>JAGXJF010002192.1:0-47499 GCA_019208055.1 Stipa capillata
CTGGAGCCGGTTAATCTCCAGGCGAGCGTCAGGCCGGTTCGTGGATCGACTCGGTTGAGACGAGCCGACTGTGACGGGGCGACTCGGAGCTCCTGAGGGCCGACTCCGAGTTTCCTGGGAAACTGGCCGGTTGCCAACCGACCCGGCTTCGTTTTGTTGTTCCACCGCCGTCTTCATCAGCGTGACGACTCGGTGCTAGATTTCCGCCGCGGGGCCGTCTGCTGGTGGTGGCAATGAGTCGGCCAACGTGGCGGCTGCGAAAAGGTTCTGGGCCGGTGTTTGATAAACAAGGACACCGTCCTGTTGCCGTCCGAAAAGTGGGGCCCGAGTAGCCCGACTCCTCCGGCCGGCCGAAGAAGTTCTTCGGTTCGCGCGGCTGCGCGAACCGTGAGGGTCATTCGATCGCCGATCTTGCTGTTCGATTGCCGCCCGCTCTTGATCGAGGCGTGCTCGTTCAGCAAGGAGGGCTTGCCGAGAAGCCTCCAAGGCCCTCTCGGCCTCCGATTGTCCGTTGATGGGCGTATGTAGGTGCTCGTGGGCTGCCCTGGCCGCCGCAGCTGCAGACGTTCCCACATCCTCTGCGGCGCCATCCCCCAACCACATACACCTCAGCGGAGGCGGTATGGCTGTGCGAACTCTCGTCCCCCTCGGATTCGGATCCCAGGATGGAGAGGAGAGATTCGGCGCCCACCATGGCGACGAACCTGAAATATTCCTCGCCCTTGCCCGAGGCTGGAGGAGATCCGAGCCGGAGCTCAGGCTCCACCTCCACGGTAAGGCATGGACGCGGATCTTGGAGATGTAATTGGCCGAAAGCGTCGGCCAAGAAGTGAAGGCCGCCGAAGATGAACTCCGAGCCTTCAGGATGCGCGACAGGCGACATGTTGCCGACGATGAGCTTGTCGCCGGTCGCTGGAGAAGATCCCGCCTGGATCGTAGCTCCAAAACACGCTTCCCCTACCTGGCGCGCCAACTGTCGCGGGGTGTTCGCGGCAATATCCATTTGTAATAGGATTGTCGGGGTAGCGCGAAAGGAAGATCTAGGCAGTGCACACAAGAATTTACCCAGGTTCAGGCTCTCCAAGGATGGAGATAATACCCTACTCCTGCTGAATATATTTGATGATCTTGCGTGAAAAGAGAGTGTACAGGAGGTTGAAGAAGATGCTATGGAATTTAGAATACTCGATCCCCCTCTCCGCATGGGGGCTTGGCCTTATATAGGCCCGTACATCAGCCGACTCGGCAGTCGGCTGAGCTACAGTAACGGTTTTAATTTAATGACGACATTTACATCCGGTAACGGCCCGAGTAACGCCAGTCTTCATGCCGGTTGAAACATATGCCTTTGATGAGTTGTAACGCCTGTCTCGATGACACCCGGCCGTTGCAGTCACCCGGGCCTTTCTTGGGCCTTCATCCGAGTGGGCCCTTATGAGGCTTCGCGAGCCTGTTGGGCCGACTCGTGGTGCTGGGCCTACCCGGATGGGCTTCCCCCCGTCACCGCCGACCCCCCGTCCGTCTCGGCCCCGTCGCCTACTCGCTGTTTCCGGGCGGAGCGGGCGCGCGCGGGACTCAGCGGGGCCGCGCGGGCTACCACCGCCGGCCGCCTCTTCCCGGGGCCGCGCCGGACCCCCCTCCCGCCGCCGCCCCTTTAGCCGCCGCCCCCCCATCGGCTCGCCCCCGCCGCCTCCTCCTCGTTCCCGAGTAGAGCGGGCGCGCGCGGGACTCCGCGGGGCCGTGCGGGCTACCGCCGCCGGTCACCTCCCGACCTCCACCACGTCGCTGCCTTGCTTCCCCGTGCTGCCGGCGGGCGTGGAGGGGAGCCCCGCACGCGGCCGAGCCCCTGCGCTCCCAGGCGGGCCCGAGCGGGTGACCTCGAGGCGAGGGGGGCCCCGGTCAGTTCGGGCGTGCTTCGGTGGGACGCCGCTTCCCGGTCGCCCCCCACGCCGCTGTCTTGCCTCCACACGCCGCCGGCGGGCGCAAGCGGTGGCCCCTCGCGCGGCCGAGCTCGGGCGTCTTCAGGCGGGCGCGGGCGGGTGACTCCGGGGCCTGCCGTGAGCGCGGGCGACTCGGATGAGGCCGGCTGCTAGCTCCAGCGCGGGCACAGACTAACTTCGGTGCGAGCGTAGACACAGCGCGTCGACAGGCGAACAACCGCGAGCTTGGCGACGAGCGGACGAACGCGGCGATGAGCGGATGAACACGAACGCGAACGTGATGCGGCGTGGCAACGAGTGGACGAACGCGAACGCGGCGACGCGCAGACGAACACGAACGTGACGCGGCGCGGCGACGAACGCGAACGCGAGCGTGACGCGGCGTGGCGACGAGCGGACGGACGCGCACGCGAACGAACGCGGCGTGGCGACGAGCGGGAACGGACGCAAGAGCCCGCGAACGAACGCTACGCACGGACAAGCGCGGGAGAACGGGTCGCGATGTCAGCGAACACGCGCAAGGGTAAGGCGACCACCGCACTCGAGCTGATGTCAAAGGATTACTCCCGCTACTTGGGCCCCTCCAGCGCGGACTTGCCGCTCATCGAACGCCTAGCGGTGGAGGGCAAGCTCCCGGGCCTCGACGGCCCGTACGGCGTTGAGCTCCCCAAACCTTCGGCGGTGAGAGCGGATCTGGCGGACGGGCGCATCGTGGTGTTTGCGGCTCAGTTCGATGCCGGGCTTCGTGTTCCGGCGGCCCCGCTGCTACTGGAGGTGCTAACGTTGTTTGGCTTGGAGGTTTCAGACCTCCACCCGTCTGCCTTGGTTCGGCTGGCGGCCTTCGAGTGGGCGATGCGGAGTATGGAGACGAGCGGCCGGGCGGAGGTCTTCGCTTGGAATCACCAGGCGGTGGTGACGAGGATGAAGGCGACGGGGAAGCTGTACTCGATGTACGGGACCGTCAGCTTCACACGTCGTCGCAGCCGCAACAAGTTTGACTTCCCGGCGCTCGCCGTCAAGGGCAAGTGGGCCGATTGGCGAGATGCTTGGTTCTACTGTCGAGTTCACGACTCGGGCTTCTTCTGCTCAACGAGCATCCCGGTGCCGACGACCGCGCTCCCCGCTCTTACCGGGAGTGGCGAGGCGCAGCGGTTCTTGTTCCAGTGCTTGGCCCTCGAGCTGAGCGTGCGGGATTTGGTGGAGGAGTACCTCCTGCTGGGGATTTCATCGCTTGCCACCGGCTGGACGTTGCGTTTGTTGCCGAAGGGTCGGGACGAGCCTCACGGTCTGCGGGTGCTGGGGAAGTACCTCCCCTCGACATGTAAGGCTTTTAACTTCACCATACCGGCGGTCTCCGTTGCGTCGAGGTTCCTCGCCTTTTTTGATCTCAAGCTCTCTTCTTGTTCCCCTTTTTGTTGGCTTTGCAGATTCCTCTTTCGCGCAGGGAGAGGAGGCGGCGGACGCGCTACTCGGCCGCTACAGCCGGGTCGAGGCTGCGGACGTAAAGCTGCTGATCACGAAGCCTCAATGCAACAGGGCGTGCTTGGCCTTCGGGTGGGCCGTGCCCGAGCGAACGTCTCTTCTTCCCGCCGAGGGGGTCAGTGGGGTCAAGCGGACGCTGCCGAGCGCATCGGCTTCGCCCCCACGGAGGGTCTGAGCTCATGAACTGCAGGCCACCGCTACGGCTGACAGACATTCTCTGAGCCCGCAGCGTGAGTTACCCCGCCGACGCTCCGGACTTGGAAAGGGTCCGATGGGGGTCCCTGTCTCGCTTGACCTTGAGTCGAGCTCTGAGGACTACGAAGATAGCGACGACGAGTCCGGGGGCGCACCCGAGGACTCAGGAGGCGGCGGTCTTCCCTCTCGTCCTCCGGACACGGCCTCCTCCAGTGGCTTTGATTTTGGTGCAGATAGGATGGACGAGGTTGACATGGGCACCTCAGTCGCCACGGGGGCGGTGGCGGAGGCGTCGGTCAGCGCGGCGCCTGGGGGGCAGCGACAACGTTTTCAGCGGTACACCTGGCGCCGTTCTCTCCGGCTGCTGAGCCCGGAGATAGTAGCTCCACCAGGCCACCGCCACCAGCCCGCTACGCGCCAACGCCCGACGGTGACGGAGGCAGCGGGGCTGTCCCCGGTGCCTTGTTGGTGACCGGACGATTACAAAAGTTGGCGACGACGAAGCATTGTCTTCAACCTAGATGGATGACCAAGCGGGGGTAGCGACCGTCGCAGCGGCCCCTACCCTCGCCGTGCTATTTCGAAATACAAAAGATGCCGACGCAGCGGCTACATCTAGAGGAACTATAGCTACACATAGTACTTGCAGAGATTGTCAGCGTTCCAGCTATGCTTTAACTCGCCTCCGTCGAGGGTCGCCAATCGGAACGCTCCCGGGCGTGTAGCGCGAACCACCTCGTATGGCCCTTCCCACTTCAAGCTTAGCTTGCCGTCGGCTTCTGGGTTCGCCTTCTTCTTGAGCACGAGGTCGCTGACGTGGATGGGTTGTGGACGGATGGTCTTGTTCTACGCCTTTGCCATGGTGGCCTGGTACCAATCAATATTGAGAGCGGCCTCCTGTTGAACGGCATCGAGCGTATCGAGGGATACCTCATGGGAGTCCTCGCTAGTGGCTGTCGCAGTGCGCAGCGACCCAATCTTGATTTCTTCGGGGGTCACCGCTTCTTCTCCGTATAATAATTTGAGGGTGGAAGCCGGTGGCCCGACTGGCTGCCGTGCGGGTGGACCACAAGACGCTAGGGAGCTCATCGGCCCAGAGACCCTTGGGCAAGTCGAAGAGGCGTTTGTAGAGGCCTG
Organism: Stipa capillata; assembly: GCA_019208055.1. Lineage (NCBI taxonomy): Eukaryota > Viridiplantae > Streptophyta > Magnoliopsida > Poales > Poaceae > Stipa > Stipa capillata. The sequence continues at coordinate 4,755 of JAGXJF010002192.1, forward strand.
AGAGGACAATCCCATTAGCCTGCTCGACAGCACCATTCGCCTTTGGGTTTGCCACAGAGGCGAAGCATAAGTTGATGCTGAGGCCGATGCAGAATTTCTGGAAGGGAGACGCGTCGAACTGAGTCCCGTTGTCAACGGTAAGCTCCCTCGGGACGCCGAAGCGGCAAATGAGATTCTTCCATATGAACCTCTGCACGGCTGTCGATGTTATTTTTGCTAAGGGTTCGGCCTCGATCCACTTGGAGAAGTAGTCGATGGCGACGACAATGAACTTGAACCTGCGACTCCTGGACCCAAACGGGCCGACCAGGTCGACGCCCCAGCGGGCCGTCGGCCATGATGGTGGGATGGGTTGCAGCTCGTTTGCAGGGAGCTTCGTGCTTTGCCCCATCCATTAGCACGCGGGGCATGTTCTGACGAGGCTTTGGGTGTTGCGGAGGGCGGTGGGCCAATAGAACCCTTGACGGAGTACCTTGGACACCAAGGCGCGGGGGGCGAGGTGTGACCCACACAGCCCTTGGTAAATTTCGTAGACCAGCTCGAGTCCCTCCTCCTTGGAGATGCACCAAAGAAAGGGCACGCATACCCCACGCTTGTATAGAGCGTTGTCGTGCACGACAAAGCTCCGGCCCGACTCCTGAGCCTCCGTGCCTCGACGGGGTCAGCGGGCTCTGTCTCGTCTGAGAGATAACTCATGATCGGGGCCCTCCAGTCCTGCTCGCCGATGAGGCACACCTCGGGGAGCCCCTTTGTGGCAGGCTCTGAGATCACCTCGTAGAAAGCTCCTTGGGGGATTTCGGTCTTCGTGCTTGCGGCCCTCGCGAGGCTATCGGCGTTGACATTCGCAGCGCGGGGGATGCTGCAAACGGTGATACCGGTGAAGTGCTTCTCCATGGCCCGAGCCAAGGCCAAGTACTTGACCATCTCAGGGTCCTTGGCTTGGTAGCTTTTGTCGACGTGGCCGGTGACGAGCTGCAAGTCGCTCTTGACGATCATTCTTCGCACGCCCGAAGTACGTGCTTTCCGAAGACCAAGGAGGAGTGCTTCATATTCAGCCCCGTTGTTAGTGGTCTTGAACTCAAGGCGCGCGCTGTAGGAGGTGATGTTGCCCTCAGGGGACTCGAGGATGGCTCCCGCGCCGGCGCCTTCCGAGCACCACGAACCATCGACATAGATTGTCCATAGTAGGTCGGAGGGATCCGGAGGCGGGGCGCGCGCTGACGGGGCCCATTCCGCCAAGAAGTCCACCAATACCTAGGACTTGATTGCCGTTCTCGGCACAAATTCAATGGAGAACGGGGCAAGCTCGGCTGACCACTTGCCCACGCGTCCTGACGCCTCCTTGTTGCGCAGCATCTCGCCGATTGGGAAAGCCGACGGTACTTGGACCGAATGGGCGAGGAAGTAATGTCGCAGTTTCCGCGATGCCATGAGGAGTGCGTACACAAGCTTTTCCAGCTCGGTGTACCGTACCTTCGCCCCCTGCAGCGCCTCCGACACATAATAGATGGGGTGCTGGGTCTTGTCCTTCTCCTTGGTAAGCACGGCGCTTACTGCCGTTGGGGTGGCAGCGAGATAGAGCAGCAATGCTTCCCCGGGATAGGGGCTTTGCAGCAAGGGCGGCGATGTAAGGTATGTCTTCAATTCTTCTAGGGCGGATTGGCTTTCACTTGTCCACTCAAAGCTGGAGGACCCGAGCAGCGTTTTGAAGAACGGGAGTCCCTTTTCAGCTGAGCGAGAGATGAACCTCCCCAATGCAGCGAGATGCCCTGTCAACTTCTGCACTTCCTTGACGTTCTCTGGTGGTCGCGTGTCGAGCACGGCCTGTATTTTTGCCGGGTTGGCCTCGATACCCCTTGCCGATACGAGGAAGCCTAGGAGCTTCCCTGCTTGGACTCCGAACACGCACTTCTCCGGGTTGAGCTTCATGCCTGCCCTTTTGAGGTTGTCGAATGTCTCTCGCAAGTCCGCGGCATGGGTGTTGGCGCGGACACTCTTGATGACGATATCATCAACGTAAGCCTCAATGTTTTGCCCTATCTGCGGTGCGAGGGCCTTGCACACAAGCCGTGCGAAGGTCGCACCCGCGTTCTTGAGCCCGAAGGCCATCCGAACGTAACAGAACGTTCCGGAGGGCGTGATAAAGCTCGTCTTCTCTTCGTCTTCTTTGGCCATCCACACCTGATGGTTCTCAGAGTACGCATCCAGGAAACTCCTGAGCTCGCATCCTGAGGTGGCATCAACAAGCTGGTCAATCCGCGGGAGTGGGAAGTTGCCATTTGGACATGCGCGGTTGAGGTTGGTGTAGTCAACACACATGCGCCACTTCCCATTGGCCTTCTTGACGAGGACGGGGTTGGCGAGCCAGTCCGGGTACATGACCTCACGGATGACCCCGGCCTTATAGAGCTTGCCAACCTGCTCACGGGTCGCGGCTTGACGTTCTACACACATTCTCCGGAGCTTCTGCTTCACAGGGCGTGCATCCGGCTTGACGTACAACCAGTGCTCAACAATTTCCCTGGGCACGCTAGGGAGGTCTTCATGCTCCCATGTGAAGAGGTTGCGGTCGCCCCAGAGTGCACCGAGCAGAGCCTCTGCGATCTTCAGGTCGAGGTTCGCCCCGACGAGCACTATCTTGATTGGATCTTCCTTGGACAGCGGTACCGTGCGTGTCTCGCCATCGGGCTTGGGCTTTGGGACCCACCACCCAGATGTTGGGGGGTCGGCAGCCCCTAGTGAGGTCTTCTCAGCTTCAGCCTCAGCGTGAACGGTGTGGACATAGCGAATGGCCGCCTGGATGTCGTTGTCAATTTTGCGGGATAAGTCTTAATTGCCTCGGACGGTAATGACACCGCAAGGGGACGGGATCTTCATGCAGAGGAAAGCATGGTGAGGGATGGCACCGAACTTGTTCAATGTGACCCGGCCGAGGATGATGTTGTATTGATAGGGGAGATCGACCACGTCGAAGACGATACTCTCCTGACGCTTGCACTCCCCCTCTCCAAACTCCACCGGAAGCTCAATTTTCCCGAGCCCCGGGACCGGCTCGCCTTTGAAGCCCAGGAGCGGGATGCCCGCGGGGGCGAGGCATGCCCGTGGTATCCCCATCTCTACGAGGGTGGATGCGAATAGTATGTCCGCTGAGCTTCCTCCATCGATGAAGACACGACGCACCACACAGTCATTTATGACCGCCGAGATGACGAGGGCATCGTGATGGGGGAGACTGATTCCCGCGGCGTCCTCGGGGCCGAAGGTCACCGTGGCCCCGACCCACGGAGGCAGCTCGGTGGGTGGCGACGAGTTGATGTGTTGCACCTGTCGGGTGTGGGCCCGACGTTGTCGCTTGGATGGGAATGTGTGGGCGTGGCCGCCAGTGATGACGTGCACGATGCGGCGCCGCGGATCATCAACTTGCTTCGGTGGCTCCCCAAGGAGCGGAAGTGGTGGCGGAGGCGGCAGGGCCTGACCTTCTTGAGCTGCTGCGCGGTCGTGTCGCGGGGTGTCGGTTCTCGTGGCCAGCCCGCGCTGTTTGATCGCGTGGGCGGCGGCGACCAGGTCACATTCCGCGGTGATGTGGAAGACCCAGCCGTGGAGCTCACAGAATACTCGGTTGTCTCCGCCGGGCCTTCGTCCTCCGCTTCCACTGTTACTGCCTCTTTCGCGCCCGGAGTCGTTTCCGTGCCCCTGGCCCTGGCTGCGACCTCCGCGCGGGTAAGCCTGGCTGCGGGAGTCTCGCTCGGGACGGCCCGGCTCGTGGCCCCATTTGATGTTATGTGCCTGCTTGGTGAGACGGTGCTCCTCCTCTTCCACGTGGTATACATCCTTCTGCCTCCTGGCGCGCCGGTCATAGGTTTCCGCTTTCGGCCCGGTCCAGGCCCAAAGTGCCTGTGCTTCTGCCTGCCTGCGGGTCTTCCCGTCCTCAGACTTGGAGTAGGTGTGCATGATCTCGTACAGCTCTGCGACCGTCTTGGGCTCCTTCCTGTCGAGCTTTCCTGCCAAGTCGGGGTTATAGATCGCGTGGCGGGCGGCCTCGCACACGCGCTTGTCGGTGATGTCCAGGATCTGGCACTGTACTTGAGCAAAACGTTGTGTGAAGTCCCGTATCGACTCGTCGGGGGCCTGTTTGAAGGAAAACAGGTCTGAGGCGGTGACCTCCTTATTCCAATGGGCTATGAAGTGGCTGGTGAGCTTGTCGCGGAGTTGTTCCCATGAGTACACCGAGCGAGGAGCCAGCCCGAGGTACCATTTCCGGGCCAGGCCGGAGAGCACCAATAGCAACCCCTTGGCCATGATTGCCTCGCCGCCTCCCGCCGATGACACGGCGGTCTCGTACACCCTGAGGAACTCAACAGCGTCGGTGTCCCCGTCGAAGCTGGCGATACCGGGCGCTCGATACTTGCTTGGCCACGGTGTTGCTGCCAGTCCTGGCTCAGCGGGTTGTACACGTCGGTGAGGCCCGGGACATTCGACGATGGCTGGTAGGTTCTGATCTCGAGTTGGTGCGGGGCGACGTTGGGGGGCCGCCCGGCTATCCATTCCGGGTGGTGGAGCTCTGGGCGCGACGGAGGCGCTGGGACCCACGGAGGGTAGCGTTCCGCCGAGAAATGCGGTAAGGCCGGGGCCTGCCCGCCTGGCTGCACGACGAAGTGATGGAGAGGTTGGCGACTAGGGCTTCCCTCGCGCCATAAAGGGATGCCGTGGCCATCTCCCGGCTAGCCTCCAACTGATGCCGCAGGGCTGCCGCCTCTTCGGCGCATGTTGGCGCGGGAGGAATCGCTCCTGCGCGGCTGTTGGCCATGGCTCGGCGGAGGGCGGTGGCTTCCTGTGCTCCTACTGGGGACAGCAGCCTGGCGCGTGCCTAGGCTTCCGCTACTTCCTGCATGACTTCCTCCGCGGCGAGGGTGTTACGACGGGTTTGTTCTCGCGCTTCAGTTAGGGTCTCGTCCAAGCGGTGTCGCACTGCCGCTGCCTCGGCAACTTCGGGGATTGGCGGGGGAGCCGCCGCGGTTCTCGCGGCGTCGCGCTCGGCGCGAAGCAGGCCTGCCTCAGCGCGAGCATTGTTCGAAGCTTGGAGGGCCTGGAGGGCCTCGGCTTTTGCCCTAGCGAGCTCCTCCCTGAGCTCATTAGCCTCGTGCCTCAAGGCTTCGGCCTCCGTCTTGACCCGTGCTTCTGAGTTTGCCGCATCGATCGCGGCTGCGGGGAGTCCGGTAATGCGGACGTCGGTTGACGAGTCGTCGGCTCGAAGGTTGGCAGCCGACGGGTCGCTGACGCGAGCGTCGCCAAGCTATGCGGCGACGGCCGTGTTGTTCGTCCTTGCCCGACGCGTCGGGTTTGGTGTGCGGGGGACGATCGTCCTGGCTACGCTCTTTCTCTTCGGCGCCATGGCTTTTCACTTGAGTCCCCACGGTCGGCGCCAATTGTCGTAGGTATTAGCCTAGACGGTAGATTTGTGGCACCCCCGATCGGCTACGACGACCTCCGGGCGTGCGAGGGAAAAACGAGCGAGAAGCAATGCACGCGAGACAGTCGACGACAGAAATTAGTATTCGTATTAGGGCATGGAATCGGGAGCTCACAAGAGAGGAAATGAAAAATGGGATCCCCCTTCCTCTACCCCCGGGGGTATTTATAGGGTTTAAGAGTGAGATACGCAAGATTACAATTTTGCCCTTCTAGGAAAGGGAATTTACAAGGGCATAACGGTCATTTCCCTACTCCTAAGGAATCTAGAGGGAATATGCTTGGGCATCTTCAGGGGAATCTAACGGCGTCGGGGTTATGCTGGACGAGGCAGAACGCTGTGTCGGCGACAGCCCTGACGACGGAGAGCAGGCTCATCGGCGACAGCCCGGACGACGGAGGGCACGTGGACACGTCGGGGACAGCCTTGTCGCGGAGAGCGTGTACGAGAACCCTAATAGTGTTGCGGTAATCCTGAACACCGTCGATCCAGAGTAGCGCGAGGACCTCCCTCCAACAAGAACCGTCTGTACTAATCGAATAGCACACACGGTTCTAGTTGGCAACCGTCTGTACTAATCGATTAGCACAGACGGTTCGAAAATCCGTCCCGCACAGGGGTTTCGAACCGTCTGTACAAATGATTTTTATAGTAGTGTGAAGCACTAACGGTCCATAAAATCCCTACCGTCGATTTCAGACGCTGGTAAAACAGACAAAATAGTCCATTGTCGATTTTGTATAACAGCAGCTGTGGTCCTTTCACCTTATTCCTTGTACCCAAAACACAAGATCCCAAACTAGCTACTTAGCTAGTGTCCCACGTGTCTATGGTGCCATGGAGCTAACACAACATCTTGTGTTAGATATTGAAGCACGCAACTCTCTCTTTGTATGTATGTATATAACGACATCATTTTCTGTACTTGGCAGTTTATGTCCAACAGCTGTCTAGGATTTTAATCGCGGACAGAAAAAAAAACCATACCTGCTCATGAATTTGCGAGAATCCATGCCAAATATTTACCTACAATCAAAAGATTCAATGAAATTTCACATGAAGAGCTTGAGTACTGTTAATCGGAACACGCCAACTGGTGTGATCTTCCTTCCCCTTCCATATGCATCCTCTGGTGAAATTAAGCAAATTTGAATACACGCTGTTCATTAAGCCACATCAGAAATGCCTAATTAACTACCTAGGTTCAATCGGATAGAGTAGAGCACTAAGCTAAGTTTAACAAGTCAAACATGTGGTTAAATGAGTTCTATATTTATTACTCCCTCTGATTCATAATATAAGTAGTTTTAGGATTCTAGAGCTTTGTCTAAATATAAGTAGTTCTAGAAATCCAATACACGTTTATGTAATGTTTTTCTAATCTACCCTTCATTAATTGGTATGGTCAATGGACTCTTTTCTCATACTTACATATCATGGAGTATTTAATGCATGAGAGACAAGGACAATAGTATCATTTGGTACATTAATTAGTTTCTCCTTAATTCTTGTGCCTAAACCTAAAACTACTTATATTATGAATCAGAGGGAGTACTCAGCACAAGCTTCTTGTCCTTATCTGCCATGGTTGAAGGGATCCGTTGAGTAATATTTTCGAGATGGTGAATTGATTTGATCATCTCAATTTAGCCACGAAACGAAGAGGGATTCGTTAACTTTTCGTAAATTTTGCACATTGAAACTAGAATGTATATATGGCTCATTGGGCCTGTGTCTAGTTGAAATAGGCTGAATTTGTCCTAGACAAACCGAACCGGCCGTGATGATGTGCCTATTTTGCACCAACGTGGGCCTATCGATTGGTTAGGAAAATACCTAGTTTGCACCGACGAGAAGGAAGTGGTGATGCACAATGAGAGAAGGATGTCACCTATAGTAGTAGTACATAAACGGTAGGAAAAAGCCTAGTTTACACCTGTATTTCACCGTGCACGAATAAAACTGTTCCAATACAAGAATAAAATGAATCTTTGTACAATTAAGAACGTTGTTCACATTCAGTACAAAGAACAAGCCAAAAATTTGAGCATGCATGTGCCGCCCAGTACAAAGAACAAGCCAGAGCGGCCAGTGCAACCGCCCATGCTCGGTGATCCTCGCCAGCAGCGAGACGGCCGGTGTCGCAGGCGAGGTCGAACGGTCGTTGGAAGGCAGGCAGCTAGCGAACGCCACAACAGCGTCCGCACCATCTTGCCTGCAGCAGCCCGGCGCCGCCAAGCTCGGGTGAAGGCGGAGGACACGGACACGCCGCCGGCAGCGGGTTCGGAGGATCTCCCCCGGCCGTAGTGAGCAGTCATGAGTGCGCATGTGAGCTCCTCGATCCCGTCGCGCTTCCACTTCTCTCGCCACCGATTGGGGTGGCTGCTGCTTCAGTTCGGGAGCTCGATGATGGGATGGCTCGGGATGCCTTGCTCTCTCTCCCGTGGTCTCGGTCGAGTTGAGGGAACGAGAACCCCACCATGCTCGCCTTCTCCAAGATCCGGCGAGGTCGACGAGCTGAGGAAGACCTTCCAAGGCAAGGATGGAGCAACGGCGGCGTCGGGGAAGCCAGGGAGCTAGGGAGGAGGGCATGGCATCCAGCGAGGGTTGGCGGCGTCTCTCTCGCGGTGGGCGTCGCCTCGCCAGCTCGAGTCGCTCGCGAGAGCCCGATGTTTGTCGTATTCTTTTACGGGAGCTCCTCACCAGATTTTTATTTTACGGGCGTAAGTATCAAATCGATGGATTAGGCCCAGCCAAAAACTGGCCATCCAAGTGGCCGATTTCCAGTCCATCACGGGAAAAAAGGGATCCATTTTCTACACCGGTTTTGGGCTGTATACCAGCCATCCAAGCGGGCACTTGATTGCTTAACCAGCTGGTTGCTTCCTAACCAAATGAAATTACTATGTTTAAGAACGTCTATACCTTTATAAATAATATGAGTTAGAATACGATATTTTCAATTTCACTTGTTTGAAATCTTTAATCTAATTTTATAATTCTCAATGGTGCCGCTCCTCGCAAGCCCGCATCCATGGATGCAGCCGACGGTGTTGCGGTCATGACACGGTAATGGTCTGGTCAGGTATCCCTTGGCCGGCAAGGCCCTACGTCGCGTGTTGGCAGGTTCTGGCTCGAAGCTGCATGACAGGAGCTCCAGTGGGTGCTGCATCAGTGGCTTGCTCTGGTCGGTATCAGGGTCAGCGGGGTGGCATGCTATCAGTGTGGGTCTGGAGTGGCCTCCAGATCTGTTGGGTGGGGGCAGTCCTAGGGCGGCGCCGTTGGGCATTGGTGCTCAGTACTCCATGTGAAGGTCTTGCCTGATTTTGTCGGTGTCGATGACGACGATGTCCTTGAGTGATGTTTTCTTCTTGAAGGCGTCGTCATGAAGCTCCGGCACCTCTCCCACTCTCCAGGTGTATTTTTTGGGTGAAAATCCATATCCAACTTATCAGATCGGACGACAGTGGCGACCTCAATATTGTTCCCTCTTTGGAGGCGTCACTTTTGGAGTTTTGACCTCTTGACTGGCACACGAGGCCTGCTGTGGCGACGCCGATAAGAGGCCAGAGGTGGTGCGGCCAGCATGGACATATATACATGTAGAGTGTGAATTCGCTACCCCCAATGATCATTGAACCCTCCTCCATCCACCTCCATCCACTGTTAATTCTTGCTTTGAGATTCCTATATTTTATGTCTCTACCCTATGCTGCACTGTATTCTTCGTGATGAACTAGTTCATATTTAGCTTGTATTAATCCATTTTAATACATGCGACATTAAAAATTGTCGTAGCTACGGGACTAGGCAGTATACTTTAGGCACCCCGATCGGTTACGTCGACCTTCGGGGGTACCAGGGAAGTACGAACAAGTGTAGTGTCCGTCGAGGCTAAGCGCGCGGGTTACCACAACCGTTGAGGCGTAACATGGAACACGCGTGTCGGGGAGAAGTGAAAACTCTCGTATTGATTTCAGGAATTACAAGTTATCTCTAAGAAAAATGGATCCTCTTCTCTCTACTCCCTGGGTCCTATTTATAGGGGTTGGGGGAGGGGTGTGCGAGATTACAATTATACCCTGGGGAAATAACACACCATCAGGGGCATTTTGGTCGTTTTACATGAATCTTTACGGAATATTCAAATACTCTAATACTTTAATATCCTAATACTCGCTACTATGACGACGTGTTGTCCTTGGCGATGGGGCGAAGCGCAGCCTCGACGTCTGCCGGGACGGGGCACGGCCCTGACGTCCGCCGGGACAAGGCACGGCCCTAACGTCCGTCGGGACGGGGCACGGCCCTGACGTCTGCCGAGACGGGACAAGACCTCGACGTCCGCCGGGGCGGGGCACAGCCCCGACGTCCGCCGGGACGGGGTGTGGCCTTGACGCCGTCAGCGATGCCAGTGGAGTTTGTTGATGCTAGGTGAAACAGGTCGACGCAGGGAGGGGGAGCTCGACGCTGTCAAGGAAAAGTCCATTGGTTCGGGACAGCGCGGGGACCCTTCCCCCAACAGTAGCCCCTTGCCGGTTTTGGGCGGTCGAGTGACGCTCGTCCGAGCCGGCGCACTAATTCCGAGGGGTTGGCGCGCAGGCCGGACCGACGACTTCTCTCTCCATCTTATTTTTCTTTTTCTCCCTTTTTTTTCTTTTTTTCTTCTTTTTCCTCCTCTTCTTCCTTTCCTTCCCTTCTTTCTCTTCCTTTTCTTCTTTTTCCTCCTACCCTTTTCTTTTCTTTCTTCTTCTCCTTTTCTTTTTTTCTTGCCGACATGCCCCTAACCCTACTGGGCCGGCCCATCCCGAGCCCCCTAAGTCGGTGGGGGGGGCGGGGGTCATATACACCCCGCTGCCGCTGCTCCCCACCCCTCCACTCACCCCGCCGCCGCCACTCCCGCCGTTCGCCTCGCCACTGGCGCCGCTTCAGCTTCCACTGCGCGGGCCGTGCGGGCGCCTCATCTCCCGACGCCGGGTGCTCCCTGCCGCGCCGGGCTCTCCCTCATTGCCGCGCGCGCCGGCCTCACGCCACGCCAGGCTTCCGCCCGCACGGCCGGGTCGACCCCGCTGCGCCGCCGCCGGGTTCTCATCGTCGCGCCAGCTCGCCCGCCGCCGGGCTCTTCCCCATCGCGCGCGCTGGCCTCACGCCGCACCGAGCCTCCGCCCGCACGGCCTGGTCGGCCCCGCCGCGCCGCCGCTGGGTTAGCACCGTCGCACCACCTCGCTCGCCGCCGGGTGCTCCCCCCGCCGCCGGGCTCTTCCCCATCGTGCACGCCAGCCACACGCCGCGCCGAGCCTCCGCCCGCACGGCCGGGTCGGACCCGCCTCGCCGCCGCTGGGTTAGCCCCGCCGCACGTGGCCAGAGCCGCTCTTCCTCGCCCATGGCCGGAGCCGCGCTTCGTCGTCGCCGGGCCTTCCCCACGTCGAGCCGCCGTCACCACTCATGAAGCCGAACTCCTCGCCGGACATCCGCAGGAGCTCGACAAAGACCACCGTGCCGAGGTACGCCAGCAGGACCTCGAACCGCGCCCCGTCGGCGGTGTACACCACACAGTGGCCCTTGTTGACGACCGTGCAACAGCACTCATCGTCATCGGCCGTGTCCGCGGGCTGCCGGCGGGCACCGGCTCTGGCCGCCAGTATCCGCTGCGACTTCTAGGCCAGCTGAGTGAGCTTCTTTGAATAGATCGTGGTTAATTCTGTTGTGTTCTTGGCTGCCTAAAGCGCACTTGAGCTCTGAAGGTGTGGTACTGTAGATTGTGAGTTGTTTGCAGATGGAGAAGTTGTTGTCGTGGTGGTTAGGGACCATGGGTGATAGGAAAGCTGTCATGTGCCTATTAAGTGCTCACGACATTTTCATTCCTATGTGTAATTCGGTTGCATGCTCATTTCTTATAAGCTTCGTCATGCTTTTGACTATGGTAGCAAATATCCGAAGTGTCGGTCGCTCCCGAGTGCTATTGTGTAGTCGGAGACCTCACAAGACTTTTGTAGTTTCGTAAGTTTATAAGTTGCCATTCTTGTAGATAGTCTGCCATGTCCCATGTGCCGTAGTGACTTCATTGGCTGAAGCACTGAATCCACTTCTAGTACATTTGTTAAGATTCGGTGTCGGTGGTCATACCCATAAGTTTCCATGTCATGAGTTATAGTCTGCTAGTAGACATGTTGCATCCCAGGTACTTCCGAATGGTAGCATTTTACATGCATTGACTCCCTTTTTTTTACCTCCTCTGAGCTGTTCCGAGAGAGCTACCCATTCCACCTAGTGGGATTGAAATAACATGAACGAGATGGAGCTCGGGTGATGAAGTGCTATCTAGTGACATTTAAATACAACACATGTTGCAGGTAAGGCCCAACAAGAGCGGTGTGGAGGAAGTGATCAGGTTGGGCGAGCTGTCGGCCTTTGAGAAGGAGGGACTGGAAAGTCTCAAGGAGCTAAAGTCTTCTCTACTCGTGTCGCCGCGCCGGCCTTGGTGCCCCACCAGCCTCGCCGCCACGCCGGCTTCGGCGCCCGCCGAGGGCAGCCACTGTCAGGAGGTCACACCCCGCCGTGCTCCGGCTGTGCTAGCTGTTCCCAGAGGATACTGCTGTCGGTCTTCAAGGGTGACCTTTCTCGCTCGTCCCAGCGCTTATGCAAAATAGACGCATGTATTCCATATGCCTGTGATTAACTGTGGGTGCAATGTGGCGGACTGTGTCTCGAACTGTCATTCTTGTTATGTAAAATTGCTAAGAGCCCTGTTGTATGAGCTGGTTCTAAAGTTTCAACCTTGCAATTACTTGTGCGTTGTATTGGATTGGAGTGATTAGATTTGGTGCTAGCAAATGTTAATTAGCAGGTACTCTTGGTACAGGTCGCATGAGTGGAAATGTTGGTTTCAGACAGAAAAGAGCAAGTCTTGGGTGATAATCTCTGCCAGAAGCTTGCAGAGGAATTTAAGGGAGTATTGTATTTTCCTCCTCGACTAGGCTGCACATCGCTGCACGCACCCCGGTTGCCAGCCTCGCCACCCCGCTCCCCCACAGTCCTTGCGATGCTTGAAGGGAGCGCTAGTGTGTGGCGTTGTTGCACGCTGAGGGTCGCGGGGACGGCGAGCAGTGGGCTCGCCTGCGATGCCGTCGCATCATGAGGGTCGTCCGGGAGGCCGGGACCTGACTTCGGGATGTCGAGTTCCCACCCGCGAGAAGCGGTACACGAGTGCACGAGGACCCTCGGCGGCGCGGCGCGTGCCACCCTCCGCGGGGATGCGTCGACCCTCCGCGGGGAGGTGTGCGGATTCACCCATGGGGGTGTGCGGACCTCCCGCGGAGGGGCACGCAGAGGCGTTCGCAGGGGTGCGAGGACCCCCCGCAGGGGCGTGAGGACCCCCTGTGGAGGGGCGTGCGGAGGCATCTGCAGGGGCATGTGGACCTCCCACGGAGGGGCGTGCGGAGGCGTCTGCAGGGGTGCGAGGACTCCCCGCAGGGGAGTGCGGACCTCCAGCGGAGGGGCGCGCGGAGGCATCTGCAGGGGCGCGAGGACCCCCCTAGGGGCACGCGGGCCTCCCGTGGAGGGGCGCGCGGAGGTGTCTACAGGGGCGCGAGGACCCCCCACAGGGGCACGAGGACCTCCCACGGAGGGACGCGCGGAGGCGTCTGTCGGGGTGCTATGACCTCCCGCGGAGGGGCATGTGGACCTCCCGCGGAGGGGCGCGTGGAGGCGTCTGCGGGGACGCGAGGACTCTCCGCGGGGGAGCATGCTACAATCCGTCACCTCGGTTGCCTGTCTCTCCACTCTACTCCCCACCATGCTGGGTGGACCATATTGACGCCGAGTAGCACATTGATGTTGTGTGGTGCACGTTGATCCCTAGCGACGTGTTGACGTCGAGTGGCGCATGTCAACATCAGGCGGACCATGTTGTGGGGCACGTAGTACCCTGTCTCCCAATAGGAAAAAACAAGTGCACAAGGATACAATGGAGAGATCTTTTGTCTCTCCCTTTTCAGTTGCTGAAGATGGGCCCAGATGACGTCGGGGTCGGAAGGCGCGCGCAGGAGTGGTGTTGGCGATGAGCCCCTGGTGTCGCCAGGGACGGGCATGGAGGACACCAAGTTCGAGAGCGCACGTAAGGAGCCATGCTGGTGGCGAGCCCCTAGTGTCGCTGAGGACGGGTGCGGAGGACACCAAGTTTGAGAGCGCGCACGTGGGCGGTGCTGTCGATGAGCCCCTGGTGTCATCGGGGATGAGCATGAAGGACACCAAGTCTGAGAGTGCGTGCAAGAGGCCATGCTGGCAGTGAGCCCCTAGTGCGTGTAGAGCCTCCGCGGGGTACGCGCAGGGGTATGCGCGGAGGATCTCCCGCGGGTTGCGCGCAGGACCTTCGCGAGGATGCATGCCGAGCACGCAGGGGTAAGCGCGGAGGTGTGCGGGGCGTGTTGCAAGGGTACGCGCAGGGTGTGCGTGGAGCCTTCTGCAGGGGTACGCGCAAGGTGCACGGAGCATCCTGCAGGGGTGCACGAAGGGTGTGCGCGGGTGTACGCACGAAGCGTCCCGCAGGGGGCACGTAGTGTTCCACAGGGGCCACACATAGGCATGCACCGGGGAGGTGGTCCTAGTCACGATCGGGCTTCTCCTTTTAGATGTTATGGCTTTTCGCTCAGGTCCCCACGGTCGGTGAGGGCGGAGTGAAGGTTGTCCTGACACGGTGAGGGGATGATCTACACCGCGCAGAGTATGCTCTACGCCGCGGTGGATTGAAGGGTGTCCCAACACGGCGACGGAGACATTGCTCAACGCCGCGGTGAGGGGATGCTCTACACCGCGTGGAGCGTGCTCTACGCCGCGGCGGAGTGAAGGGTGTCCCAACACGGCGATGGAGACGTTGCTCAATGCCGCGGTGAGGGGATGCTCTATGCCGTGCAGAGCGTGCTCTACGCCGCGGTGGAGTGAAGGGTGTCCCAACACGGTGACGGAGACGTTGCTCAACGCCGCGGTGAGGGGATGCTCTACGCCGCACGGAGCGTGCTCTATGCCGTGGTGGAGTGAAGGGTGTCTCGACACGACGACGGAGATGTTGCTCAACGCCGCAGTGAGGGGATGCTCTATGCCATGCAGAGCGTGCTCTATGCCGCGGTGGAGTGTAGGGTGTCCCGACACGACGATGGAGACGTTGCTCAACGCCGCGGTGAGGGGATGCTCTACGCCCCGCAGAGCGTGCTCTATGCCACGGTGGAGTGAAGGGTGTCTCGACACGGTGACGGAGACGTTGCTCAACGCCGTGGTGAGGGGATGCTCTACGCCGCACGGAGCGTGCTCTACACCGCGGTGGAGTGAAGGGTGTCTCGACACGGCGACAGAGACGTTGCTCAACGCCACGGTGGGGGGATGCTCTACGCCGCGTGGAGCGTGCTCTACACCATGGTAGAGCCAATGTAATCCCAACACGGCGACGGAGACGTTGCTCACGTGGCGGTGAAGGGATTCTCTACGCCACGGTGGAGCGTGCTCTACGTCACGGGGGAGACAAAGTTGTCCCGACACGCCGACGGAGACGTTGCTCACGTGGCGGTGAGGGGATCCTCTACCCCGCGTTGGAGCGTGTTCTACACCACGGTGGAGCCAATGTAATCCCGACACGGCGACGGAGACGTTGCTCACGTGGCGGTGAGGGGATTCTCTACGCCGCGGCGGAGCGTGCTCTACGTCACGGGGGAGACAAAGTTGTCCCGACACGGCGACAGAGACATTGCTCACGTGGTGGTGAGGGGACCCTCTACCCCGCGTCGGAGCATGTTCTACACCACGGTGGAGCCAATGTAATCCCGACACGGTGATGGAGACGTTGCTCACGTGGCGGTGAGGGGATTCTCTACGCCGCGGTGGAGCAGATCCCCTCACCGCCACGTGAGCAACATCTCCGTCGCCGTGTCAGGATCACATTGGCTCCATCGTGATGTAGAACACGCTCTAATGCGGGGTAGAGAGTCCCCTCACCGCCACGTGAGCAACGTCTCCGTCGCCGTGTCGGGATCACATTGGCTCCACCGTGGTGTAGAACACGCTCCGACGAGGGGTAGAGAGTCCCCTCACCGCCACGTGAGCAACGTCTCCGTCGCCGTGTCGGGACAACTTTGTCTCCCCCGTGACGTAGAGCACGCTCCACCGCGGTGTAGAGAATCGCCTCACCACCACGTGAGCCACATCTCTGTCACCGTGTCGGGATCACATTAACTCCGCCGCGGTGTCGAGCACACTCCACCGTGGCGTAGTGTGGCGCACCCGGTTTTAAGGCCGGATAAGCCCTTGTGTTTACGGTACCGGTCCCTGGATCAGTAGCCGATACCCACAAGTTTACCTGTGTATCAAAATCATACACGCATTTATTAGAATATAATATGTAATCCGATCTTCAAGATCAAGAAAAACTATACCTTTAGCCCAACGGCTAGAAATCTTGCAGCGGAAAAATGAGCGGTGATGAGCCCATCAATATGCCGTTCCCAACAGGCAACTGACTGGGGTTCGCCCTAGTTATCGCGGATACCTTCGTTGCTTTCGAACGGTCGATCCTTCGGTCTGGCCACATAACAGCCAGGTGAGTACATTGAATGTACTCGCAAGCGCTCCACCGGGGAGTTTAGTACGGATATGATCATGCTCGGAGTTTATCAATAACATGGCTCTATCCTAAGTCTCATGTTGTGCGAGAAAGTAAGTTTGCATTTGAAATAGATACATAGATGTAAAAGCGATTTTATCAAAAACATCTCGACGCAGCGAGATGAGGTATTGCTCAAACACTCGCCCGCTACAGCGGGGAGTTCGGTTTTGTGCTTTCCGATACGACGGTAGAGCACGGTACTGCCCGGTTCCACAGGGAGACGCAGCTCGCCTCGTACTTACGGGGTTCCCAATCACCCGGTTCCTCAGGTAGACGACGCTGACCTCGTACTTACGGGGATTCTAAGGTTTGCCCGAGTCCACGGGAAAACCCGACTTCACACCTCCCGATACGACGGGAATTTGGCAAACTGCCCTGCGAACACGGCGGATCGCGTCCTTAAACCCATAACCCAGAAGATCCTTTTTGGGGCTCAAAGAGCCAAAACTACTTTAGTGTGGCCCGACCAAGTTCGTCCATGACCGCGGACGCGGCTATTCGAATAGTTTTAACACTCTGCAGAGGTTGTACGGCTTTACCCACACGATGTAGTTCCCCCTGGGCATGCTGCGCACGCATGTGTCCAGAGCTTGTACAACGAGACTCTTCACCGCTGTGAACCCAGCCATGAACCCGTCAGAATAGACATATCCCAAGCCTAGCCCGAATCAGTACCCCTGCTACGAGGAGGTTGGTGTTCCATCTTTGTGGCGGCGAAAACTCGGTAGCCCCGGGTTTTGCCCTCTTCGAAGTGTACCCCACCCCATCTGCACTCTACTAACTGCCCACGGGTTCATGCTAGTCCAGGTCGGCTACTAGATCAAGTCCTTCCCACAAAGGACATGTGGTCGTACGGTAAGACTTGGCCAAACGGCACTTAAGACAGGTCCTTATGTGATCCGAGAAGGACTCCACTCCATTCCCGTAAACGGGCAGCGAGAACCACGACGGGCCTTACCTCGCTCTTTAACAACTCCCTACAAACACCCTTCATTACCAACCCGGATCAAAATCTTCTCCCTTTTTAGCTCGGTTCCACAGAACCATTTTCACGGTAGAATATCCCAACCCATGCATATCCTACCTTCCATGCACCTCTACAATCCGGACGCGACGGTCCGTTACGGGTAATCACCCTCAGGAAATACTTGGGTATTTCATCCCTAATCTAAGAAAAACCTAGCTTTACTACTGCAGGGCTAAGCATATATATATATACATACACTATCCTAAGTTTCCGATAAGTTTTCGGAATACAATAGTCCTAAGGCGACAAGGATTACGGGGTCGGACTAGGGTTTCCTATCATAGGTGATATCTATTCTACATAAAATACAGGGATAAAATATAGCATGCATGGTTCGAAAACAAAATAATGCTTTGTAAAACTGGGATTCAACATGATCAATGGCGGAGAGCTTGCCTGGCGTTATCGGCCGAATTTCAGTCGCGACCTTGGTATGTCGACGTCGGGAGTCCTGCGCGTGAGGTATCGCCGCGTCGCAACTACACGTCGTGAAAAACAACGAATCACTAACGGCGCGAGGAAGATCCATTTAAGATCCAAATTATGCTCAAGCAACATTTAAAACTATACCTCGATCTTAGAGGGTGGCTAGGGTTTTCAAAATAATAAGATGGAGCTAACACTAGTGGGAACCTAGATACATGCATGGAATGACCACTAGGGTTTCTAGGGTTTCGACGGCGAGCATGCTTGGAATCTAGGGTTTCGCAGTCTATTTAACTCATGATTTTCTTTGAACTAAGCAACCTAAGAAAGTGCCTCTATATGTGCATATGATCTGGACTCTAACATGATGGAGGTGATATTAGGTGAAATGTACGTGCATGCAAAACATCGACATTAGGGTTTCCAAGGTCTAGCATGCCTCCTCCTACTTTGTGAACCATGCAGCATGAACATATGCATGAAGCTTGTGCAAGGTTCCTAATTAGGAGTGTCTAACCTGCTGGAAAGAACCTACTTAAGCATGCTCTTGTCTCTAACATATTTGAGGAACCTAACATGATGGGGATAAAACTAGGAGGATCACATATATATGCATGACATCAACACTAGGGTTTCATAAATTGACCTATCCTTTTTAAACCTTGAGCTAAGCAACATGAAGGCATGGTTATAACTAGTGCGATGCTCAAGAATAAACATGTTTACATGCTGTAGATACCTAGAGCTAAACACCTATTCAAAAAGGGAATTCGAAGGACTGTTTGAAACTTGAACTGCGTACTGGACTGGGCTGTGCAGAGGGTATCCTTGGGATTTTCGAAAAATGGTCTATATGAAAAAGATGGGAAATAAAGTTTTGAACAACTTTTATTTGGGACATTTTCTGAGAATCGGCTTGGATGAGGCTGTACAGGCCAGAACAGAGAGGAAGGGGCTTGAGGCTGTGGCAGGACGCGGCAGCGGAAACAGCTAAAATGAGCTGCCGCGGTAGGAATGGGGCAGCGGCGGGGATTGAGCTGGGCTGCCGCGGTGAGGGTTTTAGGTGTGGCAGGCTGCCACGGCGGGGACTTGGGTGGCACTGCACTGCTGCGGCAGGGGAAAAGGATGTCGCAGGCTGCCGCGGCAAGGGACGACAGCAGGGACAACCCAGGCGAGCTGCCGCGGCAGGGCATCTTGTGGCGCGGCAGGGCTTTTAAACTGCCGTGGCAGGGATGAGAGGAGGGTCCAGGAGTGGACTGAGCTCAGGCGACCGCGACAAGGAGGGGTTTGGGTGCTGGGGCACGTAGGACGGTGAAGGAGGGATGGCTCGGCCTGGGCAGTGGTTGAGCGAGCTCGGCATTGAGCTGGAGTGAAGCTCGGGGATGGCTTGGTGAGCAGCTCGGGTAGTGTAGAGGAGTAGGGAGAGCTGAGCTGCTCAGGGAACTGCAGGAGCTCGGGCTTGGGAGGAAGGAGAGAGTGGCCGGAGCTAAGGAGAGTAGAAAAAGACTGGGGGAATGATGGAGCTCGAAGGAGGAGTGTGGCAAGCGCCTGGTCCAGCAGATCGTGGAGGAGAATAGCAGTAGGGGGAAAGCAGGTAGAGCTCGGGGAGCAAAGGGATGAGGCTTGCTTGGGTTGTTGCTATGGCTTGGGTAGCTTGCGGCCGGCTGGGGGGAAAGAAGGAGCTTTGAGGGAGAAAGGGAAAGCTGCGGCAGCTGGTTAGAGAAGGAAGAGTAGTGGACTGCAGTGTGCTCAGCTGGGAACGAATGGCAGGAGGTGGCGTGGGCTGGTGAGGCAGGAACTTTGGGTGGCGCAGGAAGAAAAACAAGGGACACATGCATGCAGCTTGGAGAAAACTTTGCTGGTTGGTCGCTCGAGGAGGAAGTAGAGAAAATAAAGGAAGTGATGGGGCAGCTGACTTTGCTTGTGCTGGTGGAGAAAACATGGGGCAGTGCTGCAGCTGTGCGCATAGAAAAGAGAACAAGGGAAAAGAAAGGAGAGGGGGTGCACTGGTGATGACTGCTGCTGCTGGTTGACTTGTGAGCTGATGTGAGAAAGAAAGAAAGCAAGGAGAGAGGGGGAAGAGGTATGGTGCGGCTGGTACTAGAAAAATGGCATGCAGTGCATGCATGGCTGCTGCTGTTATGTGCGCAGGGGAGAGAAGGCAAGGGAAAAGGAGTGGGGAGTAGGGCTGCTGTGGGTGCAAGTTACAAGAAAACAAGAGGCAGCAGGGACATGCATGGCAGTAAAAGCAATAGCTGCTGCTAGGGTGGTGTGGTAGAAAAGAAATGGAGTAGGTGGGCTGGATGCATGGGAATTAAAGGAGCTCAGTTAGCTATCGTGCTTGGCTTGGTGCTTTAGAAAATGAGCAGAGGCAGGAGGTGGAGGTGATAGGGCTGCCAAATATTTAGCGAGTATACTTAAGAGAGAAAGGTGGCGGGTGTATATGCATGCACACGAGGTGAAGAATTGTCTAGGGCGTTAAAGAAATAGGGTTTTGACTGTAGTAAGAGATAAATGGATGAACGGCGAAATGGTAAATGGTTATTTGGTGGAAAGCTACTGGGACAGATATTTTTCTCCCGGTACGGTAATCTGGTAACGGTGAAAAAGATATTTTTGTGTTGCATGGTAAAGAGGGAAGGATTACCACGGTGAAGTAATTATTTGAGCTTTTACCGTGCAGAGAGATAAAAAGGTGACAGGGTAAGAATAAGAGATATGGATGCCGAAAAGAAAGTGTATATACGTATATATATATTTGCATGGATATACGTATATCCTGGCAATGGAAAATGGTAAGGTGCCCGAAGATATTTTTCTTGGTTCTGTGGTCAAAGGATTTTTACCGAGGAAAGTAGTTCAGGGTTTGGTGTGTATGTGCCCACATACACTTGGATATTTTTGCATATATGGGATTTGTATGCGGATGGAAGGGACATGCGATGTTCTGGAGAGCTGGGGTGTTGAATGTTGCCACTGGTCAGGTGTATACATGCATGGGGTGGTGGCAGAGCCGAATGTTGAGTTAGGGTTTTGCCCCGTTGCTCGGGAGGAAAGGATTAGGGTTTGAGAGCATTTGCCGAACAGAGTCCCGACAAAGCAGAGATCAAAGGTACAGAAACAGAGGGGAAAGGTTTTGGGTTGACACACTTCAGGGTTTCAACAGAAACAGGATTTGGATAAAAGTTTTAATATGATGCATCCTAACTAGCATTATTAAGAAAAAGTTTTGTTGGCCCTAATATTCAGGTCTCGGAAAATTGAGGTGTTACACGTAGGGCGTCCCCTCACCAGCACGTGAGCGACGTCTCCGTCGCCGTGCCGGGACAACCTTAAACTCCGCCGTAGCATCGAGCACGCTCCACCGCGGCGTAGGGCGTCCCCTCACCGGCACGTGAGCGACGTCTCCGTCGCCGTGCCGGGACAACCTTAACTCCACCGCGGCGTCGGGCACGCTCCACCGCGGCGTAGGGCGTCCCCTCACCGGCACGTGAGCGACATCTCCGTTGCCATGCCGGGACAACCTTAACTCTGCCACGACGTCGAGCACGCTCCACCGTGGTGTAGAGCGTCCACTCACCGGCGCGTGAGCGACGTCTCCGTCACCGTGTTGGGATAACTTTAACTCTGCTACGGCGTCGAGCACGCTCCACCGCGGCGTAGAGCCTCCACTCACCGGCACGTGAGCGACGTCTCCGTCGCCGTGCCAGGACAACGTTAACTCCGCCGTGGCATAAAGCATGCTCCACCGTGGCGTAGAGCGTCCACTCACCGGCGCGTGAGCGACGTCTCCGTCGCTGTGCCAGGACAACTTTAACTCCACCGCGGCGTCGAGCACACTCCACCGCCGCGACGTCGAGCACGTTCCACCGCGGTGTAGAGCGTCCACTCACCGGCGCGTGAGCGACGTTTCCGTCACTGTGTCGGGATAACTTTAACTCCACCGCGGTGTCGAGCACGCTCCACGGCGGCGTAGGACGTCCCCTCACTGGCATGTGAGCGACGTCTCCATCGCCTTGCCAGGACAACCTTAACTCCGCCGCAGCGTCGAGCACGCTCCATCGTGGCATAGAGCGTCCACTCACCGGCGCGTGAGCGATGTCTCCATCGCCGTGCCGGGACAACCTTAACTCCGCCGCGGTGTCGCGCACGCTCCACCGCGGCGTAGAGCGTCCCCTCACCGCCACGTGACCAACGACTCCGTCGCCGTGCCGGGATGACCTTAACGCCACCGCAGTGTCACGTACGCTCCACCACGGCGTAGAGCGTCCCCTCACCGCCACGTGAGCAATGTCTCTGTTGCCGTGCCGGGACGACCTTAATTCCGCCGCGGCGTCGAGCACGCTCCACCGCGGTGTAGAGCATCCCTTCACCGCCACGTGAGCAACGCCTCCGTCGCCGCGCCGGGACAACCTTAACCCTCACCGCCACGTTGTCTTCGCACCGTTCAGCCTTCGTCAAACCGCTAAATGAGCAATGCTTGTATGACACCCATACTAGGGGCTGGGTGCCATGCCGCGCCTCGAAGCAATAGCCTGTAACAATGCAAAAAGAAGAAATAATCATGAGAAGCAAAACACGGCTGCTCCAATTTTCTGACTTTCCATTAACCAACAGGGTTATATGAGGGCTGCAAAAGAAGGCTCTGGCCTCATTAAACCTACCAAAAGAAGCTAAAGCGCTAGGGGCTCACGTCGACGCCGCGACGGTCCAGCCCATGGGCTATGCCACGCTAAAAATGTCATCTAAAACTACGACATGAAAACACACCTAGAAGCAAAAAGAGACATCCTGGCGTGTCGACATAAACAAAAGACATAGGAAGTACGGCCCAAAAGGTGTAAGAAGACAGGCGCCCCATCTTTCAACCGAAAACATGCGTTAGCCAACAGCGGTCGTGGTTTCACGGTAGCTCACTTGGCGAGGCTCCAGTAACCCGCCCGCCCCGAGTTCAGGGGTGTTCAGGGGAGCTAGCAAAGATGACAGTTGGCACCAAGCAGGTCTACCTCACCCTTGACATCGAGCTTAACGCCCTGTTCAAAGCAAAATGCTCCGTCTCGACAGACATCGAGGCGACGCTCCGTCCTGGCGGACGTCAAGGTGACACTCCGTCACGATGTCGAGGCGACACTCCGTTCCAGCAGACATTGAGCCAATGCCCCAGCGAACGTCGAGCCAATGCCCCGGTGGACATCGAGCCAATGCCCCGGCGGATGTCGAGGTAACACTCTGTCACGGCATCAAGACGACACTCCGTCCCAGCGGACGTTGATCCAATGCCCCGGCGGACGTCGAGGCGACACTCCGTCACGACGTCGAGGCAACGCTCCGTCACGACATCGAGGCGACGCTCCGTCCCGGTGGAAGTCGAGGCGACGCTCCGTCACGACATCGAGGCGACACTCTGTCCCAGCGGATGTCGAGGCGACGCTCTGCCGAGTCAACGCTCCATCCCGGCGGACGTAGGGGTGACACACCGTTACGACGTCAAGGCGACGCCCCGTTTCGACGGACGTCGAGGCGATGCTCCGTCCTGGCGGACATCGAGCTGCCACTCCATCACGATGTTGAGGTGACACTCCGTCCCGGCGGACGTCGAGCTGACGGCCCGAGCGGACATCGAGCTCAACACTCCATCACGACGTCGAGGCAAAACGTTCCATCATGGCCTGTGCAGCAACCCCGCGAAAGTGGCCTGTGCAACGACCTCACACGTCAGCCTCGTGTGGCAATCCCGCGCAACGGCCTCACGCAACGACCTCGCACGACGGCCTGTGCAGCAACCCCCGCGCAACGGCCTCACGCGATGACCTCGCACGACGACCGAAGTTCGGGGAAGCTAGTAGAAACGACGCGCCCAGCATGGTGTCTCGAACCTACCAAGTCGGCGGACCTCGTCGACGCGGTCGCGGCGTCATGGCAGCATGCCCGATGCGGCTCCAAGAGGCCACCCACCCCGAGTTTGGGGGTGTTCGGGGGAGCTAGTGGAGATGACGCGCCCGGCATGGCGCCTCAAACCTACCAAGTCAGCGGAGCTCGTCGAAGCGGTCGCGGCGTCATGGCAGCACACCCGACGTGGCTCCAAGAGGCCGCCCGCCCCGAGTTTGGGGGTGTTCGGGGGAGCTAGTGGAGACGACGTGCCCGGCGTGGCGCCTCAAACCTATCAAGGAGGCAGACCTCATCGACGACGTCACGGCGGCACGCCCGACGCGGCTCCAAGAGGCCGCCCACCCTGAGTTTGGGGTGTTCGGGGGAGCTAGTGGAGACGACGTGCCCGGCGTGGCGCCTCGAACCTTCCAAGTCAGCAGACCTCGTCGACGTGGTTGTGGCGTCGCGATAGCACACCCGACGCGGCTCCAAGAGGCCGCTCGCCCCGAGTTTGGGGGTGTTCGGGGGAGCTAGTGGAGACGACGCGCCCGGCGTGGCGCCTCGAAC
Organism: Stipa capillata; assembly: GCA_019208055.1. NCBI lineage: Eukaryota > Viridiplantae > Streptophyta > Magnoliopsida > Poales > Poaceae > Stipa > Stipa capillata. The sequence goes on from JAGXJF010002192.1 coordinate 28,764, forward strand.
CTACCAAGTATGTGGACCTCGTCGACGACGTCGCAGCGACACACCTGACACAGCTCCAAGAGGCCGCCCGCCTCGAGTTTGGGGGGTGTTCGGGGGAGCTAGTGGAGACAACGCGCCCGACGTGGCGCCTCGAACCTACCAAGTTTGCGGATCTCGTCGACGCAGTCGTGGCGACACACCCAACGCGGCTCCAAGAGGCCACCCGTCCCGAGTTTAGGGCTGTTTGGGGGAGCTAGTGGAGACGACGCGCCCGGCGTGGCACCTCGAACCTACCAAGACGGCAGACCTCGTCGACGCGGTCGTGGCGGCACACCCGACGTGGCTCCAAGAGGCCGCCCGCCCTGAGTTTGGGGGTGTTCGAGGGAGCTAGTGGAGACGACGCGCCCGGCGTGGTGCCTTGAACCTACCAAGTCGGTGGACCTCGTCGATGCGGTCGTGACGTCGCGGCGGCACACCTGACGCGGCTCCAAGAGGCCGCCCGCCCCGAGTTTGGGGGTGTTCGGGGAAGCTAGTGGAGACGACGCGCCCGGTGTGGCACCTCGAACCTGCCTGCGACCGCTCAAGGGGTCATATATCTCCGCGCCTAAATGCGTCACGACGTAAAAAGAAATAGCGGCAATAGCACATTCGTGTGAAGGATACATGGCGTTAGTCTGTACGAGATGAAACGTGGTGATCGACGGTTAAAAAGCACAGTCACTATCATCTCGCTACTTGTTCGCCGCCACAACATAACGTGGTTCATGCGCGGGACCAAAGATCGATGTACTTATACCTCGTCTACCCCGCATAGCAGTTTTGCATAACTAAAAATAACAAGTCCATGATACAGCCCGCGTTAAGCACCCACATACATCTCACACATCACATATACATCGCATGACTTAAGGTGCGGCGGAGGAGGAAACCGTGACCACGAGCCGAAACGTTACCCTTGGAGTGTGAACCTCGGCAGGGACCGTGCGAGGAACGTACAGCCGGGCGAAGGCCCTCGGTAGATCGGCAGCAACGACAAACGAATAACTGGCGCTGCCGGCCGACAGTGCGGGACGTCCGGTGGCTATGAAAGTAGCGACAGCGGCGACGGTGTGGCCCGACGCGAGTACGGCCTGGCCGAGGAGGGCTCGGCGTGGCGGCGACCTGGCCCGTGGCAGCCCGGTCGGCGGTGGCGTGGCCTGATGCGAGGACGGCCCGGTGGGCAATGGTTTGGCGCGGAAGTGATGGAGCGGCGTGCTGGGCCGGGCTGGCCCAGTGCTCGAGCGGGCTGAGGCGAAGCGGCCCCAGCGGAGGGCCTAGGCGTGGGGTCTAGGCGAGGTCAACTGTCCGGTGAGCACAGCCCTAGCGCGGCGCGGTCGCCGGTACGTGGGGGCGGTGGTGCGGTCGTCGGCTCGCGGGTCGGGCACTGGTCCGGCGCGGCCCTTGGTGCGGGCCCGGTGGCGCTCGGCCGAGCGCGGGCCCGGGGAGGCGGCGAGACGACGCAGGCCCGTGGGTGACGCGTCGCGCGGCGGTAGGCAAAGCCGGAGAGGCACGGGAAGTAGCGCGCCGCGGGAAGGCAGCGCGGGCCCGCGGGAGGTGACGTGGCGCGCGGCAGGAGGCCGAAGCCGAAGCGGCGCAGGACGCGGGTGGCGCGAGAGATCGGAGGCGAGGAGGCGGACCGGCGCGTGCTGGGGAGGGCGGCGGTGGCAACGGGGGAAGGGAGCGGCGGTTAGGGTTTGGGGCAAAACGGGCGTGGGGGCAGGGGGTTAAGGCCCCCCCCAACCGACTAAGAAGATGGGCCGCGGCCCATTTGAGCAAAGGAAGGCGGCTCGGGCAGGAAAAAAGAGGAGAAGGGAGAGAAAAAAAGAGGAGAAGGAAAGAAAAGAAAGAAAAGGAAAAAGAGAGAAGGGAAGAAAAGAAAAAGAAAGAAAGAAAAGGGAAGAAAGAAAAGAAAAGAAAAGGAAAGAAAGAAAAGGGAAGAAAGAAAAGGAAAGAGAAGAAAAGAAAAAAGGGGGAAGAAAAGAAATAAGAGGAAAGAGAAGAGAAGGAAAAAAGGAAGAAAGAAGAGAAAAGAAAAAATAAGAGGGAGAGAGAAGTCGTCGGTCCGTCCTCGCGCGCCAACCCCTTGCAATTGGTGCGCCGGCTCGGACGGGCGTCACTCGACCGCCCAAACCGGCAAGGGGCTACTGTTGGGGGAAGGGTCCCCGTGCTATCCCGAACCGACGGGCTTCTCCTTCACAATGTAAAGATCCCCCTCTCGGCGTCGACCCGTTTTACCCAGCATCAACAAACTCCGCTGGCATCGCCGACGGCGTCAGGGCCACTCTCCGTCCCGGCGGGCGTTAAGGCCGCGCTCCGTCCCGGCAGGCGTCGAGGCCGCGCTTCGCCCCGTCGCCAAGGACAACACGACGTCATGGCAGCGAGTGTTAGGATATTATAGTATTTGAATATTCGATAAAGATTCTTGTAAAAAAGACCAAAATACCCTTGCGGGTGTGTTGTTGCCCAAGGGGCATAATTGTAATCTCTCACATCCCTCTCTCAACCCCTATAAATAGGACCCAGGAGGAGAGAGAAGGGCATCCATTTTTCCCTCGCATAAATTGTAATTCCTGAAATCAATACGAGAGTTTTCACTTCGCCCTGACACGAGAGTTTCCATTTATCCCCCACGAGCGTTTCACATTTCACCTTGTCGGTCGCAGTAACACGCGCTCCTCCTCGACGGACGCCACACTTGCTCGTACTCCTTCAGTACTCCCGGAGATCGACGTAACCGATCGGGGGTGCCTCAAATACACCGCCTAATCCCGTAGCTACGACAGATAGTAAAATCATGTGAGGTCATAAAAGCATGGCTGAGATGTTGTAAAATCTATGCCAACTGATGGTAATTTACTAGCTAGTGTACTAGAATACTAGCGGTAAAAAACATCGAGAATTTACGACTGACATGGATTAAAATCTTTCAGGAGGCGCGCAGAACACTCTACACCCGCACGTCTTGTATACCATCTCACATGCTCCAATTATTCTGAAATTCTCCTACTTTTAGCTCCATTCAACAAAATAAGGAAAAAGCTTAGCACCATAATAAATTCTGACATCTTGTATATGGAAAATCATGCATCAAACTTCTCTGACTATTAGTATATAGAAAAATATGTAGATTAGCTAGTGAAAATAGTATTTCTTTTTTATTTTTCATAAAAAATATTTTCAAAATCATTTTATAATATTTTACTAAAAATAACGATCAGAGTAGCACGTTGATATAAAAATACATTTTTGCTAATATATATGTTCCATATTGCTCAAGGGCAATTAACCACATTTCTAAAATATTTGTACAGTTGGATTTGGCCTGTGATCGCAATTTTCTTGTTGTTATCATTCCCCGCCATTGTATCATGATACTCTCTTCATTCATAATTTAAGGCGTATTTTGATTGGTTAAGATAAGGTTTTGCCCATCAATTACTCTATTAATATGTGGTTTATGTGATACAAAATTATAATTATAAGTAAATACTTTTGAATATGAATCTAATGATATAAATTTTATGTCACATAAACCATGTATTAGTAGAGTAATTGTTAATTAAAATTTTATCTTAACTAATCAAAATGCACCTTACATTATAGGACGAGGGGAGTAAATAATAAGTACTTTTTTATATGAAGATCTCATAATTACTTGTCGTCCTAATAGTTGTCAAACATTTTAAGATATTTATTAGCAAATCATACTACCTCCATTCATCTTTAGTTTTCACTTTTGATAGGTTTTACCAATGACCATTCTTAAACTTTTTAGTTGTATAGCGTAAAGATGCTATTGTTAGACTCATAATCAAGAGTATATATGGTACTAAAATTTTATATTTAGAGTTATTTGCTTTGTGTTGGTAAAAAAATTAGTGATCAAACCTTGACGAGTCAAAGTCAAAAGTGACGACTAAAAATGAACGAAGGGAATAATATATATTTAACAGTTTCGGCTAGCATGCACATATATCATGTAGTTCCAGAATACTAGTAAAGCACTTTCGTCTCATCCTGGCTTCAGATGGTTTATGAGTCTAGAGTGTGAAAATCATCTATATTGAAAACTAATGAACACTAGCTAGATTTTTCATTGCTTATTCAGAATTTGTACATTTCCTGCAAATGTAATCTTCAGTTCCAGGAGCCATGGCTTCACATCCCATTACTTACTTTGATTTACACGGGGACAGGTGCGAATTTAGGCTTTTCTCAGTTGTTTAAACAGGCCTCAAGGAATCCTCCCTCATGTATCGTTCTCTCTCCCTCCCCCAATGGAAGCAGCCGCCACCTCCTGCCGCTAGCTCCGGCCACCTCCTCCAGCGCCGGCGAGTGGATCGGACTCCTCTCCATGCCCTCTACTCATTCCCATCACCTAATTTAGTTGCCGCGATATCGTTGCCAAACCCTAGGTCTGTGGACAAGCCCAAATCGAGCTCGATCCATAGAGAATGCTTCTCCATGGCTTGGGTGCAGCGGCGATTCTCCATAGCTCGACCCAGACTCCTCGTCTCTCGGCGAGCTCGATCCTTGCTCGGGAACCTCGATGCAGCGGCATCTCTCCATGGCGCAGGCAAATCAAATCAGTGCCATCTCCCTCTCTCCATTCTTTAATCGTTCGTTCTGGCGTCGATGCATTTTTTGCTTGCAGCACGGTTCACTCTGACACAACAATGTCCGAAACAGTGTTAAGATTAAAGGATCCTTATGCTATGATTAGTAGCCCGTCTCCTCTAACAATGTTCAGTGCCACGAGTCTCCATAAAGGATCGGACAGGCTGGACAGCAGTGACACACGGAGCTGCAGCGTCATGGTCGTGCAAAACATTTCTCAAATGCGATTCGTTCTGATCTTGAAATTTTTCAGTTATATGTAATATGTCCTCTCCTAGATCTGGTAATTTCTTTTTGAGAATATTTGAAAATATCACACTCTAGCTACTTATCTAGCTAGGGTTTTAAATACTTATTAATTAAGTTGTCACTAGATAAGTTGCCAGAAAGAAAACCATGAGTAAGTGTAAAAACTTTGTTGGAATTTCAGTCGACTGATCGATCGATCGATCATTAATTTTTAGTGCCAGCCGGCCCACAAGAGCAGTAGAATAGTAGCTAGCTAGAGAAAATGGGAACCCGTTATATTAAGTCATGAGCATCAGCAAACATGTTCTACTCACGAGTCAAGCATTATAAATGAGGCGGAGAAAATGGGTACGGTAGGAAATTCTCCACTGATAGTCCTGATATTTTATGCAACCGAGATGTTTTGTCCTGAAGCACGGTCCATACAATGCCCTACGTCGATTTCAGCAGCTGCTAAAACAGACAAAATAGTCAACTGCCGATTTTGTATAACAGCAGCTGTGGTCTTCTCACCCGATAGCTGGTCTCCCCGTGTCTGTTATCGAAGTACCTTAATTACTATCAATCGCATGCTTGTGATGGACTGCCAAACATACAGATCCATCACTTGCTTTTACATTTATGCTTGCCAATTGTTAAGTTGTGTATCATTTTAGGACTCTGCCCTCTGGCCTTATTCCTTGTACCCAAACACAGATCCCAAACTAGCTACTTAGCTATTGTCCCACGTGTCCATGGTGCCATGGAGCTATCACAACATCCAGTATTAGATATTGAAGCACGCAGCTCTCTCTTTCCAACAGTATTATATATAACGACATCATTTTCTGCACACGGCAGTTGTATTTCCAACAGTTGTCTAGGATTTTAGTCGTGGACAGAAAAAATATTATACCTGCTCATAAACAATAAAGACGATTAATTTAAGTAAAATATGACCTATTAGCTATTTTGTAACAATTTACGGGAATCTACTGCAAAAGCTTTACAATGAAATTTCACATGAAAAAGCTTTAGTACGGTTAACCTGAACACGCCAACTGGTGTGATCTTCCTTCTCCTTCCATATGCATCCTCCGGTGAAATTAAGCAAATTTGAATACACACTATTCATTAAGCCACATCAGAAATGTCTATTTAACTGCCTAGGTTCAATCGGATAGAGTAGAGCACTAAGTTAGGTTTAATAAGTTAAACATGTGGTTAAATGAGTTTTATATTTATTACTCAGCACAAGCTTCTTGTCCTTATCTGTGGAGAGATCCAATGACTAATATTTTCGTGGCGGTGAATTGATTTGATCATCTCAATTTAGCCACAAAACTAAAGATGGATTTATTAACTTTTCCTAAATTTTGCACATGGAAACTGGAATGTACATATGACTCACTGGCCCTGAGTCTAGTTGAAACAGACTGAATTGGTCCTAGACAAACCCAGCCGGCCGTGGTGCATGGGGCCGACGGTGACGAGACCAGCTTAAGGCTGGTGGTCACGGCTTCGGGTTGCAAAAGGTGTGGCTGGCATGTGGACAATATTGGGTGGAGCATTTTAGTCATACTCTCAGAGTTGGAGAGGCTCAAACCGTCTTTCTTTGGACCTATCTTCTCCCTCTAGTGTCGGCTAGGTCAGTGGACATGACCGCGGCGGACTTGGTCTCAGCGTGACTGGGGAGCTGTGCCCCCGGGTGGGACTACAGCCGTGAAGTCGAAGTTATATGTCGTGGGTACGATAGATGATGACAATGACGTAGCCGACAATGTTAGTATATGATACGTCTTGTCTATGTGTGTGTTGTTAGGTCGGTTTTACCGGTACGTCTGTATTGTCTGGTGGTGTACTAAAACTAGTTTAGCTAGGTAATTAATTCATCGTTAGTGTTTTAGTCTGATTTTTTTAATTAATCAAGACTTTTTGACCTGATCTTCTAAAGACAGGATCAACTTTCTTCTATTTAACGCAGGAGCACCCCGCTTCTTCACGAGGGTCGTCGAAAAACTTTAAAGAAAGGAATATTCCCTTGTCTCCTTGTCATTGCTGTATGCTGTAGGCTACCTAGCTAGCTATTAGTACAGCCTTCTGAGCTGTATGCCCGTATTGACCAAGAAGCACAATGGAGAGAAATTTCCTTTCTTGAAATGCGCGAGGGAGATAAAACTGTATAGCTCCGGCTCTGGCTCCGACTCCGACCGAGCCACCACATTTCTCTCCGGCCGGGCTACCATTTCAGTCTTGGAGGAGAGCCCTCTACTCTGCTCCAACCATAGCTCAGGTCTCTCTCTCTCTCTCTCTCTCTCTCTCTCTCTCTCTCAGTTTGTTACAACTTCTAAATTTACATATTTTTTGCCACCCAACAATTTCAATTGCAAACCGAGCCATATTTGATCTTTTGTCAACACTAAAAGTGAACTGAATTTATATGAAACATATGCCAGGTACTAGTTGTTCCTACGAATTGTATATCACACAGGTGAGCTGGTGAACCTAAAAGTCCAAGCAAAAGATCGTAATCCTGCTAGAAGTGTGCACCGCGTGTACTTCATAAGTAGACTAAAACCATTTTGCTCAATACGTATCACCTTTCTACAGTTGGATGAAAGTGAAAAGTGATCTTAGTTTCCTGATATTCGCAAGATCATTCCTCATTTACCTAGCCGACCAATGTGTATTGCTTGCAAGAGATTAACAGTTTATATCATGAACAATACATCAAATGCCTTCCGCCATCTGAATTATGGTGTATGTCGAATTAGTTTCAGTTGACAGGGATGCTTATAGTTAGGAAAGATGAAGTCGTGTTGGACTTCTGAATTAATTCTGACCCAGTCCAGGTGGAACAAACGTGTGGACTATCCAAATTGATCTATCTTTTTATTGTTCCATCTTTCTCCTGAATTCTTATATATAGGAAGTGCTTGAGAGGTAGGAATATATATCAAATTGTGCTGTTGCAGGTTGCTTGATTCCTTCCAACGATATTGCTGAAGACCAGAGGCACAGAGACTCACATGGAGGCAGCAGATGAGGAGAGGCCACTCATTCTTCATTATGATCCACAGGTGCTATTCTATTGCTTAATTTATCATGATCATTCCTGTTAATTATTGCATATCCTTGTGATAAATAGCATGTGTAAAAGCACAATCAAGTTCAGTTTCGGTATTGACATTTCAGAATGAAGGTTCCAGATATACAAGTGATGGAACAACTAATGTTAACAAACAACCTGCTCTTAAGCAGAGTACAGGGAATTGGAGAGCATGCTTCTTCATTTTAGGTAGCGACAATCTTATCAAAAACATTTTCTTGATGCTCATCATATATTTTGCCTACAAATTATAGTAACCTCTTGAGCCTTCAACATGTGTTAATTAGGTTCTGAATTCAGTGAATGCCTGTGCTTCTTCGCGGTTGCGAGGAACTTGGTCACATATCTCACAACTGTGCTTCACGAAAGCAACGTCGATGCCGCAAGACACGTGTCCACATGGATCGGCAGTTGCTTCCTGACGCCACTTGTTGGAGCCTTCTTGGCTGACACATATTGGGGAAGATACTGGACAATAGTAATTTTCCTCTCGGTTTACACAATCGTAAGTGCAACCAAGCAAAATGTTGACGGATCGTCTTAATCTGCATCATGTGCTATGTGCAATGTTTCTGAATAATTCTGTTTTGCCAGGGGATGCTCCTTGTTACATTATCAGCATCGCTTCCACTGCTCCTGCCTTCTTCCGACAATAGCGGCATTCATCGTGTGGTGGTCTACCTAGGACTCTATCTTGTCGCCCTCGGGACCGGGGGCATCAAGCCCTGCAGTTCGTCCCTCGGGGCTGACCAGTTCGACAGCACCGACCCGGTGGAGCGGGTGACCAAGGGCTCATTCTTCAACTGGTACTACTTCTCGGTCAGCATCGGCTCGCTGCTGTCAGCGACTGTGCTTGTCTGGGTGCAGGACAACATAGGGTGGATCGTCGGATTTGCGATCCCGATGGTGATAATGGGATTCGGCCTCACCGTGTTTGTCGCCGGTAGGAAGGTTTACAGATACAAGAAACTTGGAGCCAGCCCTCTGACAAGGGTCTCCCAGGTGGTTGTTGCAGCTGTAAGGAATTACCATCTGATGGTGCCTGATGATATCTCAGCCCTGCATGAGGTGCCCTCTCTAACTGAATCAAATTACAAGACTGAGCATACCAGTCAATTCAGGTATTACATCTAGATACTGTTGAATTTCGCACCTAAATGTTGTTCCCATGCTGTTAGTTAAGACAACTAGCATTCATTCACCGTGGTAAACAAGAGAGAGCTATCTATATACCCTCATGTAGAATAGAAACTATCTGAATCAGCAAGTTGCCACCTGAAAAATGTAATTTTGTTGCTTCAGACTATTTAAGCTAGGCTGCCAAATGCAATTCAAATTCTATGTTCAAACCAACCTGCAAATACAATGCTGGAAGATATGTATAGCATCATATCACCTGAATTTTCTAAAAAAATTGACAGTAACCTGAATTTTCTAAATTAAGTCGGCCAAGAACTTACTTTTTTATTTTTCTAGGTTCTTTGACAAGGCTGCAATTGTGCCGCCATCGTCGTCGGACAAGAAAGGCACCGCGGCGGCGCAGGCAAGCCCGTGGCGGCTGTGCACGGTGTCGCAGATCGAGGAGCTGAAGATGCTGCTGCTGATGTCCCCGGTTTGGGCGTCACTGCTCATCTTCTTCGCGGTCACGGCGCAGATGTCGTCGACGCTGATCGAGCAGGGCATGGCCATGGACAACCGCGTCGGCCCCTTCACCGTGCCGCCGGCATCCCTCTCCACCTTCGACGTCGTCAGCGTCCTCTTCTGGGTGCCCCTCTACGATGCCGTGCTGGTGCCGCTCGCCCGGCACGTCACCGGCAGGGACCGGGGCTTCTCCCAGCTGCAGCGCATCGGCATCGGCCTCGCGCTCTCCGCGGCCGCCATGGCGTACGCCGCGTCTGTCGAAACGATGCGGCTGGCGGCAGCCAGCGGTGGCGCGGCGGCGCCGTCGTTGAGCATCATGTGGCAGGCGCCGACCTACTTGGTGCTGGGCGCGGCCGAGGTGTTCGCGAGCATCGGCATGCTCGAGTACTTTTACGACCAGTCCCCCGAGCCCATGAAGAGCCTCGGTGCGGCGGGAGCGCAGCTCGCGATCGCCGGCGGGAACTACCTCAACTCCGCCGTGCTTGGCATCGTCGCGGCGGCCACGGCGTGGATCACGGACGACCTCGACGAAGGCCACCTCGACTATTTTTACTGGTTGATGGCTGGTCTTAGCGTGCTCAACCTGTTGCAGTTCATCTACTGCTCCAAGAGATACAGGGGCTAGAGATTTTGCGTGTAGTATCCATTTTTTGGCTAAATATGTATAATTTGTAATTGATTTGTCAATTTGAAAATCATTAATAGAGGGAAAAGGAAAAATTTGCAACAAGGAAATATTATTCGAGTGGCAAAAGTCAATTTTTCAGTGTTCAACTCTCGGCGAAGTCTAGTTTTCAACCCGTAAACTTTCAAACGGGACAAATCACACCTCGAACTATCATAACTGGACACATTACAACTCTAATACTATTTGAAAGCGGGTCTTGAATGACGCAATGGTGATTTTCGCATATGTGATACCTAGTCAACATTGTCAAAAAAACATACTTATAAAATAGAATATTAGAAAAAAAATAAAAATATTAGATAAAACTATCATAAATATTTTAAAAACACCAATGAAAATCGGGAAGTTCAAAATGTTGAATAAACAAAATGTTTAGAAAATCTAGAAAAACAAAAGTATTCTAGAAAAACCAGGAGCTTCGACCGTGAAGTCATACAAAGAAAGTGACATGAAGGCTAAATATTTGTGAAATTTGAATTAGTTATGTTTTTCCCTTGAATTTCCTTGTTTTTCTAGAAGTATACTTAATTTTCTATTGAAATTTTTGGTATTATTCTAGTGCTCTAAATTTTATAATATTTAAAATTTATTTGTTAACTATGCTGGCTGGGCGGTCACATATGCAAAAACTACAGTCACATTTTCCAAAACCGCTTTGAAACAGTACATCAATAATATATCTGATTTTGATATCGGCTCTAGAGTTGATGAGTTTAGTGGGTTAAAAGTTCAGATTGAAAATGGACATTTTCCTATTTGTATCCTAAATGAAGAATAGAAAACACGTAAATTGCAGGATGGGTGTTCCGATCAATCTTTACCGAAAGAAAAAGGGAACACAAAAATGGGCACCTGTAATTTACGGGTGACCTTCCCAGCGGTCAATTTCCGACAGCTACAGTAAAGCTGTCGGAAAATTGTCAGGTTTCTACTTTAGCACAGTCAGGTTTTTACTTTAGCACAGTCAAGTTTCTACTTCCAGCTTTCAACTTTATGACAGTTACTGTAGCTGCACTGTAGTGGTACTGTAGCTGCACTGTGATGATACTGTAGCAGTACTGTAGCGGTCGGAATTGACCGCTGGGAACGGTCGACCGCGCAGTATGAAAAGCGCAAAAAATTACCTTGCGGCTTCCTCTGTTTCTCCATCACCTGTCCGAGTTGACTTTGTAGAAGGAAAGCAACCTCCTGGTCGCGCGCGGATTCTACCGCCGCCTCAAAGAATTACCGCAACCAGCAGAACTCTCCAAGGTTACACCACCTCCTTCTCCGCGCCAATTTTGACACGCTGCTCTCTGCTCATCTCTACTTCACTATTGGTGCTTGTATAGTCATTAGTGTTTTTTTCTTTGTTAGGCTTAGGATTCTTTGATGATTGACTGTGTGCAATATTTGATGCAAAGATCGAGGGAGTTCACTATTTTATTAGTAAAAAAATGTTTGATTACTTCTTCTGTTTTATGTTTTTTAAAAGTAAAATTCTCGGTTTGGGAGTCACAGCCATCTAAGATCTCCTCGCATAATAGTGATAAGATCAAGGTGTTTAGTTGGCTCCGTTATCGCGTAAATCAAAACGATCTGGGGGGATGGGAGAGGAGGCTGCGACATTATCGTGGAGTAATCACGTCCCATCCCTGTTAATGTGCAAGTACAGAGACGTGCCAAGGAAACACAAACATGTCGCTGCCCATCTGTGAGTTTGCTCCTGAACAGAAAGCGATTCTTCCCCCACGGAAAAGAGAAATTCCATCTACTTCCTTCGGTTCTTCCTCAGTGCCTCTCCACCAAGACTCATCATCGCCTCCATGCTCCACTGCTCGCCTCCGTTCGCGTAAATAGCAAGAGGGAGTTGGTTGGTAAGTACTAGTAGTAGTGTTTCTTCTAAAGAAGAATAAGATCATGTCTTCCTCTGTCTAAATTGTAGAACTCAATTAATAATCGAGGGGGGTCAGGAATCTCAAAAGATCCCAGCAAAAGAAGTCTTTTCTGTGATTAATGAAAAATGTAAACATTCCTATACTTTCTGCTCCATCACCTACCTCCTCCTCTTAAGTCTTAACCTTATTTTGTTTATCCCCAACTTTGATTTCGCAAGTATAAAGAAAAAAAACACATAGCAGTTGTTGACTAGCAATTCTGCACAAATAAGTATAGTTCAAGTTTCTACTGCATTCTCTCACAAAAAGAAAAGACAAGGCAGAGTTTTTTACTTCTGTCATGCAGGATGCGGATTCACAATACACATGTGATGAAACAGTTGATATTATCAAAGAACATGCTGTTAAGAGCAGTACAGGGAACTGGAGGGCATGCTTCTTCATTTTAGGTTCTGCAGAAAAAAGTTCACACAAACAAAACAACAATACTTTCTCACTGCCACCGGTGAGGAGGGGTGCATCTCGCAGACGCAGCGCATCGGCGTCGGCCCCGCGCTCGCCATGGCCTACCTGCTCGAGACGAAGCGGCTCGCATCGTCCGCTGCTGGGGCGGCGATGATGAGCATCATGTGGCAGGTGCTGGCCTACGCCGTGTTAGGCGCCGGCGAGGTGTTCGCGTGAATGGGCATGCTCCAGCTCTTCTACGACCGTTCGCCGGACGGCATGAGGATCCTGTGCACCCCGCTCGCGCAGCTCGCCGTCGGCGGCGGGAAACTGCCTCAACTGGGCCTCGTCGCGTCCGCCACGGCCCGCGGCGGGGCGTCCGAGTGGATACCGGAGGACCTCGACAACGGCTACCTGGACTACTTCTGGGTGCCTGATGGCGGCACTCGGTGCGCTCAACCTGCTGCAGTTCTTGCTCTGCTCCATGAGGTACAGAGGAATCTCTGCTTCTTGACAACCCCATCCATAACTTGTACACTGTCCACTTTGTAGGTGAAATTATATGTGAATACATTTGTAATTCTTTTGTTGCCAACGACAACGACAGTGAGAATTGAAGGTGCGCTAAGTTTCATGCGTAATGATATATTGCAATTCTAGTATATTTAAGATACATTCAGTAGACACTGTATAAGTATGTGTGTGATTGTATATTTATATGTGCGTGTGTTTTACCAGGTGTTTCTTAAAAAAAATACATATTAAGTTACTGCTATATAAACAGTTATCAATAGAAGTATAGAAGGTGTGCCAGAATCATCCTGGCAGTTACCAAATCACAGTGTCAAGCATGTTGGAAATGCTAATTCATTCACGATGCTTATGTTGTGACTATTTACGTTTGACATATCGTTTTGTAGAGATGTTATAGCAAGTCCGTGCAGTCCACTAGTCAACGGGGTATCATTTACAAGGAAGAAAATTCAAGCACAATTGCAGAAAATAATAAATAGATGGTCCTAAACTTGATGAATTTTTGGAACTGATATTTACCCACCACCTGATGAGTCATTCTCGACATCCTTTCCCTCCTCCACATAGGAATCATTTAAAGTTGCTATCCTTTTGTAGGGAAACTGCATCAGGAAAAGGCTCTGGTCTTCCAGGGATAGTAATAAGGTTCTTCCACTGTTTCGTCCTCTCTTCAGGCTATTCCCGGGGCAGGCTTGTGAGGCAGAGTTGGCATAGACGATGCACAACAACCAGCTAGCACCGTGGAGAAGTTGCTACTTCTTCCTCCTGCCACTTAGACGCCTAGGGCGGTCGTGCCTTTGGTCCGGCCTCAGGTTGGCCCTGCCAGAGCTTCCAATGTGTCAGGACGCAGGACCAATCTTGTAAGGACAATCCTAATAAACCGTGTTTTAAATTATATCATGTACATTAAATATATATTTAGATAGAGCTCTGAGAATAGTTTTTATCCTAGTGTTGTATGTACACAAGTTGTCATTTAATATGGTTTGTGCAAGAAAAGGCACATTTTGTCTTGGGTTCTGCTATAAAAGCCGAATCAAGGCTAAGATATGGTATCTCTCTCTTTCCTCCTTAATTAAGCATCTACATCAGCATTTTGTTAGGCGGCATGTTTACAATACAGTACACAGTGAAGTATTTGGACTGCCCTAAGTAAACTATCCACCTTTTCATTTCTATACAATTATCAAAAACACAAGTTAGATGAGACCTTTCCATCACATTAACTATATAAACCACATAAACCATATACTTATAAGAACAAATCATAGAATTCAGCGAGCTGCATGTTTTCCTTGCTGATCAAACTCTTGAACCTGGTCTTGTAAGGACCTAAAAGAAATACCAAAACACCTGAAAACGGAAAAATAAAGCAATAAATTAATGTTAGGAATTTCAAATGCAATATGATAAATGAAATACATCCAAGAATGTAGAGAATAAAATTATGAAACTAATGCACTATTTGAAGTTCTAGATCAAAATTTATGAGTTTCTAAGTTTTAAGTTTTATATGTCAATTTTATGGTTAATTAATATAGTAATTATTTTAATTTTCTGTGAAAACATGCATGAAAATGATGCCGTTATGTATTACATGTCAAACCATAACTTCTGATGTAAAGTAGACAGAGCTAATATGAATTTCTATGATTCTTATTCAGCCATTAGAGTATTTTTCTGATTTTGTTAATTTAATTTCAAACACATAAATGCAATTTACACTCCAAAGGAGCTAGCACTAGATGCTGACACATGCTGCCAGAAGTCAACCTTTGACTGGTCAGTTTCGCCTCTAAACCCACCTGTCATATTAAGAACAATTAAACATATTTTATTTTTGGCCTTTTCATGCATGCCCACTGTTCAGGGTCACATTGAGTTAATAACATTCTTAAACGCTGATTAACTATGAGTTAATTTTATGGCACATGGGCCCATGCAGTCAGTTGACTGATTTTAAGGTTTTCTTCTTTTGTTTGCTAGGTGGGGCCTGCGGGTCTATTTTCAAAGCATTGGGGTCCATGTATCAGTAACTGATCAAGCTTAACTAATCAAGTTAGTACTGGCACTCGTGCATGCACGCGCACAGCTATAAGCCTATAGCAGCTGCAGCACTCGGATGCGCTCTGGTTTGCATTGGCTGCATGCATGCAGGCACACCACGAGCAGCAGCAGTTCCGAGCGTGCGCACTTGGTTGGGCTCTGGGAGTCGGCGACGAGCTCGCCGGCGGCGGTCGGAGCATGGCAGGCTGGCGCAAGACCGAGTGGTCACCGTGGCAGCGGCCATGACGGCGTCCGGCGGCGACGCGGCCTGACCACGACGGTGATATGCATGCATGTGCAGAACCAAAATGACTCCATGTGCTCAGGCCATCTCCATAGCAGAGGTGTGAAGACATGGCTGCGCGTGAAGGAGGAGGACAGAGACGGCCTAGATGACGGCGAGCAGAACGAAGGTCAACGGCAACGCCGGCGGAGCCCCATGGCGGTGGCGAAGCCCCTTGCACGTAATCGAAGAAAATTACTCAGGGCGGTACAAAATAGGCTCAAAATCTTACTGAACCAACGAACTGAACTACCTCTCGACGTATCGCTCGAGACGGTCACGGCCTACCCTCGCCGGAGGTGAACAAGACGACGCTCAATCTCCTTCGTTCCTGAACGAAACCCAAATTAAATCGGAGGTTAAACCCAGAGTCGTTAGGCGAACTCAAGGGTCATGGTCTCAGGTGAAAAGTATAATCTCGGCGCGAGATGACCCAAAGGCCGACAACGTTCCCGGGGGAACTACTTGACAGCACGCTCCAATACTTGCGGGGGCGATGCGGGACGCGTAGGAGAACGCTATGGCGATGTCAAGAAGGTGAATGGGCGAGGGAGGAGGAAGAAATCGAAGGGGGTTTTAGGGCGGAGTAAAAACAAGGCGGGAGTCTTGACAACGACTCAGACCATTGTCGACGCCGTAAACGGCGTGCACCCGTGGGGGAGGTTGCGGGGGCACTGGTACACGGAGGAAGCAACGACGAGCTCACGGGGCAGTTGGCCATCGAGCTCGCCCATGCCCTTGCGCAGCGCAGGGACAGCGCGTGGCACGTCTGCACGTTGAAGAAGGCCTGCGTCGTGGGCTCCGGTGGTCAGTGGGGCAAGAAAGGCCCAGGTGCCTTGAGGTAAGCCTTCCTCTCTTTCCCTTCTTTTTCTTTTTTTTTGTTCTGTTTTAGTATTTGCATTCTAGCGAATTCTAATTTAATTTTTAAAATTTGGAAAAATTTAAGAGGGTCTATAGTATATTTATGACCTATATGAACTTTTTTATTTAAATTTAAATTTAATTATGTTCAAAATGGGTTTGAATTGTAGCTAGGTGAAATATAATTCCTTAATTCATGAAAAAATAATATCCATACTCAAGAGGGAAAATGGGTTGCAGATATAAAATTTTCACAAACTTTGGTTAAAGGAATATTCATCAGATTAATAACTACAGTTCTGTTATTTTTGAATCTGAACCAATAACAATTAATTCACATACCAAAAGGGTTGCAAATCACTTAAAAATTCTCAGAGGCCTTCTTGGAGGTGTGTGAGACCTATGAAGATTAACAAGGTGGAAATTTGATTACTTTTGTTTCACATCTTTTAATTAAGTTGATTTTAGGTCAACTTTGCAAAGTTTTTAATTGGAGCTATTTTAATTATTCTAAATGCAAAGATGAGATGATATGATCGTGCACTGACTATTAAAAGACTAATTATACAGATTTAGGTCATTACAGGCTTCATATGCAATACAATACAATTTCTTCTCTGGTTGGATATCCACTACCAAGGACCTGAGACAAAAAAAAGGCACTAGGAAGCATGCTAAGTGCAGCTCCATTACACTAGTGACTTCACCATTGCATCCGATTACTACCGGATTCCATCACTTTGCAGTGTGCCAAAGGCACACGGCGAAGGAGAAAATACACTCGGCAAACTGTTTGACTCGGCAAACATGGATCGGCATACAGCCTGCCAACAAAGCCCAGTTGCCAAGTGTTTTCTATCGCGCACTCGGCAAACAGTTTGTCGACGGTCAAAATGGACACTCGGCACAAAAAAGCGAGTAAACGGCCAGGACGCCCGTTATCCATCTTTGCCGAGTGTCGATCCCAGGCACTCAGCAAACAACTTGACAAATCTGGTACCCGAAATACCAGATTGCATAGGCTTGCGCCACGTGGCACGTGTTTGCCGAGTGCCTAAATGGTGACACTCGGTAAAACTTGACAAATCTGGCAGCCGAAATACCAAATTGCACAGGCTTGCGCCACGTGGCACATTTGCCGATATAGTTGTTTGCCGAGTGTTACACTCGGCAAAGTACACATCAAATTTTTTTTTGTTTGTATTTCCAAAAATCCCTGCAATTCAAAACAATTTATATATCACAACCATCACATTTCACATATCACAACCATCACATTTCACATATCACATATCACAAATATAATTCAAAGTTCACTGGAAACATCATATATGACATATCGGCAAAGTACAAACATCACATCATTGGAGCACAAAGACAAATGTTGATTCAAGTTCACTTGAGCAAATTTCTTGACGACGGAGTACCACGAGGGTTGCTTGGACTTGCTTGCGAAGATCCAGCTCCAGGATCATTCGATCCCACTGATGGATGCTACACAAAGGAGGAGATAGTTACACAACACTCTATGGCTATAGGAAGGGCAATAATGGTGATTAGAAGGTTATAAACGAACTCACATGAGTGTGGGGAGTGTGTGGAGCATGTTGATGAGGAGGGGTTGGCATCAGTGGCGGAGTTTGGCCAATTGCAGCATAAACACACTTCATAAGATTGTACCACTGGGCTCGTTCTGCCGCCATCCTCTCCTCGAGCGCTAGTCCTCTCGGCCTCTTGCCTTCTCTCCAATTCCTGTCGGAGCCTCCTTTCTTCAGCCAGCTGGGCCTACAGTATGTCATCGCAATCTCATCATCGTTCCAACACAAAGTATGTAAAGACCGTGGAGGATGAATGAAATAGAATTAACCTGGAGTTCGGTCATCGCAATCCGTGTAGACTCTGGGCGAGGGTGTATAGCCGGACTTGAGCTCGTGCTCCGAGCTCTGAGCTGAGAGAGAGAGGGAGTAGAGGCCGTATCGAGTGTGCCGTCGCCAATCCAGTACCGGCCATGTTTCTTGCCTCCTCCCGCCCTCATAACCACTTCCCCATCAAGATCATGCTCGCTCGGATCAAAGTCTTGCCCGTGGATCTCCTTTGCCATCGATGTGTATCCATCCAGGCGAGCCTTGACGTTCTCATTGGTGTACGCTGAGGCTGGGTCATTCGGATCATAAACAACCCCATGCAACGCCTTTGACTTATGGGCCAAAGCATATGCCTTGAACTGGGAGCAAGGCTGACCATCATATTTTGCCGACTGCAACAGAAAAGCAAGAAGATTCATAAAGGGGTCGCCCGCACAGAAATTAAGAAGTACTGAGCTTAGGAAGAAACATATGCTATTGCATACCCATCTAGCCGCGTAACCAGTTATGGAATACGGGGGGTAC
>JAGXJF010002193.1:1200000-1701611 GCA_019208055.1 Stipa capillata
CATGAACTTCCCAGTTACTTTACAAGCTTGGAGACTCCGAGCGACGCCTAACCGTCTAGGAGGCGCCAACCTCCAAGAGTAATAGGAACTTGGCCTCTTGCTTAGAGGTGATCTCTTGCTTGAATGCTCTGGGAAATCCAATCCAAATCTTCAAGACTTCTCCCTCTCAAAGTTTCTCACAAGAAAGCAAAAGAGAAGAGGGCAAATGAGTAGCTCTATATTTGGGACACAAAGGATGTCCTCCAACTAGGAGGGGTGGTGGCTTATATAGGTTGCCCTAAAAAATCTAGCCGTTACTCACAAAGAAACCTCACTCAGATGTTCCAGATAACCTTGCTCAGACGTTTCGGGATTCAAAACCGACGACTAGTTTTGAAGAAAAACATTGCTCGGAGGATGCAGTTCAAACATGTCGGACAGTTCAAAACCTTAGGAAAATCCAAGACCTGGAGGGTCCAGATCAATGACACTCAGAAGTTCTGAACGAAATCAACCCTCTAGCTCGAAACACAAATTGACTCGAAGGTTTTCGGAGATCCTGACTCAGAGGTCAAAATATAACCAAGTTGGTTTCCTCGGAGGTATCGGACCGCAAAGGTCCGAATGAAAGAAAGCACTGGGACAGAGACTAAATCCTAGCTTGGAGGTTCCGGATGAACTTCACTTGGAAGGTTTGGACAAAGCCAGGGCTTCAGGATAGAAGCTTTGTCGCTAGTCGAAGTGTCTGGGCAAACCTCCATTGGAAATTCCAGACAGCATGAAACACTCTAGACAAAGCTACCAGGTGGACTTTGGATGATTTGGATGACCTTCATTCGGAAGGTCCGGGTGGAAAAATTCTGGACGAAACCTTTGTCTTCACTCAGAGTGTCTGGATAGAATTCACTAGGAAGGTCTGAATAGTAGTAACTCAACTAGTTAGCAACTTTGTAGGACTCTCGGAAGCTTCGAACAGACCTCACTCGGATGGTCCGTGTCGTGGTGATTCCACGGCAATATACATATGTGATTCTCGGGGACGCGTGTGGATGATCCAGCCAAG
Source organism: Stipa capillata (assembly GCA_019208055.1). Taxonomy (NCBI): domain Eukaryota; kingdom Viridiplantae; phylum Streptophyta; class Magnoliopsida; order Poales; family Poaceae; genus Stipa; species Stipa capillata. Next base: position 1,201,043 of record JAGXJF010002193.1, read on the forward strand.
GTTCACACGAGGAGAGTTACCTAGGTTCGGGCCCTCTGTGGAAGAGGTAATACCCTACTCCTGCTAGATGTTTGATCTTGCCTCGTATGAAGGATTTGGAAGTACAATGATCGTGAAGATCAGAGGTGGAAGAAAGAGCGTGTAGCGCGTACAAGTGTGGAGAAATAGGAAGCTAATTGATCAGAGGAATAACCAACCGTCTAACCCCTTGACCAGGGGCCCGGGGCCCCAGCCTCGCCTTATATAGGGCCGACGAGGCTAGAGTTTACAACTGCCGAGTCAGTTAGCCAGCGCAGATCGTGCGGAGTAACTCCTGATATTGCGGCGTATTGGCTGTGCACGTCGCTCCTGGTAACGGCGCATCGCTCGCGCGCTGTTGGTTGAACGCGTCGTGGGTTTGACCGCATCGTGGCCACGCCTATCTTGATGACGCGCGGATGGCCTAGCTGAGCGGACTTCATGGACTCGGCTTGGGCCACCCTTGACCATGCTGGCCGAGTCCACGTCTTGGGCCTACCCCAGGGGGATCCCGCCGTCAGTAGCCCCCGAGTCCTTCAGGGTCTCGTCGCTGGTGTCATCTTCTTCCCTGGACTGAGGAAGCCCCGACTGGAAAACAAACCGTGTGCACTGCCGAGTCGTCCTGCGGGGAGACCTTGAGGGACTCTAGAAGTTCCTGAAAAGTAAGAGGTGAGCTAGTAGCGGAAAAAGATCTCGGTGATACCCAAAGTTCTCTGCCGTGGAGAGTGGCTAGTGGCCCGCTGGGAGGTGTATCATGAATTCTGAATGGGTCTGAGCAGTGTCTGGGCCTATCTGGGTCGGTCGTTACCGGCTAGTGTCCGTAGGGGAACACTCTCGATTTCCGGCTTCGGAATCGAGTCTTTAGACTTAGGCACTTGACTCTGAATGATTTCAGAAATCAACTTGCACCACCGGGGATGCCGAGTCTGTCATTCGCTCTGGCATTGCTGAGTGGCCCACGAACCCTGTTGGGTCGGCCATCAACGCCCATGTGCAGAGCTGGTCTGCTTTCGAGTGAGCGCAATCGGTGCGCCTCGGGATGTGTATATGCTGCTTGGTGGAGCCGATGCGGTGGGCCGAATCCGGCTCCGAACTGGTTCAGAGACCGCGCGTGTTAACGCCTGGCCCAGCCGAACCCAGTCAAACTGTCTCGTGGAAGCGCGAAACGTCGCAACTGTTGATGATGTCATGCGAAGTCTTTTGCGTGCTGTCGCTTCGATTGGCATTTTTAATGCGTTCAGTCGGCTGGACGGACGCTTGGGATGAAGGGTCGCGATGGGACGTTGCGGCAGTTGATGATGACGCCTCGAGTTGCGGCTGTTGATGATGATGCCTTGAGTCCCGCGTGAGGCGTGCGCGAGACAGCCGTTACCATGGCAAGTCATGGCCACGTGTAACGCGCCGACTGTCAGGGTGATTCGGCTCCTTCGCCTTTAAAAGCTGAAACAGTGGGGGCGGAGCGGTTCCCATCTGCTTGTCTTCGTCTTCCTCGCGCATGCCACCACAGCCTTCTCTGCCCGCCGCCACGCAAACTCCTTTCCTCGCCTTCCAGCCCCCGTCGAGCGTTCCACCGCCAAGTTCGACGATGTCACGTGCCAACAAAGGCAAGAAAGCCGAGACTGCCACCGCTGCCGCTGCCGCCCTTCCCGAAGGTTGGAAGAGGGGCGACTGGCTGCCATCCGTGGTGACGGAGAGGCTGCTGAAGGGCCTCGCTGGCAAGGGCCTGATTCCGGCGCGGGAGATCGGCGGTTGGAGGGCGCCCGCCGCCGAGAGTAGGCCCGCTCCTCACGCACACGAGCGGGTGCTGCTCGTCCCCTTATTGAGCAGGGCCTGTCCTTGCCCCCGCATGACTTCGTGTGGGGCCTGCTCCACTTCTACGGCATCTAGATGCACCATCTGACCCCCAACGGCGTCCTGCATATCGCGTGTTTTATTACGCTGTGTGAGTGCTTCTTGGGGACTCGGCCCCATTGGGGGCTCTAGAAAAGCTTTTTATCGTGAAGCCGAGCTCGGGCAGGCACTTGGCGACCTGCGGGGGAGTTGGCATCCAACTGAAGCCCGGCTCCAACTACTTCAAGATCTCCCCGGTGGACACCGTCAAGAAGTGGCAGGAGGTCTGGTTTTACTGCCCCGACGAGCGCACGCCGAGTGCACAAGAAGGCCTCCCCATGTACACCGAAGGGCCTCCCGTATGACAAAAATGCTGGGGTGCCAAGCCGTCGAAGGAGGAGACGCCTGACGTCGAGCGCCTCATGGAGAGGGTGAAGGCGCTCCAGGCCGAAGGGCTTACCGGCGTCGACCTCATCGTGACTTGGCTGGATCGGCAGATCCAGCCTCTCCAAGCGAGGGATTACCTGATGTGGGAGTACTCCGGTGTCTCCGACTCGACTAGGGGGAAAGCCGAGGAGCTCTCAGACAGGGACTTCATGGATCTGCTGAAGAGCCTGATGAAGGAGCGTTCTAATCTCCGCCGGGTGCCGCACGTGGCACCATATTCTGCCAGCAATCCTCCCCCCAACGTGAGTATTTTGACCTTCCGAGTCGAGTCCTTCGGTGTGTTCTTTGCTCTGAATCTGAATCCTTCGTTCTGTAGACTTTTTTGCTCTTGAGCTCCATGCCGCCCCTTCCCGAGAGTAATCCGGCTCTGGGGCTAATTGATGATGAGGACGTCGACGAGGATGTTCCCGAAAGCGAGGACGCGAAGGATTCAGATGACAAAGCCTCCAAGGCCGTGCCTCCGGCTCCCCTGGCCTAGAAACGGAAACAAGCCGCTGGGGCATCTGGCTCCGGACCCTCGTAGACTTCAGCAGAGTCGGCGCCCAAGGAGTCGGCCCCGAAACGATCGAGCGCGGAGCTCGTCGGCACCACGAGGGAAGTTCCTATGTCTGTCAGCAGGCCTGTCACCGCCGGAACGACGACATCTTCCTTCTCCGGAGCTCCGGCTGCTGCAGGGAGATTTAAGAAGAACTCGGGGGTCAAGATGATCCCCACAACCGCCAGCCGCCCAAAGAAGGTGGCGGCCAAGGGGGCCGGCCAGTCCAGCACGGCCGTCGGGCCGACATCTGTTCCGCCGCTAGCGCCGACTCCTGTGGCGCAGACGGCGCCACCGAAGAGCCCGCCACGGGTCGTCGAGCTGGAGGCGGAGTCCACAATTTCGCTGGTGCAGCCGCCTGCTCCTGTGACGGAGACGCCCGAGCCGGATGCGGCTCTGCCGACTGCCAATGTCGGCGAGTCGGTAATGCCAACTCCTCCTCCCGTGCCGAGTCCGGAGCCGGGAAATGACTCCCCGGCACCTACTCAGCCCAAGGACGCCACAACCACTGACTCCCCACTCCAGCTAGCCGTGCTAGAGGGATCAGTGGCAGGAGAGCTGATTACCAGGACCGGCCCGATGGTGGAGTGGAGCTTGGCTCTGATCGCTCCGTCCACGTTGGCGGGAACAGCCGCAGGCCAGCCGAGTAGCAGCACGGGGGAGTCTGCGGTGGCTTGTGAGGCCGTGGCGTGCGCCACCTCCTTTGGCACCAAGCTAAGGGAATTGGTGGGCTTGGCCGGCACGCTCGAAAGCTCCATCGCAGTAAGTCTTCGTAGTCAGATTTTCTTTCTGCTTCTGGTACTTGTTGGGGGATTAGCCCTCGAGCGTCTGGCCGACTCGCTCGAGTCGGTGAGGGTTCGCTCTTTTTCTTCTTTGCTTTTTTCACAGGGGGCACGATCAGTGCACCCAGTGGGTGTAGCCCCCGATCGACTGCTGGAGTCGACCGAAGACTCCATTTACGTTGAAGTGTTGGTGTGCTTCATTTTCTGATTTGGATCTCCCTTTTATCCAGGAGCTGGCTCGACTCGACGGGAATAACCAGGCCATCTTGGAGAGGAACGCCACCCTCGAGAAGGCGCTGTCGGACGAGAGGGCCCGGAGTCGGCTGCTCGAAAGGAAACTCTCCACTGCGAAGAGTAAGCACCCGAAATACGAATCCTAGCCTTGGAATTCCTTTGCTGATCTGATCTTTCTAGGTTGATAGATGCCGAGGCTGGAGCTGCTCGGCTGACGAAGAAGCTGAAGAACTCCATCTCGATGGAGAAAGCAAGGGAGATGCTCGACGCTAAGGAGGCTGAGTTCCATGACGAGCTCAGGCAGGCTCGCGAGAACATGAAGACCGCTGCTTTACTGTGGGCGGAGCACCAGAAGCTGGCGGACCAGTACGAGGAGCTGAACTCCATGAATCGCGAGCTGCAGAAGCAAGTCGACTGCTTCCACTTGAAGATGAACGAGTCAGAGAGGCGGCACGAGGCAATCGTCTCCGAGTGCCAGAAACGCGAGAAGGAGCTCATGGAGTAGCTCAAAGCCACCAACGAGACCTTGCTCGGTAAGTTTCCGAGTCCTTCACCAACTTCTTCAGTATGCACTTCCTTGTCGGTCTCCTTGTAGTAATTCATGCCCAGATGCTTGCCCAGAGCTAGAGGAGCAAGCAAGACGAGCTGCACGCTGACTGCAAGCGTTGGCCAACCCTGCGGAAGCAGCGCTCAAAGCCTTCTGGACACCCGAGGCGATGTCCGAGTGCGTCGTCACGCTGGAGGACAGATTACTCCAAGTTAAGAGCTTGGTGCAGAATATGAAGATGGCATCGCAAGACCTCTGTGCCTCCTTGTGGCCCAACGACGAGCTGAGCTCCTGCACCTTCGCCCTCACCGACAAGCTTATGCAAGGCGCGGAGGAGTCGGCGGCGCGCTCGGGATGGCAATGGTCCAGGCGCATTATCCCGACGTCGACGTCGATGAGGTCGCCGAAGGAGCCCCCGTCGACGAAGAAGGTCACTCGGTCGATATCAAGGTGCTTCTTCCCTGAGTCCGCCGTGCTGCCAGCCGAATCGCCGAGTTCGCCGACCTGGTGAGCGCGTGGAGAAAGCGCCAGAAGAATAAATAGACCTTGTTATATTAATCCTCGGGATGCCGAGTGATAACGCTGTAAAGACTTAAGATATTTTGGAGAATTAAAGTTATTTCACTTGTCTAAATTTGGAGACTTGTTATTTCACTCGTCTAAGTTTCTTTCTGCGTTAAATCCTTTTGTGTGCAAGCCTACCCTTAGCTTTTGCTCTTGCCAACCGGATATCCGGGTTGCGACTGTAGTTGAGGACGAAGAGTGGGCCTTATGTGCTGTACACATTTACTTAGACATTTTCTGGAGAAACAAAGTTAGAGGAGTCGGGCCGCACCAACACGCGGTGCACCCAGTGGGTGGGTTAAGTAGCCCCCAGGGGTAGCCCCAGGGAAACCAATTTTTGATTGAATGAAAAGCAATGTAGCCCCCAAGGGCTGCTCGGGAGAATCAAACTTTATTCATGATCAAACTAAATATAACTGTAGAAAGGACGCAACTGGGCGATGGTCCAGGTCCTCTCCGTGATGACGCCGGATTCTGGATCCTCTAGTTGGTAGGCACCGTTATGAAGTACTTGGTTGATGATGAAGGGGCCTTCCCATGGTGGGGAAAGCTTGTGCATGCCCTTCTTCTCCTGGATGAGTCAGAGGACCAGGTCACCCTTGTTGAAAGCTCGGCCTCGCACTTGGCAGCTATGGTAGTGGCGCAAGGTCTGCTGGTAGATGGCAGAGCGGCAAAGAGCGAGCTCCCGTGCTTATTCGAGGGTATCAAGGTCGTCCTGTCTTGCCGCCTCCGACTCGGCCTCGACGTATGCTGCGACTCATGGGGAGTCGTGAAGGATGTCACTCGGCATGACGGTTTCGGCTCCATAGACTATGAAGAAAGGCATGTAGCCAATCGACCGGTTCGGAGTCGTCCGCAGGCTCCGGAGGACAGAGGGGAGCTCGTCGATCTAGTAGCTGGTGGCCCGCTGCAGAGGGTCCAGGAGTCGGGACTTGATGCCTTGGAGGATGAGCCCGTTGGAGCGCTCGACTTGTCTGTTGGATTGCGGATGAGCAACCGAGGCGTAATCGAGGGTGATGCCGTGGTCTCTGCAGAACTGGTGAAAGACACCAACTGTGAAGTTGGAGCCGTTGTCGGTGATGATGCTGTGGGGGTTGCCGAATCGGAATATGACCCCCTTGATGAAGTGGACAGCAGTCGGACCATCGAGTTTCATGATGGATTTCGCCTCGATCCACTTTGTGAACTTGTCCACCGCCACGAGGAGGTGAGTGAAACCTCCCTTTACTGTCTTGAATGGGCCCACCATGTCGAGTCCCCACACGGCAAAAGGCCATGTGATGGGGATGGTCTTGAGCGTGGTTGCCGGCATGTGTGGCTGCCGGGCGTACTTCTGACAGCCGATGCAAGTGCGGATGAGTTCCTCTGCATCGGAGAGCAAAGTGGGCCAGAAGAAACCATGGCGAAAAGCCTTGGCTACTAACGCTCGCGATGAGGCGTGGTGACCGCAGACGCCGGAGTGGATCTCTTGAAGGATTTCCTTGCCTTCCTCTGGAGAGATGCACCGCTGGAAGATTCCAGTGGTGCTGCGCTTTTAGAGCTCGCCGTTGATGATGGTGTAGGCCTGAGCGTGACGCACGATGTGTCGTGCCTTGGTCTGATCTTCGGGGAGCTCCTTCCTCTGGAGGTAGCGAGGAACGGCTGAGTCTAGAGTGGGATGACGGCCAGGACGACTTCCTGGGCCAACTCAGCCGTTTTTGGACCTTCGAGCTTGGGCTCAGGGGACTCGGTTGCCGACCGTGGCTTGATAGACGGCTGGTGTAGTTGTTGAAAGAAAATGCCGGGTGGTACCTTGTCACGAGCGGAGCCGATCCTGGCGAGGGAGTCAGCAGCCTCGTTGTCGCACCGATGGACATGATGTAGTTCAAGGCCCTCGAAGTGGCCTTCGAGTCGACGTACTGCAGCGCAGTACGCCGCCATGGTGGAGTCCTTGGTATCCCAGGACTTCATTGCCTGCTGCACGACCAGATCCGAGTCTCCGCGACATAAGAGTCGACAGACGCCGAGTGAGACGGCGATACGCAGGCTGTGCAACAGGGCTTCGTATTCCGCGACATTGTTGGATGCCATGAAGTGAATCTGTAGCACATAGTTGAGCTTGTCATCCTTGGGGGAGATGAGGACAATTCCAACCCCCGCGCCCGCAAGCATCTTGGACCCATCGAAGTACATGATCCAGTGCTCGGGGTTGACTTGGGGCGGGAGGCACTGTGCTTCTATCCATTTGATGATGAAGTCGGCGAGAGCCTGAGACTTGATGGCCTTGCGGGGCTCGTATTTGATGTCGTGAGCCATGAGCCTGATTGCCCACTTGGCGACTCGACCCGTGGCATCCCTGTTGCTGATGATGTCGGATAAGGGGGCATGGCTGACCACTGTGATCGAGTGGGCTTGGAAGTAGTGGACCAACTTCCGCGCTGCCATGAATACGCCATAGATGAGCTTCTGGTAGTGCGGGTAGCACTGCTTCGAGTCGGTCAGGACCTCGCTGACGTAGTAGACGGGTCGCTGTACCTTCTGCGCTCGGCCTTCTTCCTCGCGCTCTATCACCAGGACGACGCTGACCACCTGATTGGTGGCCGAGATGTATAGTAGCATGGGCTCATTCTCTAGGGGTGCGACAAGTGCTGGTGATGTGGACAGTAGGCGCTTGAGGTCGTCAAGGGCGTGCTGGGCTTCGTCAGTCCACTCGAAGGAGTCGGACTTCTTGAGGAGTCGGTAAAGAGCCAGGGCCTTCTTGCCGAGTCGAGAGATGAACCGACTGAGTGCAGCCACGCACCCAGTCAGTCGCTGGACAGCCTTGAGGTTCTGGGGCTTGCCTATCTTGAGGATGGCGTCAATCTTGTTAGGGTTCGCCTCGATTCTCCACTCGGAAATGATAAAACTGAGTAGCTTGCCCGAAGGGACTCCGAAAACGCATTTTTTCGGGTTGAGCTTCATGTTGAACCGCTTGAGATTAGCGAAAGTTTCTGCCAAGTCAGCCAAGAGGTCACCTTTCTTTTTCGTCTTCACCACGATGTCGTCGACATAGGCTTGGACGTTCTTGCCAATCTAATCATGCAGGCACTTCTGGATGCAGCGCTGGTATGTGGCACCAGCATTCTTGAGTCCGAATGGCATGGAGATATAGCGAAAGGCCCCTTAAGGGGTGATAAAGGAGGTCTTTATTTGATCCTACTCTTTCATTTTAGTCTAGTGATAGCCTGAATAGGCATCCAGGAAACAAAGGCGCTCGCAGCCGGCTGTGGAGTCTACCACCTGGTCGATGCGAGGCAGAGCGAACGGGTCCTTGGGGCATGCTTTGTTCAGGTTGGTGTAGTCTACACACATGCGCCAAGTTTTGTTCTTCTTAAGAACCAGGACTGGGTTCGCCAGCCAGTCCGGGTGAAGAACCTCCTTAATGAATTTGGCTGCTAGGAGTCTACTCTTACATACACTTGGACATTCTAGCCGACTAGTTCGGACATCCGGATACACACTAAAATTTGGTGTGGAGAGACTTAGAGTTCTAAGATGATTTCTCTTGAGCACTGAGCAATTTATCTTCTTCCATGCTGTTGACTACCTCCCCCTTTATAGTACGATTGTCATATACTCAATGTGATCATTGGATCACTAAAAGGAGTAGAAAATATTCTTAACCTCTTGATTCCATGCCATCTCTCTTTCAATCTTTTTAGGGGTCGTCAGCGCCTGTTTCAGTTTGCCTTTGGGACTAAAAACCTGATCAACATTTTTATGCACACGTTAGTCCTTTAATCATTTTTTCATTAATCATGAAAACCCACTTGGAGGTCCAAGATGAAGTTTCAAAATGTTACAAAACTTGAGAAATGTTCTGTATTGGTTTTAGAACAATGTTTCGCTAGTATGAAAAATTATTCTAGAGTCCAAAGATGAAGTTGAAGAACTTATATAGATATCATATTTTTTGTTGGATAAAAATAATCACTCGTGAAACAATAAAAAATATTAGCTGAACATTTGTATAGAAAATGATGCTGAAAAAATATCACCAAAATATCTCCCAAATGGTCTTATTTTAAACATCCATCATGGGAAACACAACGCTCAAAACAGATCAGAAATCAAGTAAAAAGAAAGAAGACAAAGAAAACATAATATAGAAAAAATGTGAGTGACTTGTCACATAGCTATAAAACATATTCGGTATGCAAATAATTTCTTGATTATCCCCTCTTCCTTGTTTCTTGTTTAGGGTATAAATAAAAGATCATGAATTTGTAGGTTCAATGTGATTCCTACATGTACAAGCGGGATGTTTTCTGTTTCTTGTTAACTTGAAAATACACCTTTGAATTTTTGAGAAATCACGAGATCACCGGAGCTGGCACATGAGCCAAACTCCGTTCTCGGTCCTTGTCCCCTTAGGGAACTCCATAAAAGTCAGTAGTATCTATTGCATGCCACTTTGATAAAAGCTAAGTTGAAAGCAGAGTTAATAAAGAGAATGGGAGAAGTTGCATCTCATGCAAGATACCAACAAATCAGAAAAAACTAGAAATTTATTGCTTTTGTAGACTGTCAACCACTCCTACCATGCCACTTATAAGATTGCATTTAATTTAGATACAAACCATATACACTATGCATTGGAAATTATATCTACACACCTAATTAATATAGTTTCTCGCTATAGAAACAACGCTATAGATACAATCATTGAGAATGCCCTTATATATACAAACTGGCCAAGACAGTCTCCACATATAAATAGTAAACAATATGCATGACTAAGACTACTAATTGATCTTCTCATGCTATTGGGTCATTCAAGTAATTAAGTGTTCAAAAGTTTATAATATATTAAATGTTAAAGTACAATACGACAAAAAAAAGATATAGGCTAGAATTTCCAACAAAAAAGATAAACATCCTTCCACTAATTTGGTGGACTATCTTATCATTAGCAGGCTACAACTGATAGATCTACATAACTATACCTAAACAAATCATAACCTATCTTCATAACTGTACCTAAACAAATCACAACCGATCTTCATAACTGTACCTAAACATATCATAGACGATAGATCTTCATAATTATACTTGATGAGGACATGAAATCTATGGATACAACCACTGCTACAACCACTGTTACCTCTACTTTCCCTACACCACTCACTGATCATGATCAACACAAGCGCAAAAACTCCAAAAGCACATCAAGCAATGGAGGGAGAAGGCGATCAAGCTAAGGAGAATACATAAAGATGATCAAGACCTTGCTGCCGTCTACTACAAGATGAGGCCTCCATGATGACATAAATATGATGACCGAAGAGAATCTACTTGAAGATAAATTGAAGTTTCTGTCCTGAATGAGAAGAATAAAGACTTTGTTGTATTTTGGAGTCCGATTATGTGTCTTTTGGTGAAGCCTTTGTTGGCCTCTAAGTCCTCTATTTTAGAGTCGTCGTTTGACCAAAGATGGTTGGGCCGGTTAGACTGCCCCAACCAACTTGGATCGGTTTGAGTCTAAGTCAGCCAAGGAGTGATTTTTCACCTATAAATACCCCCTGGATGCCTCTGTTTTTATTGGGTTTCTGTTTAGATCTAGTTTAGCCATATTGCTACTACATTGCTATTTCGGTCGTGTCCAACAACCGCCTGTAAAATTTACTATCAGGAATCTCACCTTTATCATTGAGTACTTTATCTATATTTGTAATTTCAGATTGCCTTTATCTTGTTCTTGCTTGTTCTTCGACTGCTTGCAGGAATAAATCCTTTGTAGATAGGTTGATCGTGCTTCTCGGCAAGTTCAATAACCCTCTAGAGTTAATTTTAGCGATTGCTAAGGTGCACAATCGTCGCACGGTGTAGTAAGATTGTCAAAGTCTTCTCCACCAAAATTGATATCGTGTTCTATGGCGTACCCGGTTTTAAGGCCGGATACTCCCTTGTGATTACTATACCGGTCCCTGGATCAGTAGTCGGTACACACAAGTTAACCTTTATATCATGGTCATACATACGTATATCATAATGCAATAAGTAAATAGACCGTCCAGGTCAGTAGTCTAATACCTGTAGCCCAACGGCTATAAACTTGCGGCGGAGATCAAGCGATGATGAAGCCCATCAATATGCCATACCCGACAGGCAACTGACTGGGGTTACGCCCTAGTTTTCGTGTTCATATTCGTATCTTTGGAATTGATGTCTCCTTCGTCTGGCCAAATCGACAAGTCAGGTGAGTACATTGAATGTACTCGCAAGCTATTCCCACAGGAGGAAATATACGGCAATATTTCATGCAGGGAATAGATCAATGAATAGCTCTACCCTATGTTGCTGGTTGTGCGGAAATGTAAGTTTTCATCGTAAATACGATAGTAGGTTTCAGAGTTATTTTGAAAACAGAAGTAGTTCGTAGTAACAATCATCATTCGAGATAGAATCCGCTACCTCCCTTTTTCCTTTCCTCAGCGTGATAGCTCAGCCTATCACGTCTACCCTTTTTGGCTCCCGCTCGCACTACCACGGGCAGTGCAGCTAGCCTCCTCTTCTGCAATTCCTGGCTACCATCCGTGTAGCGTAAATTGCACTCTGTGGACACATCATGCCCACGTCCTTAATCTCATTTCCCCAGTTTTCACAAACAAGACTTAGTCTAACCAATGTGTGGCCTTGCCAGTTCGTGTCCATGACCGAGGACGCGGCTATTCGAATAGATTTTAACACTCTGCAAAGGTTGTACGGCTTTACCCACAAGATGTAAGTCACCCTTGTTGCCGTGCGCATATGGATACACTTCACGAGGTGTATCGGCAGGGTTATTACAACGAGACCCTTCACCCGTGTTCACACTAGAGCTAGACCCGCTAGGAGGGTAACCCAACTTTTGCATCCCGGATGCCAAAAATGGGATTCTCCCCCTTGGTGTCGAACCATAATTTCACGTACTATGTGGAACCCACTGAGAGCTTTACCTCCAACCGACGTGGAACTCACTGAGGGCTTAACCTCCACGAAGTCCCGTGAAGATCCTCTAGGGATCCCAAATCTACCCTAGCACATCATCCTAACTTCCCACGGTTCCGAGCTCTAGCATTAGACAGGGTACCGAATCAAGCCCTTCCCATAAAGGACATGTGGACGTATGGTGTGGAACTGATTTAGTGGCACTTTGGTTCGGTCCTTAATCGATTCGAGCAAGACTCCAGTTTCAACCCTTCACCTCAGGTAGCTACCGGCTACCCTACCATCCATTTCCTCAAGTAGCAACCTGCTACTCTACCCCCTTATAACATCCCTTAGCATTCTTGCCCGAATCAAAATCTTCCTTCTTTTCATTCAGGATTTTAGCAAACATTTCTTTTTAAATGACACCTCGGTATGCAATTACAAACCGATGGTTTTTATCCCATACCCGAGTAACCGTTGAAACTTAGTTTTATCTATAGCAGGGCTAAGCACGGCTAAAGCCTATATTCCTATTACTTTGCCGGTCAATTACAACCGACTAGATAAACTTAGGGTTACAAAGGGGTGGATTCCAAACCTATGGCACATGCATCTACTGGACATATCTACACTAGCATAAAATACCATTAATACTAAAATAGCATGAAAGGTTCGCAAATAAGATAATTAAGCTTAGCAAATATGGGATTCAACATGTTCAAGGTAGGAAAGCTTGCCTAGCAGTATTGGCTGGGTGTTGAGCTCGCACTAGATGCGGCACTTGTTCGGAATCCCTCACACGAGTTCTCGCAATGTCGGTATCTACACGTCGAAGGGACGTCGAATAAATGCACAATGGGAGATAAAATCCAATATGACTCAATAAGCACAAGAACAATACAAACCACTTATCCTAGGCGTATTGAGGCAGCTAATATGTTAGGGTTTTTATTCTGCCTACAGGTAGGGTTCAAGCTAGTACCACATGAAATAAGGATTTGTCACTGTATAGATAAGACAACTTCGTTATGAAGGTTCCTACCTCAGGGTTGTCATATTCTTGCTAGGACCAGAGGACGAAAAATGATCATGTAACGCATTCCGAGAGTCTTTGATTTATAGAATGATTAATTTTTTATGGGGTTTTAGTCCTGACGATTAAGTTGAAGCATACTTGCAAGGCTCCAGAATTTTATTTGATTTTACTTGCAAGCTTTAGTTCACATGAAGTAGTGATTCCTTTTCATAAGCGAACTCAAGCCTACTGACCCGTATTCAAGATCACTTGTGATCTCTAGCTCTTTAGTCTAGGAAGTTTTTAGAGTACTACAAACTATCTTATTTTCATGTTGTGGATATTATGTGTTTAATTTGAAAGTTTCCTAAGTGCGTATAACTTTTTTCTATTCGTATTCAAATCTTTTGAAATTTGGAAAAAGTTTCTACATGCAAAAGTTAGAGAAACCTTTTGTGGTTCCGGAACCGGACTCACTTCTCAGAAAACCGGCCGGGAACCACGCGAGCCGGTCGAACCAAGAACATAGCTAGTTCTGGGAGAATAAACCGAAAGAAACCGTTGCAAAGTGCCTTCGGACAGATTGGATGCACCTTCAATGTGCTGCTCATGGAAACGGCGGTCGGGACAGTTTTATCCACCTGATGTGCTGGCCCCGGGCGTCAGCGACCACGGTTGAGGATTGCGGTTGTTGCTCGGATTTAGCCGTGTTTAGCTGGGCTTAGTCGAGCATTTCCCATGGAAGGAGAGAGGGGCTCGCTAGTGGCAATGGAAAGGGAGGGCGGTGGGGTGCGACGATTGGAACCGGGCAAGGAGAGGTAGCCTGACCGAGTAGCTGCTAGGGAGGATGCGTTTGGGATCCACTGGAACGGTTCCTGCGGTGAGGTCGCTGCTAGCAGCGAGAGGAAAGGCGGCCGCGCCGATGCCCGGCAGACCCTGGAGCGGTGCTGATCGGAGCCAGCTGGAGAGCGCCTTCGGCGGGGAGATGGCGGCGGCTGCGCGACGGGTCTCTGCGGCAGCGAGGAGATCTTGGCCGGCGGCGGCACTCAGGTGAGCTCCGTGGTTCAAGGAATCTGCGGCGCGAGGAGAGGGGTCGAATCGGCGGTGAGCCGATCGCGGCAAGGAGACGGAGGCAAGTGCTAGGGCGGTGGCGTGGCGTTTCTAACGACGGGGTTGAAACCCACGGCCGGAGGCAAGCGGCGGTGCTTTCACGTGCGGCCGGAGCCAATGAAGATTGACCGGTGGCGAGAACACTCGGGCAAGCTGGCCGATGGCGGGCGGCGGAAGAGATTGGGTCCTGGTCATGCCGTACGGCGGTCGGATGGAGGTGCTGGTGTAGGGGCCGTGCTGGTGCTCAGGTAGGGTGGATGGAAGGTGGGTGCCGGAGCGGCGGCACGGCAAGGGGGCGAGGCACTTGGCTGCTACGTGGTGACTCGGTGAGGCTTACTGACGGGAGCTGGCGCACAGAGGAGGTCGGCGAGATTGGGGATGAGCATTTGGGGAGGGGCAGACGGGGTCCGGTGCTGGTCCTGGCAGGGAGCGCTCGGTGTGAAGCGGCTTGGCTGGAAACGGCATGCCCCACGCGGTTGTATAGAGCAGAGGACAGGAGTGACGACGGCGGGTCTTCCGTCGGTGAGCTGGCGCGGCCGGGTATTCCGTCGGTGAGCTGGTGAGGAGCAGTGGAACTTGGGCACGTGGTCATCGGGATTTGGGGGCTGCGCTGCTGCTGTTGGTGTTGGAGATCAGTAGGGGAGCTTCACCGATGGTGGTAGGGAGATGAGGTGGTGTGGTGGTGCAGTGCCGTGCAGGGAAGTTAGGTCGGTGCATGAGAGGAGTAGGCGCCGGCCTCCATTGAAGAGCATGTGGCACTGTTTGGCCTCGGGAGCAATGCTCGGTAGGAAAAAGAAAGAGGAAATGGAAAAGAAGAAGAAGGGGATTTGGGAAGAAAGGAGTGGGGAGAGATGGGTTGGAAAGGTGAAGATGACGTGTGGGTCTTGGGCCCACATGGAAGTGATGTACTGGGTGTTCGGTTGGTACATCATGTGTGGATTTAGCAAGGAACAGAAATGCTCACAGGGGGCAGGACAGAGGATATGACTCAACTTGGGGTGTCGTCCTGCATTTGTCTTCTTGTAGACTATAGACTGGATTGGGTTTATTAGGTCAGCATATCAGGCAGCAGCAGTGAGGAGTATTGCACAAAATATCTACCGGGCTTGACCGAATTGATGAGGTAAAAACTGAAATAGGAGGGAAGAGTTATTACAGGCTGTCGTTCATGTTGCAACATGACACAACGAGACGCGGAAAAATTAGGCACCGAATACTATCGCAAGGGGATGAGGTGTTCGAGAGACTGACGGAGTTAGGCACCGATTGGTGTACCCTAGCACAGTTATTCGTTTGAATGCCAATGCTGAGCTGGCTCAGAGTCAACTGGAGATGGTTGGGCGTGAGCTACCAGAGGGAGTTTATGGAAGCTCATTTCTAAAGGTCATAATTCGATGCGACTTCCTGTCCTATAGTTTATTAATTTCGTATGCAAATATTTTTGTATTGGACATCACTATTTTATGTTATAATTGAGTTAAGAATATAATTAGGTTGTCCCACAATTTGTCTCGGAATTTTTGGAGGAGCCGAGGAGTGGTAGAAGTCGCGATCAGGGCTTTGGAAGGGAGGGACTTTAAGTAGGAAGGAAGGGATCGGAAGCTCGGAACTAGGGTTTCGGAGCGTGACAAGGGGTGGAGAGAGCATGGAAACTCACGGGAATCCTTTCATCTTGTTTTGGGACTAGCCGTTGGCAAGGTACCACCGATACATATCGACGTATACGGTGTATGTATGGCATTAAGGTATTCTCGCGTTAGGGTTTTAGGGTGCATGTGCATATATAAAAGCAGTATATAGATGCACACACTCACGATATGACTTGGCGAGGCAGATGGCAGAAGATCATGGCATTTGGAAGGGGTTTGTGTCGTATATATGCTCAATATTGCAATGATGCCGCATGGTAGACGAACATACGCAAATACACATGTGGGTACGTATTTGTAGGAAATTGTAGGTGTGCCAATGTGAATGCGCCAGGGGTCCGGTAAGGAGCAGGTAGACGAAGGTCGCCCTGCATTGAGAGATACTAGGCAGAGTTTGGTGGAAAGATAAACACGATGGAAGTTTGAGCACCTGGGTCAGGAGGGGGAAGAGATCACCCGGTGGTTATATTAGACGATGATAATGTTGCGAGGTGACGACAAGGTTTTTGATTAGGTTTATTTAAGAGAATGCTTTTATTAGCACAAAAAGTTTTTGTTGGCCCTAATTTTCAGGTTTCAGAAAATCGGGGTGTGTCATGTTCTCTTCGAAAGATCGAGACACTGTTAGGTGCTATCAGGTGGTATCAGAGCAAATTAGGTTGCTCATCAAGAACTTTACCCTTACCCCAGTTTTAGTTGTATCTTTGTCCTATGATCCACATATAGCCAAAATATCTAGAATCATCCTTGTCCAAAGAAATTTGAGCCTACAATTTTCAATCAAGTACGTTGTATTGTTGAATTTTTGCTACATTAATCATGCCAAGTTGCTGGTCCTAGATTGGTCCGTGGTTAGAGATTTTCTACTAGATCAAACTTCTTTTGTTGCATCCTTGTTTCTGTTTTTCCGAGAAAATAAAAAGGAGAGAGAGAAGTTGTACATCATGTCTCTGTCTTGTCTATCTTTGTCTCAGTTACAGAACATGCGATGAAGCTCCCGCTGGTTCGATTGCTCACAGCAGACGGTCTGATCGACTGATGTGATAGCACGCATCGCATCTTTTCCGCCGTTGCCACCGCTGGTCCTCACCGACATTGACTGCACCCTATCACCATCATCTTCTTCGCCATCATCACCATCGCATCAATTTTTGTGCCACCACCTCGTCCATCTCGTTGTTCACTATCGTCCATATCAACCACCACCGTCGCATCACCGCCGTCAACACCGCGGCCAAGAAGAAGGAAACCGAACCCATCTATGTTTCAACTTGGAGAAGGAGAAGAACAACTCCATTCAGGAAGTGCAGATGGGAAAGCCACGGAAACCAAAGGAGAAAGTAAATGAATCCAATTGGGAGTCGAAGCCAAGATCGACTCGAAATCGCCGGTCTGACCGACCGAAATTCCGGTTTGACCGAGCCTTCCCAAGTGCACACGTGACCTCACCACACATGACTCTTCCCTTCTGGTCCGACCGCCCCTTCCAGCGGTCTGACCGCCCGCTGTCGTCGCGCTATATTCGCCTTCCGCTCATCAAAGGTAAAAACACATGCCTGTTTAAGCTGACCTTAGGCTAACTCAAACCGACTAAAATACAGAAAACAAAGAAAAATAGAAAAAGATAATTCTTCGGGCGTCGATTTTATCTTTCTACTTTCTGGTCTGACCGACACCGTAGCCGGTCTGACCGATTCCTTTGTTCGCCCTCTATTAGACATCTTTGTCTGTTTCTTTTCCTTTTCTGTAGTTCATGCTTTGTTTCAATATTTAGGCTTAGGATTATTTTAGCTCGTGCTAGTCAAAGTCCAGCAACTAGGTCTAGTAATTTTGAGGATCTTTTGAACTTGCATCGCTAGTTTATTAATTTTCTTGTCCTTGCTACTCACTTGAGCCTATCCTAGGTCCACCTTTCTACACCATGCAAACTTTCGGTCAACTTGGCAATTGCTTTACTCAATCTTCGGAGAACTTTTAACGCTTCTGGTTGCTGACCACCACCTGCAGCTTGGTAAGAACCAGTAAGTATTACTTGATATAGGCTTGAGTTTTGAGAGACTTGTCACCATATTCTAGTAATTGATAGGGCTATTATACTTGTGATTTTGTTTTTTGTCTTCTACTAACAATGAAAGGTTCACAAGATATGAAGTTTGGGCCCTGCTCTATACCAGGGGAGTAGCTTGACCATTGATACAGTCATAGCTTCATCACCTCTACAAGTAATGAATCATGACACACGTACCACAAGTAAGTTCACCGTACTCGTTTATGATAGTAAATATGATCCCAAAAGTTATCTTACTTGGGAATTAGATGTAGCGCAGTTATTTGAAAAATTTTAAAATTCTTGAGTGTGATAAATTTAGGGTTGCTACTAGTGGATTTATAGATATTTCTGCTATTTGGTGGAGTTACACTGTCACTTATTTTCAAATAACATACCTCCTCTTAGGTTGCTATGAACAAAGTTATGAGAGAAATATTTATACCGCCATACTATGCTTGTGAATAGGTTAGAAATTTACAACGCTTAGAACAAGGTAGAGACACCGTACAAATTTATTCTAATAAATTTTGAACTTGTTTGATATGTTGTAATATACTTGAAAATGAGGACTTTGCCGTGGATAAATTTATGAAAGGTTTGAACCATGATGTCATGGACCCCGGAATTATATATGAGCAAGGGAATGAATAATCGCCAAGGACCGAGAAACCAGTTGACCTGGTGGCACGGTACCTGCACCGTACACACCGAGGCAGAGTAGTCCGACACCTAACCAATGCATCATACGCTTACCGATGTCGTATGCCTTCACCGTTGGTCAAGCCGGCCGGAAGCGATTAAACTTTCCAAAACCACATACAATTTCTTGATCCGGTAAAGGCTTAACGCCGCTCTTAAGTTCCCTACGCAAATGAAGTCGGAAGAGCCCGACAGTCGCACCCACACCCTAATCTAGCCCGAAGACTAGTGGGTCGCTCGAAAGCCCGGTACGACTGCCCACACCCTGCCTAGCCGGCACTGCATCTCAGCTAGCGGGTCACTCAACTGATAACATTTCACGAAATGAACACTAAGAGAAGACATTACTCCTTTATGACCGATTCCATATACTTCAAAACATACACGCATGGTATATGGAGCGGTCACAGTTAACAACTTCATATCACAGTACAAACTCTACAACAGAGGAGTTATTCAGATACATAAGGTACCTCTTACTCGAGGGAGGTTAATTCACACATAACATCAACTCGAAAGTCGTTTACAGGATTTTAAACCACAAAAACAGCAGCGAACAAAAGTGAAAAACCCTGGAATGGCAACCCAACCATTCCCATATGAAGATATCAAAACCCACATACATATACCATGAAGATAAGACATCGACTAAACCACCGGATCATCATTTCCGACGTCGTAACACTCACCGATACTAGGATCACCTGCAACAAGTTCGGAATCAAATTCCGTAAGTACTTTTGTACTTGCAAGCCACATTTATATACTCATCCCATGTAAATTTCAACAAAGCTATTAATCAGGAATCAATTACTAACATGTACATCACCATGGCATGATAAACAACAACATGGACAATACTGATAAAACAATATCAATGAATATCACATGAACAAGTTTATCCTCAGATCTGAATATAAATCAATTCAACCAAGAATTTCATATCCAATAATCATATCAAGTCAAACAAGCTTGGGGTGATTTAAAGATGACTCACCACGAGCCATATCATCTGTTCTGAGCGAACCAATCAAGGTTCAACCAAGGGAAGTACTTCCGGAATGCCGTTAGTTCGAGGTTGGCTGACCTCGACTACTCGATCATTGCGGTAAGTCTTCCACCGTGGGTGACGGATAAAGCCCTACGACACCGGTATCGGGCTAGGCTAACCACTTGCCGATCCATCTGTAGGTGACACAACCCTGGTACTCGCATCTCACCATTAGGGGTTTCATATTGCATTAGTCCGACTAAAAGATCCTCGCTGATCTTGCAACACATTTGAACCTAGCAATACTAGTGATTCACCATCACTACCACATTGCAATCATTGCGACAGTACATGCTAGCAACTAACCTTAACCAATAGCAAAGCATGAAATAAACTTAAGGGAATCTTAGCGAGTATTTTTGTGAACTTGCCTCATTGCTGGGAGAAGTATAATATGCCAGTGATCATTTGCAAGAAATCTAGAATGGTTGAAACGCCGGTAAGAAGCAATTAACCTCCAAAAGAAAAGACAGGCCTAAGGGGCTAGTTTGAAAATGGCAAGGATGCATGGATGCAATATATTAACATGGAGGTATTCGAGTGTTGAGGTATGCAACTAAGACAGATGTTGATAATGTTTTAGTGTCAGGTATAAGCCATTGATTAAGATGAACTCAATATTCAATGTATTTTATACCATGTGACATGTATAGGTTATACCACATTTGAACTATGCAACTTGGGGTGTCAAATGATTTTAACACGGTGTGCTTTGACTTATCATGGAATTCAGAATTCAATATGTTTATTGGGCCGACATATATGAATTAACACTATATATCATTGTTAATAGTATAGTTTGTTTGTAACGACTTTCAAATAATCTTATTGTTTAATTTCATCATTTACATGGCTATTCTTAATTAATCTAGGTTGCACATTTTAACTAAACCAGTGCTGGACAGCAGGAGTAATTTGGTCGTAGCTCACAAACCATTTGTCAGACTTGGGCAAACAAGTACTTCAAACCGAGCTACTGACAAGGGCTATAATTCTTATTTTGGCACCAACATACGATAAGCAGCCGAAGACCACATAATCTTGCCTGAGAAGTTCCAGCTATATATAATTTACATGTCAGGTACACCTATTCTAGCTCATTGTATTTAAATTGATCTGACCAATTGTTCCAGCTGATGGAATCCTTAAACTAACCGCAGATTCGAAGTACTCGGGAAGGTTTCTATTTGGCCGAATGGAGGTAGAGACCTACTATTCAGTTGTACTTGACTGAAACTCTCCATAAATCATTCTGAAAATGGATGAAACTACCACCTAAACCCTTAGCAAAAGAATCTATGGACATGAGGAGTCATAACCTGTGTTAACTTATTCTTTTCTTAAGGTAACGAACAGATCATGCTGCACTAAGAAGGTGAGGCCACCGGTTGACATGGTTAGGGACTAATTGGAACATTTCAAAATGTTCAGACTTAGTGAGGTGAGCTAACCATCAGACATTAGTGCAACTAGCGCATTAATCCGTTCGTTAATTTCTTAGTCAACCATCAATGCCTTGATTATGGTTTAAACTGAAGTTACACCTGAAGCATCATCAATATGCCGGATCAGTATGCTTACTACTGAATTGGTACTGCCCAAGGTAATGCAACAGTGCCTTCATTGGCTTATCAAATGTGCATTAGCTAACTACCCATTAAAGAATCAGGGTTCATTAGTAATGTTCCACTGGGATGTATGGTGATTAGCTCGATGTTACAATTCACATTAGCTCTTAACGGTTAACTTTATTAAGTGTGTCTTAGTACTGATTACATCTGAGTTAAAAGCTTATCGAGTGCAGCTGACCGACGTCAAGGTAATGGTTAAGGAGCTGATCTTTAACATTTTTAATTGGATTCAGCCACGCATTAATCAGTAATTCACTGCAGTTGAAACAAATTCAGATATACATTCAGTTAGTGTTTTGATTAAACCATCATTACAATAAATCGGTCACTGATTAAAAGGTAATCGAAGAAGCTATTGCTAACTGTGATCGATTAACGGATCCTTACTGCCGTTCTCCCCTAACTAACTCATATTTTTCATTTTCAGCTCATGTATTTAGTTTAATTGTTACTAGTGCTAGCTTAAGTGTATCCGAAGCAAGTTAGATTTCTAACTGCCTTGGCCATGACGGCAACCAGAGCATTCATTAATCTTATCCGTATACATTAATTACGTTCAGCAGCACATGATATAGAGGTTTACATGTTATATTAGTTTCCCTATATCAATTTGCTTCAAAGATTAAAACAAGGTTCGGAAATTATACCCATATATATATGATGGTTACACGTACTTAGGATTTTAATTGAGTACACTGATCATTTAACAACTCATGTACCCATTAGTTTCAATTGATTAGTTGATCGGAGGCGAGCACGGACTCACCCAAGAACGACGAGGAGACCCATGCCAGGCTTGGGCGACTCGCGGTGATAGGGAGACCAGCCAGGAAATGCTTGGCGGGGAGGACGGGTGCTCCACGGCGGTGAGGTCTTCTATCGTAGCATCTCGGCGACCTGGGCAGCGATGGCGTGGCTCGGGTCCAGAGCTCGGCGGCGCTGCTGGGGAAGAGGCCGGCGACGCGGACTTGCTCGCGGGGTCTCGGTCGCCGGAGGAAGGAGAACAGGGCCGCGGCAACTCGGACATGGGGTGGATGGGGTGACTTGAATCCAGGGCTTCATGGTGGCGAAGGAATGGGAGGGAGGAGGTTTGAGGTGGCGGCGTGGTTTCATTGGCGGCCAGCGGCGGGGTCGGAGCAATCGACGCGAGCGGCGGCGAGGTCCAACGGGCCTTGGGGAGCGCGATGCTGATGGGGAGGGCCTCGCGGCTACTGGACGAGCAGCACAGCCTGGGGCGGCGGCGCTTGGTAGGGCAAGGGGAGGAACCGGCGGCGGAGGTCGATCGGCGACGGCGGCCCGCCCTAGGACGCGCGGGCGCCGATGGAAGAGGCGGCGCGGAGCGGCGGTGCAGACCCCCGGTAACGAGTGTTGGGCGGAGCTGGAGGGCGAAGGCCGGGCGGGGAGCTGACGGCTTGAGCTCGGGGAAGCACCGGTAGGAACGCTGGTGTGGATCTAGGCGGGGAGCAAGGCCCGTGCGGGGTGATGAGGTGCTCGGGCTGGGTAGTCGCCGGCGTCCTGGGGCTTGGGGACAGGGAGCTTGGGACTTTGGAGAACTCGAGGAGGAAGGAAAAGCAAGGAGGAGGTGGCGTGCTGCTGAGCTACATGGAGAAGAAAGAGAGCAACAGAGTGGCTGCTATGCTATATGTTAGAAGAAAGAGAGAAGCAGCCGAGAGGTCTTTTTCTTTTCATTATTTTCTCTTCCTTATTTTAGTAGAGATTGCTAAAATGGAAATCTAGTTCTATTCAGCAAAATTTACTAAAGTATATTAAAGCATTTGGTCCTTTGATCTGCTATTTGGTTAGCTGATTGTGAAATGGCGCAACATAAACTTTGAACTATATATGTTTGAATGACTGTTCAGATATCTTTCCAAAAACTTTTAGTTGCGGTTAGAGATATAATTAACCTTCCAAAATATAAATTTTATCGGCTTCGGAGAAAAAGAAGACTAGTTGATTAATCTTGTATCATTTCTTTTCGAGTAGAAAAGCTTTAGAAAATAAGTTGGTTTGGGTATACTTGATGAGCTCTAACTGACTCGTAACATTTTGGGAGAGCTGGGTCCTGTAAAACATGTATAGAAGTTTTAGAATTCATGAATTTTAGAGATGTTGGTTTCACCGTTCTATTTTAGGTTGATCACAAGGCACCTATTAGGGGTTTTAATCAAGGTCATTTTTACGTCGTATATACCAGGGTTTTCAGGTTGAGTCAATTTTAATTACCTAAATGAATGCGTGGTTTGAGAAGAATCCGATTTATACACGACGATCTTCACTGATCGCGTGTCTTAAGATTGGGTCACTACACATGACATATGGGTTGGATTTTAATATATTCCTCGTAGCATTACTGGTTTATTTTGTCATGATTGTGTGTTTGAGGAAGAAATATAGCACGAAGCGCATATAAAACTTTAATACAAGACCCCATATCATGTTCACCACTAGATGTTTCTTTCACCACTGCCCACACTATGGTACCTACTACACACGAATCGAGCTTGTAAGGTAATAATAAAGGTACCAATTTTCACACATCACACGCCATTGATATTTGCTCTGATGAATTAAATGCATCTTGTATTGAGTTGAATGATTTGCCTGTTATTGTGACCATACTTGTTATAGAAAATAGTGTCGCTGATTTGAGTCTACTGTGTGATCAAATGAATGAATTACTTGCTGAATTGTGTGCATCATTTGCTGAACTTAATGTTTTTTTGATTTAAGTGCACTCATTATTTTAATTGTTGTTGATAATGAGCCATGTGAAGAACCTATTTCTGATTTAGGTTCTGTAGAGCTAGTTAAACATGAAGATGTTCCTACAAAAGTACCATTTGCTGATTCTTTTTGTTCCATTATTAAAGATGGATTTGTGCATGATTTTTTAAAATTTTGACCATTAAGTTGCTCTAATATCACGTATAGGTTCAAAAAGTTAAAGGTGATTAAAGGTGTTTCCTGCACATCACACGGGACACTGTGCAAGTTAACATGAAAATGATATGTAACTATACTCAAACAGATGTTCATAATTGTATCTAAACAGGTCACAACCGATAGAACATCATAACTGTACTCAAATAGATTAGAATGGATATATCTTCATAATTGTACATAAATATATCTCAACCGATAGATTTTCATAGCCACACCTAAATAGTTCACAGTCGATAGGTCATAATAAATGTACCAAACATATCACAACTGATAGATCTTCATAACTGTTCTAAACATATCACAACCAATAGATCTTCATAATTGTATCTAAATAGATCATAACTATACCTAAACATCATTTGACCATTGATCTATTAGAACTTTATAACGAATCGACCGCAATCGGTAGATCTTCATAACTTTACCTAAATATCATCCAGACCATTGATCCGACATACCTTAATTATTAGTGGTCCACGACTGATAGATCTATCTATCTATCTATCTATTACTATATTAATTACAGACTCACTAGAAATTCCCACATTAATCGAAGAAAAAGAAAAACATCTATCCATCCATTTATGTGGATCCGAGTTATAACGGATCAGATTACAGAAAGACTCCATGTTAAGTACGGCTTAGATTACAGAAAAACTCCATACTATATACAACTATTGAAAAACTCCATATTATGTACAACTATTAAAAATTGAAAATGCGGAATTAACGCAATAAGGAACACGCATATGGATCGTGCTTGCATGCGTGAATTAAGGTTTGTGTTGATTGATTGATCAAAGGACGATTTGTTCTTTTCCCGGAAGTTCTACCACTTAAAAATGATTTTTTTTCCTCTGGCTTCCCAAATTCCCAATCTATCTCTTCTCATCTCTCTCACCATCTCTATTCTACTGCCTCATCTCTCCCACGGTCACACAGCCCCCAAGTTCCAATCTCTACTCTATCTCCTTACTTATCTCTCTCGAGTTGAATAGATGTCTCATCTCTCACGTCTCAATTCTCACAGCCCCCAAATCCCAATCTCTATTCTATCTCCTGCCTCATGAGAAGGAAATTCCATTAATGGAGACTCTCATGCTGGAGCTTGAATGGAGATGGCGTGGAGTTCAAGGTCACGATGGATGCGTAGCAGATTCATGCGATGCACTGGATCCGTTCTGTTTTTCTCACCTGTATCAAGTTTGATCCGATCTGTTTTTGTCACGTATTTTACTTGGATTGTGTTTGGTTTTCTTCGAGGATTCAAACTCAGTTTTTTTTACTCACTGTCTGATCCGATCTGTTTTTCTCACTTCGATCAAGTTCGTTTTTCTCACTTATTTTACTTGGATTGTGTTTAGTTTTCTTCGAGGATTCAAACTCAGTTTTTTTCCTCACTGTCCATGCTTGAATCCATCTAATTTTGTCATTTTTGTTTTTCTCGCGTACTCGGATCGTGTTCCGTTTTGTTCAAGGATTCTAACTCTGTTCTTTTTCTCATGGTCTGTGCTTTTCAATTTTCACACGTGTTATGTTTGGATACTTTGGAGATCAGATCGGAACACAACTATGCCTATCAAGTGACCTTATAAATTAAAGTTGTTGTTTAAACAAACAACAGCAGAAGCCTCCGGTTGCCAAGGTCGTCGCTGGTCCGCCGCTATCTGCAGGTCGCTGAAGTTGACATTGCCTAAAAGGCGCAGGTTTGAGAAACGTATTCTCACCCAATTTTGTTCTAGCGTTTTTTTTCAATAAGATAATTAGCCCAAATTTTGTTCTAGCATTTTTTAGTCGTATAGTTAAATTATGCAATTGATATTGCTTCCAGACTAAACTACACACAAGAGCTGATTGAACTTTGAAGTTTTGTATTCTTTTTGTTATTTGTTAATTCATGAATTTCTTTCTTCTTTTGTTGCATGAAAATTGAAAGGGAAGGTTCCCGATATTGTCATTACGTATCAATTTTTTTTGTTCCTTTTCCTTCTTATTGAAGTTCTGAATAGAAAGACAAGTGTTCACACATGGGCAACTTTATGTTGCAATGTCAAGGGTTACAAGCAGAAATGGACTAAAGATCCTAATATCAGATGAAGATTGCCCCTCTGAGAACGTCGCAAAAAACATTGTTTACAAGGATATATTATAGTTCTTGGTTCTGTTCCAATAATACGGAAAACCCTGTAATCTGGTGCAGACATACCAGCCTACAACTGAGAATATTATGTACTCGGATTGGTTTCATTATGCAATAATCGCTATTGGTACTCAGTTTATTCCTCTAATTTATTTTTGCTATTTGGATAGCAAAATTGTGTTTTTTGCACAACAAGCATTACTATTTGATTTGCTACTACAGTCTCAATATGTATAGTAAGAACACTTAGGAGAATAATCAGAATTCCAATTTTAATTTTGATCTAAGATCACAAATATTGTGAATATACAATGGTAGTAACGGAGAGCATAACACAAATCAATCAAAGGGCATGAATACGTAAAGAGTAAACCACAAACCTTTTCTCGGTACAAGCAGAGGGACCAGTGCTAGCTCAGAGAGATTTATCTGAGAGAATTTTCTACTATAGATGCTGAACACAAAAAGGAAGAAAAAAGGGTACCCATCAGAGCACTAGAACAACAACGGAGGCACAGTCCCAACCAGAGAACATGGCTAGGAAATACAGCCGACCTGGAGACTTGCATTACCAAGATAGCATGGGAAGGTCGGCGACCTTAACGCGCAGGGGAAAAGTTTCAGAAAGCAATCGATTCAGCAGCATTTGAAAATTTAGTCCGAGCTCATTCTTTTCGCGTACGACCGAGCAAACAAGGAGGGGGGAGAGAGAAGTACTTGCTTAGCTTGCTACGCATCATCGCCCGCTTCGCTCTATGGCCGCCGAAGACCCTTCAGCCACCGAATCGAGAACCGTCGCTGCCGGATGGAGACTAGCCACCATGCCATGGTTGGAGTATACCTTTTTCCGCCGCATGAGCCCGCGAATCCCACCGCCTATGCCGCCCCTGCTGGCGGCAAACTCCAATTTTAGCCGCCGTCGCTCATAGCAAGGTGTGGCCACCAACAGAAACGATGAAGAGAAGACCATTTTTGGGGAATACTCGGAGAGAAGAAGCTATCCAACAAGATAGAGATGAGAATGATGGGGAATGGAAAGAAGAGTATTCAGCTTGAGAGAGATAAAGGAGGAGACACAGTACAGATTGGAATTTGGGGCCTGTGTGACCATGAGAGAGAGATGAGAGGAGCGCTGTGAGTATGACAGAGTATATATGACAGATTGAGAATTTCGGAACACAGAAAAGTTACAAGCAAAAATCTTTCTTTAAGTGGTAATACTTGGACAAAGAAATAATAATTAATTTTCTCGGATAATTTTATCTTCAAAAGTAAAATTTTGTATATCTCAGAGATAATTCAACTATTTGTTTCAAATATCTAGAAAATACATATAAAAATCAAGCAGTCCAAGTAACAACTAAACAAAATGTTAAATTGTTGATGACAAAAAACAATTGTTAACCTTTTATAGATTAGCCCGTGCGAATGTACGGGTTGACAACTAGTATTTATAATTTTCATCTCATACAAAAGCTATCTGAGCTTTCAAGTCCGTTTAGTCATCTAATATCAACAACCCCACGATCTAATACTTAACTTCGCGTACTGATCTAATGTCACATACAAATGATCAGCTATATCGTGATTCGAACTTTAATTCTGTGTGATCTAATATCCTGTACAAACAAACTACTGGCTCAATATAATGACTTTCCGGCCAGTTGGCTCGCCAATATAACGACTGTCAGTCCGGTCAGTTGGCTCGCCATCCGAACTACAATGACATATAGATCGTCATAACCGTATTAAAACATATCACTGATAGATCTTCATAATTGTACCTAAAAACATCATATCTGACAAATCTTCATAACTGTACATAAATAGATCACAGCCGACGGATCTTCATAACTGCATCTAAACTTATAGCAGCCGATAGATCTTTCATCAATATACCTAAACATATCACAGTCAATAAATTTTCATAACTACACCTAAAGGTCATCCGGCCATTGACCTCATGGACCCTTATTATTAATAGACCACAATTGATAAATCATTATAACTATATCTAAATATTGCATGTCATTGACAAGGCCTTAATTATTAATAACCGACAATTGATAGATACTTAAAATTTTACACCTCATAAAAAACTAACTTAGTTTTAGGTTTGCATACTGATCTAATATCAATGATGTTGATATGTACCTTAACTCTGGTTAATGATCTAATATCATATACAAATGATCAGATGATCTCGCTTTGAACTTTAGTTCCATTTGATCTAATATCATTTACAAACAACATATTGGCTCAGTATAACAACATGCCGGCAGCTATGGTTTGAACTTTTATTTCTTGTACTGATCTAATATCACTATATGCCCAAAAAGTTAAAGATAATTAAAGGCATTTCCTGCGTAATTGCACAGGACACCGTGCTAGTTAACATGAAAAAATTGTGTCAGTTGGCAAATAAGGTTGACCTGTTTGGCCGAGTCAATTCTCATGGTTAAGGTTTGGATTGATACTTGACAGTGTGGTTCTTTTTTGCTTGCTCACCAGCGGCATCACAGCGCCCTCGCCTGGGCGAGAAATGCAAGTGTATTAACACTATCAAGCTCTGTCCGCTGGTTACACCACAAGTTCAATTATAACTTATTCTTACATATTTTCGATACAACTTCAACTATGGATATATTCTTTCCTTGTTCCGACAGAACACATACCAGAAAACTTTGACAAGCTCCTTTCCTTTGAGCCCGCCTAGCTAATCTCTCTCCTGGGAGCAACTTTAGTCGTCGTTCTCGCTTGCGGTCAAGGCGTAGAAGGCGTGCGCCGCTCAATCACATCGAGTCCGCTACGTTTGGCACGATAGGCAGGCACGCCACCGTCAATGCAACGGTGCTCGGCGGCGCGACTCGGGAATTAGTTGCACCTTTCAGCCATCATGCATCAGCCGTCGAATTGCAGCTTGAGTGTCTTCTCCACGTTCTGTTTACAACAATCTTTATCTTTATCAACCTTACTCTTAATTACAAGGGAAAAGGCTAGCACTTCTCACAATAATCTAAATAGTACATCAACAAATTATCAGGTAAACCGTAGAAAAATGAGATATACATCTAACCCATCAACGTTGCTTTTTTATTATTATTATAAAGCCCATCAATATTGCTTATGCTATTACTACAACAGCTCAATTTATTTGGAGACTTTTCGTTGGTATGCTTTCCGTAACCTATATGGAGTTTCAATAATACCTAAGTGGCGTTTGAATAATCTACGGCTTGTATCAACTATGGAGATAGCCTAGTATGAAAAATAGAGTTTTAATACAGCTCGGCGTTAGTGCGTCTCGGTGTTCATCGCCGCCATTGGAGCCCCCTTCGCTGGCGTAGTGGTCCTTTCAGGTAAGTTTTTTCCGCTTGCACTAGTACAGAAATTGATGTCCGAGGCGGTTCAAGTAGCACATCCGAGTCGGTTATAGCAACCGCCTCCACGGAGTGATCACGGATATGAGAACACATATCGGAGGCGATTATTCAACCGCCTCGGATATCAGCTATCCGATCTGATATCCGAGGCGGTTGAAAAGTTGCAACAGATATCCGAGGCAGTTGTAATTTTTCAACCGCCTCGGATAGCTGATATCTGAGGCGGTTGAAAAATTGCAACCGCCTCGGATAACATATCAAGCGTTTAAAAAAAGACCGTACCCGGCAGTGCCGGGTAGGGTTTTACTAAAACGGCTGTAACTTTTGCATACAGTGTCCGTTTTGGGTCCACGACCACTCAAAATGACCGTAACGACGAGGCGCATCTAAAAAATCTACTCGTCCTTAGACCTGTACAATTTTTCACCTCCAAATTCGCCCTCTAAAACTGACTTTTGCCCCTCCGAACGAAACGTCGTCTCTTCCGACCCTCCGTTGAACTTCTTCCCGAGCTCCAAATGCAGTAATTTTTGTGGATTCCGAACTGTGAGGGAGTAGAGCTGCTAGAAAAAATACGAGAAAAAATTAAAAAAATAAAAAACTTTCAATCCAAATTCGGCCCCGAACGAATAATCCCCGCTACCGAACCCTCCGTTCCCTCCGTTGAACTTCTTCCCGAGCTCCAAATGCAGTAATTTTTGTGGATTCCGAACCGTGAGGGAGTAGAATTACTACAAAAAAATACGAGAAATTTTTAAAAAAATAAAAAATTTAGGCACTAGTACAAATATTGACTTGAGAGGGTCTTCCTTACCTCAAATCGAAGCGAAACTGGAGGAGAAGAGCCTCCTTGCGATGGGAAGAGCCTCCTCTAAGAATGATGGGGAGAGAAGAGCCACCTTGGTATGGGAATGGTGAGAGGAGAAGGAAGGTTGAAGGGAGGAGAGTAGAGTGGAAGGGAGAAGAAGAAGAAAATCTGCATCTGGCCTCTCTCCCTATGCACTGAATCGAATATATAGTCCTCTGCCATAGGCACGGAGGGAAAAATTTCGGGTTTTGAAATTTTGGAGTTGGCGGGATTCTGAAATTTTGAGTTTGAACACATCCGAGGCGGTTGTAAATATATAACCGCCTCGAATATGCACCATATCCGAGGCAGTTCCTTCCGAAATCCTTATCCGAGGCGGTTGGATATTTATAACCGCCTCGGATATCAGTTATTGGAGACGTTTTTGTCTAACCGCTTTGGATATGGTGCCTCAGATAGACGATTCTGTACTAATGTTGGCTACCTTTTTGGGATCTACTTTTCCCTACCCCTCCCTGTTCATTGCCCAACATTTCAAGGTGCCATGAGTTGAAGGCATATATCTACACCGCTTGTTCGTGGTGATGGTGCTGGGATGATTGATGTTGCTGCAGCAGACTCCCTCCGGTCTCCCGCCGGTTGCCACAAGAGTCAAGGATACCTTTCTCCACTCCCACAGCCATACATTGGCCCAGTTATTTTTGGCTTCTCCAGGGGCTTCTCTCAGAAGCTGCCCTCTCCCAGCTTCTCCCAGAAGCCGCCTCCTCAAATTCGTCGGGGTTTCTAATTTAGACATACCATGACTAGTTTAGAAGCCCCGACGAATTTGAGGGGGCGGCTTCTGGGAGAAGCCCCTGGAGAAGCTGAAAAGAACTGGGCCATTGTCACTGGTTACACCGCAACCACTAAATCTGGAGCCAAACGGTGTAGTGTCTGCAGTTTGCTAAGGACCTGCGCTACAAACCCATCTTCGTTTCTTCAAGCTTGATAATATTTATATGAAAAAAGTTCACTTTTAGTGCCTTAACTTTTGCCTCGGTTTAACCAACACCTCGAGCTTCAAAACCGTAATTTGGACCACCAACTATCAAAACCGTTCAAAGTAAGTCCTAAGGCAGTATCGTGTAGTGTTTTGTGTGATGTGGCATGTGTTTTGCTCCCTCATTCTCTACCGGGAAGTGGATGTTGAGCCCCTTCTTTCTTGTTTCTATCTCTCTCATCCCCTATTGTTTCTCCTTCCTTAGCCACGCCATGGTCGATGCTATAGCTTATGCCGCTACTGCTAGAACCTACCTACGCTCACTGCCGCCTCTTCCAATTCAATGAGGAGTGAAGCAGAGGGCAAGAGGAAGATCCAGAAAAGTCGAGGAGGTGATGCAGAGTATAGATTGATGAAATAGAGGCGAGGGAATGCGGAGAGGATACCGGAGATTAGCTCGTCACAGTAGTCGACACGAGGCTTAGAGATTGGAGCGATTTGCATGGTTCACGGTGGTTGGTGTGACTGGCGTGGACCACTAGATCTACGGGCCTCACCGACAACCGAGAACCCGGTGAAGATGATGGTGCATCGATGTGGTCGGAGAGGCCCGAAATGGGCATCACGGTGGTGGGAGCTGTCGGTGCGGGTGTTGCGTTGCAGGAGGAAAGAGAATAGGGAGGAGGAAGAAGAAAGGAGAGGGAGAAAAGCAGGTTGCCAAATTTTTAAGTCTCTAACATGTCGATGCCACCACCAAGTAGAAAATGAGGTGACAAAGTTGATGATTTGATGCTTTGGTCCTAACTTGAGTGGTTTTAGCAATTGAGGGTACAAATTAGACGGTTTTAAAGTTCAGGGTACAAATTAAACCGAGATAATAATTGAAGGACCAAAAATAGACTTTTCATGTTTATATAGATCCTTTACCAGTTCTAGTAAAAATATTTGGGTTGCTACTTCAAATTTCAAAAATGTTTTAATCAATCAATAAATCAAAAAGTTCTTAAGCGTTTCCCTTAAGGCCACCAAATTACAAGAATCCCTAAATGCTAATTCAAGTACGTGATCGCGAGCTGCTGCTGCTTTCTCGCCAGGAGACTAGTGGTTTTTAACGTTTTGTCGTTGAGAATGCATCTCGTAAGCGCTTTTCACTTGAAGTTTGAACATCTCCAGAAATATGTCGAAGTTCTGCAAAACTGACAGGCCGGTGTGCATTTTACCAAGCCATGTTTTTGTGACTAGTAAAATTCACTGAACACTTACATTAAAAAAAGCCACAGAACATTGCTCATCACCACAATGCATGATACAAGATACCGTAAGGGTTATGCATTTTTCAAATAAGCACACTGACACCGAATTAGAAATCAAAACAGCAACTCACAGCTGCTTATTACAATTACTAACACATCAATGATACAGCGCCGAATCGTAGCGTCTCTGCAAAAAGAGCGCAACCAGGCAGTTTTGTGCAAAGCCTGTAAGAAAAAGCTTTATCTATCCAGGAAACGGCGACACCAAAATTACCGGCCCCAGTAAAGTTCCTATATGACAAATCCAATAACATCTGGTACAAAAATAGGATGGACCAAAGCACACGTGCTACATCTGAATTAACTTCTGAATGAACATCCTTGCTTGGGATATTTTGGCTCTTGCAATACAAACGAACCCAATCGCTATCTTTGCTTGGCTATATGGCGATATATTCTACTAAGCTTGGATTTCTTTTTAAAATTTGTGGCTCAATAAATGTTGCTGAGTTCGGTTGACAAAGTTCCAATTCCATGACGCAACCGAACCATAAGCTACCACATCAACCGAGGTCACTTGAAGGGCGCAAACAAAATTGATGAATTGTGCCCACCGAATCCAAATGAATTCGACAGCGCCACCTTCACATCATATCTCCTTTTGTGATCCCACCAGCAAGCTGTCATCCTAAATCAAGCCAAAACATAAGCATATTGGATTGAATTGAAACAGGGTAAAAAGATCATACCCAAAAAAAAAGTCAGAAGTCCTGCTCAAAATACTCAAATTTTTTTAAAATTTGTTGTTTTAGACATTGACACGTCCAAAAAACATAACTTTGACAACTAATTTCTATTATCATATATTTATAAAACTCATGAATACTATAAAATTACTTTTTACGACAAATCTATACATATGATTTTCATGTATTCCATCTAAATATTTAAAAAGAACTGGAGCGAGTAACTGCCATCAACATAACTTTGGTGTGCCAGGTAGATGAGCTCGCAAGGGTTGGTGCCAAACTAAATCAGGATTTCGTTAATATGCCTGGTTTTTCTTTGGACTAAACGTCTATGGCGGTAGATAGTTATAAATAAAAACAAAATACTTGTGACCAGGGATGGAAATTGAAGGCAAGACTTCTGAAGTTGAACACACGTGGAGCAAAAAATAATCCCTTCTGTTCAACGAATCGCTGCACACTAGATTCATTATGTTTGTCGTTTCATTTCAAACTTCTTCAGTAAACAATAGCCCGACAGAACCACATCAACGTGTCATAACTATCCTTTGTAGCAGCATTGCCTCAATTTGGTGAGAAGTGTTCTAAAATTCATTCAACTGAAGTGAAAACTTATGTATCAAGAGAACATTACCATATTTTTCTCCAAATTGTCTAAACTGATATTTAGATGGATCCAATCTGTTCTTATAGCCTGTAGTTAATGATCTAATATCATATACAAATGATCAGCTAATCACGTTTCAAACTTTAATTCTATTTCATTTAATGTCATGTACAAACAACTTATTTGCTCAGTACAACAACATTGCGAGCGGCCGACTCGCGATCTGAACTTTTTTTGTTCGGTGCAGCCAAGTGGGCAAGAAAAATAACTAGGGGCAGTAAGGTAATTTTATATGGAGGGTTTAACGGTTAAGTCAATTCATTTTGCAGAAAACACCTTCTAGAGCAAATAATCAAAAAGACACCCTAATTTCGGGGCAAAAGATCATTGGAGTGTTTTTTGTTATAGGTCACGGAGATTCTAACAACTTAGATCTTTATACGACGGATCTTAAAGTGAAAAAACAGTTGAGTGTTGGTTAGCAATTCCTAAATAAAAAAGCCACTCTCTCGCATCTCCCTGTTGCCGTGTAAAACATATCTCAAATTTTACTATGTGCTATTCCATATCAATTTGAATTTCAGAACATGATTTAAACTACTGAAGATATTTTCATGTTATATTTGTAATCATAGTTGAGCGTTTCAATTTCTTTCAGATTACTGCTAAGCTGATAAGGAATAGAAAAATAAATAAGAAAAACTGAAGATTCTTATATCTTGTATCTTGTATGGTTCTCATGGTTAGGTTGGCTAGTGTTTCAACCTATCATTCTCTGATTATTATTCCGTCGTCAGAGAAGCATGACTTTGTCAATAAAATTAAAGCCTTTTTGCAAAACGACCAAACCTGTATAAAACAGACCAAAAAAGGGAGGAAACTTCGGCTGCAAGCATGTTCATTGACACGCCATTTGGACTAGCTAATTGCCGCATTGAGTCGGACTAATTCGGTTTGGAATTTTGCGTCTGAGCTAATCTACATGCGTACAGTACGTGCACAGGAGAAACTACCAGCAACATTGATGGTGCTTAGGAACCCTAGCTAGCTAGGATGTGCAGAGATGCTTTTGTAGCTAATATAGGATGTTACGTCCATCCCTGCAAGCAAATTAATGGCCGTGCATGGCAGCAAAATAAATGCATGCTTGCTTAATTTCCTATGTACATGCGGAAGTAGAAGAAGAAATGATCCGTTAATTCTTTGGTGGTAACAGAAGCCTTCCTCCATATGCATTTCCCCATGGTCAAAGGACCACAGTCGGGAAAAAAGGCAAAATTGGCCCCTGAGCGAGTGGTAATGCCGGGAATAGCCCCCGCCCGAAACTAACGGCAAGATTGTCCCCGCGATGCACCGCGCAGCTGACACGTGGCAAAATCGCGCATCCGAACCATGACGAAACGCGATCACGCATCTGGACCGCGACGTAACGCGATCATGGACCCGGCCCGTCGCCGCCCGCGACGCGAGGCCGGATCGCGCCCAGGGCCCGCGAGCTCCTCCTCGCGCCCGAGGCCCGCAACCTGCGAAGCTCGCGGCCGTGGCCCGCGATGACTGGGGCTAGCGCTTGAGGCCCACGACCAGCCCAGGTCGCGCGTTAGGCCCGCGACGTAATACTCCTATGCACGCAGAATCTCTGTTGGATCTTGGAAAAATGGCACAAATGGCCCCGCGACCAGGGTCAATGCCAAAAATGGCCCCATTCGCGGGGCAATACCACAAATGACGCCGCGATACACCCGACAGCCGACATGTGTTACGTATCGCGTTCACTGGCCGCGACTGGAGCTGTCGCGCTCGCCAGCCGCGACAGCCGGTCTGACCGGCCAGAGCGGGCGGTCAGACCGGCTATCGCGGCCGGCGAGCACGACAGCTCCGGTCGTGGCCGCGACAGCCGACCTGCCCACCCGCGACAACAGAGCTGTCGCGCTCGCCAGTCGCGACAGCCAGTGGCGAGCGCGATACGTAACGGTCGCGGCCAGCGAGCATGATATGTTACACGTGGCAGCTATCGGATGTATCGTGGTGTCGTTTTTGGTATTGTCCCGCGAGCGGGGTCATTTTTGGCATTGACCCCACGACCGGGGTCAATTGTGCCATTTTTCTTTGGATCTTGCGCATTTGCATCTCTGTGAGCGATACAAAAGCTATACTAGTACCACACACGAATAAGCTATACTATATCTGTTGGCTATACTAGTACCTACACCTATGCATATACGTCTTGGCCCATCGGAACTTGCGAGGTCCATGCACTGCTGCATAGCATAGCACAGCATAGTCATAGCATAGATAGCTTCCCCCTACTCTAGATGCTACACCTATTTCTTTTTTCCTCTGCTCACACTAGCTCTGGTCGCGGATAGTCTGCAGTATTACGTCGCGGGCCTAACACGCGACCTGGGCTGGTCGCGGGCCGCGGGCCTCGAGCCTCGGGCGCAAGGAGGAGCTCGCGGGCTTCGTGCGCGGCCTCGCGGGTGGGGGCCGCGGCTGCTGGCCGCGGTCCGTGATCGCGTTACGTCGCGGTCCAGATGCACGATTTTGCCACGTGTCAGCTGCGCGATGTGTTGCGGGGACAATCTCGCCGTTGGTTCTAGACGGGGGCTATTCCCGGCATTGCCACTCGCCACGGGGTCAATTTTGCCTTTTTTCCGACCACACTCTGGCTGTCTAGGGTTTGAAGTAGGAGGAGAGGCCTGTCGTCTGTCTCCTCTAGGTTCTGTTTCAGTGTACGTACGTGCTGCAGGTACTGCAACGCTGTAAAAAAAACACACATCTAGTGAAAACTGCTGTTTTGGTTTAAAGGCTTTTGGTTTGAGCACTAAGTGAATATGAAGGTTTTTTGGAAAAATTAAGACAGTTCTCAATTTAACAAACTGTTTGCACACGAAATCGATCCGCACAACACCTAGATAACTATCGTGCTTTCGTGACAACGAACGATTGCTTTCCGGGCAAAACAACAAAGATCTCCTCGCTTTCGTGAAGGAGAACCTACCGCTTTTCGACGCAAAACGGTAAAGATCTAAACTAAGAGAAAAGGTAAAAGAAACATAAGGTAAAAGTAGTAGATTGGTTTTGATGTATCAATTGTGTGTTGTTAATTAGCCATCACCCTTCACATACTTATATAGGGCGGCTAGTTTTTTCGTAGGAGAATAGGACTCCTAATCCTATCTGGATACGTACATGTGATTTTCCTTCCTCCCTTTTCTTGTCTTCCAAGTCTTGTACACCAAATTTGGTAATCAATATATCCTTGGCCCACCCATAGGGCAAATC
This sequence comes from Stipa capillata, assembly GCA_019208055.1. Taxonomy (NCBI): domain Eukaryota; kingdom Viridiplantae; phylum Streptophyta; class Magnoliopsida; order Poales; family Poaceae; genus Stipa; species Stipa capillata. The sequence continues at coordinate 1,238,282 of JAGXJF010002193.1, forward strand.
TATCTCGTACAGCTACCTTTGCATACAAAACGAATACCTTTCCAAATCTTTGATTAGTTTAGCCGCCGCAATTAACCTCCGTTTCTTACATCCCAAGTTAGGGTTTCTAGCACCAGAAAAGACCTTGAAGTAAACGACTCGGTGCATTAGTCCATTCGCAGGGTAACTCGGCCACGCTGCAACTCGGACACACAACTCGGCAACGCCGGAACTTGGACCCACCAGAAAGAACTCGGCTTGGGCCACTCGGCGCGCTGATCGACTCGGCAATACTGCGAGCGACTCGGCATATCAGACCACTCGGGAACGCCGCGGGCCACTCAGCTACACTAGAATTATCAAGCCTGCATTAAGAGGTAGCACTAATTCCATACAGCTTGTTAGTCAATTATCTTAACCATCAGCAGTTAAACTAATTCGGCTGACTGAATAAATCTTGTAGCCAAATTACACCATTAGCACATGCCCCCTTGTTTTTGGTATAATTGCATTTACCAAAAATACTACGAGCCACACCATTGCCTAGGGCGATATCTTAAATAATATATCGGTCATAGGGCCATCAAGCCTCTTGCCACATGCTAGGATAATACTTCTTCAAATATTTTCCATTGAGAGTTTAGGTAAACCCTCTCCCTGCAGAGTTTGCATAAAATAGGAATTTCCAGGAACAATTTCTACAACTTTATATGGGCCCTCCCAACTCGGCGACCATTTGCCGAATTTAAGCCTTAGCCGCTCTTAATTTTTCTTTTTCAATTTCCCGTAAGGCTTTTAATCTCTCTTCTGAGACATCATCTATCCTATCCATCATCAAGCTATTTTAATCTACAGCCGACAAGTCATTTTGTCTGACTATCCTAAGAGCTTGCAAATTAATTTTCATAGGTAGCACTGTTTCCTGGCCATACACTAACTCATACGGCGTTACTCGAGTTGCACCATGCCTAGATATCCGATGAGCCCACAAAGCTTCCGAAAGCACCTCATGCCACCTTCTTGGATGCTCTTCAATTTTCTTCTTTATAAGCTTAATTAAAGTCTTATTGCTAGACTCGGCCTGTCCGTTAGTCTGAGCATAATAAGGCGACGAGTTCAACAATTTGATCCTAAAGGACTCGCAAACTCACGAAATTGATGAGACATGAAAGAAGCTCCTTGATCAGTCGTTAGAGTTTGAGGAATGGCGAACCTATGAATAATGTGTTCCAAAACAAAACTAATCACCTCCTTGTGAGTCATATTTTTCAAAGGAATCGCTTTAGTCCATTTAGTGAAATAATCTGTAGCCACAAGGACGAAGCAATGACCCTTAGAAGAAGCAGGATGTATCTGACGAATAAAATCTAAGCCCCATCCTCTAAACGGCCACGGTCTCACAATAGGGTGCATCATAGCCGCGGGTGCCAATTGCACATTCCCGAATCTCTGGTATGCTTCACATCCTTTATAATATCAAAAATAATCCTCCAACATCGTCGGTCAATAGAAACCTGCTCTTTTCAATAACCATTGCATTTTATGCGCCGACTGATGTGTCCCGCATATTCCTTCATGTACCTCTCCCATAGCTACCTTTGATTGATCAGGACCCAAACACTTCAACAGTATTCCATCTATTGTTCGGCGATATAACTCATCATTCAACAAAGTATATTTGTTAGCTAGCCTCAGAATATGCTAGTCATGCCCTCTGAAACAAAATTGAATATACATGCATATATATAGATTCATTCACCGCAATTTGATACATATCACATTCATTAACAAAAAGTCGATAAGTATCACATATTGATTCACAAAGTGCACTCACCATTCATTTCATCATATCACATTAATTCACAAAGTAAAGTTGGCATCCACTTCAAAATACGCAAAGAACTTCATATCACATAGCACATGCATATATATCATAAGAATTTCAAAGTTGTCATCTCTTAACTAAGGTGAACTCGTCTTGTTTCAAGTCATAGGCGTGGAATTGGCCGTATTTGTTTAGGACCTCTCTAACAAGGACCACGGCAATGAATTCTCGTATTCTGTGGAGATGGGATGTTTGCAATGACGTCTTTGAGATGTCCCTCTATTGTTGATAAGAATATATATTAAATTCATGCATTTATAAAATCAGGAAAAATATGAAAATAATTTAAGCAAGATTGTCAAACCTTATAATCATGTTTCACAAAATTAGAAACCATGATTTCCATGTTGTGGCAAACGTAGAAGCCACAAATGCTTGTTCCTCCTTGTTGATGATGGCACTAGAATAATATTGAATTTGGTTACTAGTTCCAGATCGTCATTAGTACAATTTATGATATAGTATTATTGTGTGTTGAAAGATAACTTTATGCCCTTATCATGTGTTAGCAGCTTAGTGCTGAATTTTCCTCCCATCTCACCATACCAATTCCACACCCTACTTGAATTTAAATAGTTTGCCTTAAGCGTTGCAATGCAAAGGGATTGAATGGTAGAGTTATTTATGTTTGAAATATGCTTATTGTTGAGAAATTTTCCAAGTAGTTCAACATGAAAGTTCTCTTTTAGTAAATAATCCTAGTACATCATCCTTGGATTGTGTGGTATAATGATAGTGAGATTCTAATGCTCCCTGCATATAGCTGTATATGTCACCGTGTTTAGTGAACCAAAGTTATTTTGGGGGATAAAGTTCAAATGAAGGTAGATCGTGCAACACTTACGCCTAGTTGTAAGGAAGAAATATGAATTCCTTATCTTGTTGAGAAAGCAATGGGTTTCTCACGTACTCGCTGACAAAGTCTTGATTCTCGTTCATCTGCGTGCGGAGACCACGTGTGGCCGAGGAACCCTGCTATTACATTTTTCCTTCTGCATTGTTCAATCATCAATCTACACATACAGAAGCTAGGAGTTACGTATATGTCAAGTTAGTGTTTATAACACGAACGTAGACCGTGATTATAGACAATAACAGTGTATAGCATCCGATGAGTGATTGTAGACACCAATATAGACCGTGATTGTTTCCTTCTACATTGTTCAATCATCAATCTATAGGGACTAGAGGTTGTAGAGTTCCCACAAGTCCATGAAATTTCACAAAGAATTGGTAGTTCTCAAGTTGTGATAGAAATGGGCATTAGTGAACTCCACCTTGATAGTCGTGGTCCATTGTCTCGATGGTTTCTTGACCTCTTTCAAGTAGTACTCGTGCAACTCACAGTTATACCTTTGGAGTGGTTTGAGCCTCTCTAGCAATTTAAACTATGGCCCTCCTTCAACGTATTTATCAGCCAATGGTGCCAAGGGGAACTCTTCCTCCATGTAAATGTGTGGTTCATTGGGTTCCTTGAGCTTTGACTTGGCGCCTCACTTTCTTTTAGTAGCAGGCTTCGACGCCTTCGCGGAAGACATCGTGGTCACCTTCTATAACTTGGCTTTTTTTGGTTGATATATGGACCCATTACAACCATTTATTGTAAGACAGTTGATGACCCACAAGTGATTGTAGCATTTTGAATGAGAAAGAGTGTCGAGCCCATAGGAAAACGGTGATTGATCTCGATTGGTCAAAATCTTAGATCACACTTAAAATTAATAAAAGTGAAGGTTGAGATGCACAACTACTTTTCTCAAATAGTTGTGAACCTCGACGATCCAATAAATAATTAAAATATGCAGCTACTTGATCTAAGATGCAATTTATATTTTGGAATAATTAAAAACAGAAAACTAACTACTACTTAAAGTGCTCGGGAGGTGTTCTAATGGTGGAAAATGAGGCATATGGTATATATGTTCACTGGTAGCAATTCTCATAAGTATATTAGATTTTAGGCTAGCACAAGACACAATTAAGGTAAATTCCCAGCTAATGGACGAACCTTTTCACTGGGGAGATACTATGCACACCCACGATTAACCAAGTTTGTGCAATGCCACTTTGCATCGGTTATGGAATAATATATTAGGCTCTGTACCTTCCCTAGTTAATTGGGTTGATAGCTCTTCATGGTGTATTTTTGTCACTCATCCACCAAGCATCATCTCCTCTCCACTAATGATCCCTTTTGGGGCGTTACACAAATATGTAATATGTTGATTGCGCCGAAGATGGATGTCAACCTAATAACACAATTGATGGTACTGAAGATGGATGATCATCACAAACATAGAAAAATGCTACATAATGGCTACTCGAATGCTACACTCCAGTCGTGATTGTTTCTACACAAAGTGCTTTAGAATTCCCATGTACCTCTCAAACGGCTACATGCTACGTAGGAATATGAGCCCACACCACTTTATCTCTCTTATAAGATGTACAATGAGATGGGCCATTATATTGAAGAACGATGAGAGAAAATACATCTCAAGCTAACATAGTTTTCACTACCTCTTTCTGAAAATCATCAAGTTATATGGGATCGATGGCCTTTTGAGAATTTTTGTTAAAGAAAGAACACAATCTCAGGATAATTTCCCTAACTTGGACAGGTAGAATATTTCAAATTGTAATTAGGAGTATCTGAGTCATCAGCATATGAAATTCATGAGACTTCATGCCAATCAATTTCAAATCTTCCATCAAAACAAGTCTTCTGACGTTGGAGGAGTAGCCTGAAGAAACTTTCAAACCATGCAGAAACTGGCACAACTCTATTCTCTTAGCCCTGGACAGAGTATAAGAAGTAGGTTCACAAAACATCTACCGGTTTCAGTCTCTTTTTGGTGTAACTCCTTTCTGATTCCCATATTTAGCAAGTCAAGCCGTGTTTTGAGGCCATCCTTTCTTTTTTCCTTGATATTCAATACCAAACCAATCAGGCTATCATATACATTCTTCTCTATGTACATGATGTCGATGTAGTGAAAAAATTGTAGGTGCTCCCAATAAGGTAAGTTCCATAATATCGATCTCCTCTTCCACACGGCCTTCTCACGTGTAGCCTTGACTTTTCTTCCCTTCTCATACGTAACCTTGATATCTTTAACCATACCATATACATCGTTACTGCTAAATTGCTTGCAAGGTGTACCTTCCTTGTTTCCTCCATTGCATTGTTTCTTCATACAACAGTACAGGTGATCCCTCTGAAGGAACCTATAGTGATGCATGTACACGATTTTTCCCGAGTGCTTAAGGCACACACTAGTAGTATCATCCAAGCTATTCGTACATGTGTTTTCCCCTTTTATACTCTACCTTGAAAGGTTAGCAAGGGCAGGATAATCATTTATGATGCAGAACTGCAAGCTAAGCAAATTGAAGTTCTCTTACTTGTGCACATCAAATACCTCTACCCCATTGGTCCACAATTTTGGAGATCATCCAACAATAGCTCTAGGAAAACATCTATATTGTTTCTAGGTTGCTTTAGTCTTCACACAAGTATCGACATCATAATGTACTTAGGCTTCATGTACAATCAAGGAGGAAGGTTGAGGTCAAGTGCTATGACAGTTGCTCATGTTTCCGAAAGGATTCAGTCCATCCGTGCTCAATCCAAAATGAATGTTTCTTGGTTCCCTGTCGAATTCACAAACTCCGTATCGATGTTTCTCCACTGAATGGAATCAGTACGGTGTCTAAGATTTCCATCATTCTTGCACTCCACAATGTGCCAACGCACTAGTTTTGCATCATTTTGGTTCACAACTAAACGCTTTAGACGGGAAATTATAGACAGATACTAGATCACCTTAGTTGGAGTACCTTTTGTTACCTCATCACCCTCATCCTCATATGACTGATCCTTACATTTGTATCGAGATGACTTGCATACAAGACATACATGGAGGTTTGCCTACTCTTTGCGGAAGAGGATATAGTCATTTGGACAAGCATGTACTTGTGGTATTTCCATTCCCAAGGGACACATAACCTTGTTTGCTCTGTAGGTAGTTGTGGACAACTCATTTCTCTCCGAAAACATGTCTGCTAAGAGACCTAACAGCGTCGTGAAACACTTGTCTGACCACCCATTGCTTGCCTTCAGTTTCAGTAGTTCAAGCACGGATGACAGCTTCATGTACTTCGCCTTGCATCCCTAGTACAATTTTTTTGAGTCCCCATCAAGACGTTGAATTTCTCATACTCCCACGTGTCACGGTTCCCTTTTGCATTGTGCAGGATCTCATCCAGATGGTCAGGATCATCCGATGATGTATCTTCATCTGACTCTGAATCAACACCATCCACTATATAGTTCTCTTCCTCCACGATGTCGTCGTTACCACCTTCCTGTATCATCTGCTATTCACCATAACTTTTCCAACATGTGTACCACTCTATGAAACCCCTGCGGATCAGGTGCTCTTGGATCTGCTCTGAGTTGTCAAACATATGTAGGTTCTTGTAGTCTTTGCATAGACAACAAATATATTGTTCAGCTTTGTTCAACTTCCTCTTCAGTAGCTCTCATGAACTCTGTCACACCATTAAGATATTCTTCACTTAAGCAGTTACCATCGTACATTCAGTTTTGGTCCATCTACACTACGCATAAAAACATAATTTAATTTGTATTAAATGTTGAGGGTTACTATATGTGAATGGCACAAAGTAGCTATGAAGAGTCAATTAGTTAATGCAATATTAATTAATTATGTCATTATTTTGACTATATCTACAGATTCCCAATATTCTATTTAATTAATTAGGTTGATATTTACCAAACATAAAAACTACTAATAATTATAACATTTATGTATTACAAGACAACTTAATAAGACTTAAACAAATGCTCATTAATTACGCCATTAATTTATGAGTTTTGACTATATCAAGAATTACAATATTATTTATGAGAAGTACAACTAAAATAATCAAGAAGATAGATCAAATCTAATATAATAAAATTTTCATACATTCTTTTCCACAATATCTAAATCATTCACAATTCGATCTTTGCCACCCTAATTAGCTATCAACATGTTCAATGCGGTGCAATACAACCAATTAACAGCCTTAACATCAACAAGAACAAATAGATTTTGCCTCGTACCAAGCTTTAGATCTACATTCTATCTCTTCACCAAAATATATCTTAAAATTATTCAATTTTTTGAACCAATTACTAACCATAGACCACCAATGACAAGTGGAGATGCAATATCTCCCGGAATTTTAGGCTACTTTTGGACCAATTAGACTTCAAGCCGAAAAGTCACTAGAGTTACCATCGGCACTATGTAAGAACTGAGAATGTAATATAAGGGCTTCGGGTTGGGGAAAACTATCAGCTGTTAATAAATGAGCGTCTTATCATAGGCGGTGTTCAAATAAAACTATCTGTGATATCTCCATCATTGTAGGCGGTTCTTATTATAAAATCATCTACGATATAGTAGCCCGATATCATAGGTGGTTTTTTTATAAGAACCGCCTGTGATATCTGCTCATAACGGATGGTTCACACCGTTGGGAGTTAAGAGCCCTTTTTTATATTCTTCACCACAGGTGGTCTTTGAAAAACCAGCTATGATGAGGGGTGTTGGATGATCCATTCTATAGTAATGAAAGCTGAGGTGGAGCGAGAGTTAATGAAGAGTGAAGGGAGGTGTATCTCATGCAAGTGGGAAAACCAAGAGAGACGTATTGCCTATGTGGTCTTTCTATCACTCCCACTATGCCACATGGAAGAAAGCTTTAGATATAACACATAGAAACTGTCCATTGGAATGGTTGTATCTACATACTCAATTAATGTATCCGCTCCCGGTGAGCTTCTCACTATGTTCTTGGTGCTAGTGATCTTGACCTTCCCATGCTGAACATGACTTTTTTTTTGTCGATGTCGCCCTAATTTGGCTACTTGCATCGAGAGCTAGCTAGCTGGTGCACCACTATGTTGCTGGCGACATCATGCTCAACACCATGGGTGCACCAAGAAGGGGCGTTCCAAATATGTACGGGTGCTGGCAGATGTACATGACAGATGATGGCTTTGACACATGCAGATCTGGCCTTCATCGGTTCGATTCAGCAACAAGGATTTTGAGGTGTTTCTCTGGAGTGAAACCTCTAATCTGACCTTCAACGGTTGGATCTAGCAGTGCCAACTTATTCGTTGCTCCCTTGCTGAAGGTATTGTTTGGAGCTCAGTTTTCATGGTGAGAACCCTTGGTCAGATCTTCCCTGGCTGGACCCAACAATATCAGTGTACGAGTGTCGTCCCCTATTGAAGGCGATGTCTTGGAGTATCAACATCCAAGGAAAAACTCTTGGTCTAGCCTTCAATGGTTGGACCTAGCAATGACCCTTGAAGGCATCACTTTTGGTCTAGTTTTTTGGTTAGACCTGGTGACAATCCTTGGAGGCGACGCTTCGTTGTGTCCTTCAACCTCCTTGTTGCTACATTATTCATGTGGTGTCATGTAGTTGTACTACTAGTGCACTATAACAGGGTTGTTGTAGTTAATAGAGAAGCTAACTGTCGCAAGTAGACATTCAGGTCTGATGTCAATACAGAGTCAGAGATGCTATAATATATATACATGATGTGTCGTCACTAGCTATTATTTGTTTTGCCTTGGACAATTGCCGGTCCCATTATGGATTGTGCATCAATACCAATATAAAAAGTATGTGTTAGATTTGATCTAATCAATCCAGACCATCCAAATAACGGATCCAATGGATGAGCAAATACGTTGGAACCTTGCACCTTATAATCAGTCACACGCTAATTACCTTCTTAATTGCACAACTATTCTCTTCATTTCACCAAATAATCGCCTTTCATCCCGTCAATGTTTCAAATTCCATCCCTCTTCCATTTGCAACATGCACTATTGCGCATGGTGCTTCTCCTGGCTCCTTGTCTTGATTGCATATGTCAATAAATATCTCATGTGATATCACTACTACAAAAGAGGCTTTTTTGAACCCCTCATCTCAGCCAGTTTTCTCAAAATTGACAGTAACAATGAGAACCAGAGCCGGTTCTGCTGAAAGAACGGACTGCAAAGACATAACTGGCTGGGAAAACATATAACCTTAGCCGCTCCATAATTTGAACCGACTGCGATAATATTCTTAGCCGGTTCGTATTCTGAATTGACTGGGAAACATATTATCTCAGCCAGTTCATATTTTGAACTGGTTGGGATAATCTCATGCATATTTGAAACTAGCGGCGTGCCATGCTCTTCCCCTCCTCCACAATCCCTAAGTTCTACACTCTAACATATCCCTAACTACCAATCAATGAAGGCATCACCTCCACCACAACAACGACGGCCAGATCCGTGTTGGCTAGATCCGTGTCGGCCGAATCCAAGAGGAGGTGGAGGGGAAAGGGGGAGTAGTGGGCCACATCGGAGAAGGAGGAGGGCACGCGGGCACATTGCCACCGGAGGAGGAGGAGAAGGAGGAGGGAGGTCACGCCGGAGGAGGAGGAGGAGGCCAAGCACGCTGCCGCTACCGCTATCGTCCACCTCGAGCCCGTCCACCCTGAATCCGAGCACACCGCCGGCCAATCGTAATCCACATAAGGGGCTATTTCTTGACCCTTGCAGCGATACATTGTAATATTAGGTTAAATTGTTAATAATTGGAGTGATGCATTGTGATATTAGGTCAAATTATTGTGCTACTTGCTGAAATTTGGCTAAGTGTTGGAAAAAAGGTTGTTCACTTAAGGACTTTCTACAGGGTTAAAGAAACCCTAAACCTTGTGATAATGTGATCTTAGTATTTTTCCTCCATACTAGGATGTGCATATGAGCTTTTCCAAGTGGTATCACTAATTTTTTATGAAAAAATAAAATGTAGTGAAATTCACAAAATGCTATGCTGAATAGTTAACTTGGTACTTGCTGAAATTTGTCTAAATGTTGGAAAAAAGGTTGATTCACTTAAGGACTCTGTACAGGGTTAAATAAACCCTAAACCTTATGATAATACAATGTTAGTATGTTTCCTCCATACTTGGATTTGTATATGAGCTTTTCCAAGCGGTGTCACTAATTCTGTATGAATAGATTTAATGTAGTGAAATTCACAAAATGATGTGCTGAATAGTTAATTTATTATCTACTGTTATCACTGGAAAGTTAATTTATTTACCTATTGTTATCACTGGAAAGTTCTTTATTTACCTATTGTTATCATTGGAAAGTTCTTTATTTAGTTTTCTATTTTACTTTCTGTGTTTCAAAGAACTTGGCTTCTTTGATTGTACAACACATCTCTAAATTTAGGCCTAGACTTTTCTTTATGTTGTACTAGTATGTTTATATGCTATGTGAAAGTATAACGTCATAAGGATATGTCAATTGTGGCTGAAATTAAATATGCATGATTGATAAATACCAAATTAGCCTATTTTTATGTTTAATAGCTCTCTTCATGTTTAGTTATTTTTAATGTTAGGGATAGAGCAAAATAACCAGGGTGTAAAATTTATACCATTTCAGACGGTTCTATCAAATTAATTCTGTTCCAATGAGTCCATTTCATGTGAGAGCGATCGATCATTTTCACATGAAATGGACATGTTGAAAGGGATTTATTTGACACAACCGCATGATGTGGTATAAGTTTTTTACATGATTAGACCAATGATGATAAGACTTTGCTATATAATAAGTGTGTGCTTTGCTTTTCCAGTACGAGGTAAGGAATGACACACAATATATATATACATATATATTAACAAATCAGAATCTGAGGTCTATGATATGCATGGATGCTTTTATTTCAATACATTTGGATTTTTAATTTGAATATTGTATTCTCTGTTTGTGTTTATTGTAAAATTTATAATATGATGTCTCATCTTGTCGCAATGCTAGCCTCTTTCATGACAAAAATTGATGGCCAGTTGCACAATCAAATTTTTCATGAAGGATGTCACCATTGTGGATTGAATGACATGATAGACTATAAATTTTTATGGACAGTGCAATCAGATAGTACTATATTAAAATTGGTGCCTCCTTTCTTATGTCAATGATGAAAAGGACCGATTAACAAATAGTGCATCATGGTTTGCACAAACATAGGGTTCAGGGTTCGGGGTAAGGTTAAAATTGTATTAACCCGAACCCTCAACCCTGCACCACTAAACTCTTGCCGACCTATGTGCAATTATTTAAAATGGGCAATATTTCGAGGTATCTTCTTCTCACCAATTTTATATCATCATCAATTGCCAATAACTGAAGGGTTCCACACAACCTTAAGGAGAAGTACACGCGGTCCCCCAATAAGTGTTATGCCTTCACCAAAGGCCTTGGTTGATGCAAGCAAGGCTTGCGGTGCAGTCATAGCGCTTGTTGAGCGATCACGAGTAGTAATCCTTGAGTTGTATGGAACCTATCCATTTGCAATTGGTCGAGCACATAGAATCGGTCAGGAGAAGGTATGCCTATGATGAAATGACCACATAACTAATGCGCAGTGAAACAGTTCTTGTAAAAAGTGTTAAAGATTTGCATAAATCCTTAACTCATTCTACAAGAACTTGTTTTACCGTACAAGTGTTACCTCATAGTGGCTATAGTCTAAGTCTATCTTTTTTATTGTAATGTGAATATTTTTACAAGTGTTACCTCATGAATGTTGCACTAGTTTTTCGTTGATGTTGTAGTAGAAAATGATTGTGTGTCATATTCATCTTCTTGTGTGTTACCTATTGCTGCGATGGAGCCATGACAGAATTGCCAAAGTCGGACCTAGCCAAGATGGTGAATTCTACAAAATGACGTGCTTCATTGTTGCGGACTTCATCAAACCAAATGCCGAGTTCTACAATGACGGAATCGACGATTGAGACATTTTAATGAGATATATTTGTGTATTTAAATGTGTTATATATGAACTCAATTCAAATGTGATCGATGTACTTGTTCAATTTCTAAATTTCTCTCTACTTGAATTCATTTGTGAATTGAAATGTGATGTGAATGTCAATGTACGATGATCTAAGAATTTTGGGATATATACATAAACTGTGTTTTCTGTTTTGGGGCAGGTAGAATTCCCAAAAGACATCCCAGCCGGTTTGGCTTCACAAACCGGCTGCGATAAGATCCTAAGCTAGTCGGTTCTGAGGAAAAACCGACTCCGATACTATATTTTCCTAGTGGAACCGACTGAGATAATGTAGTATCAGAGTCGGTTTACAGTTTGAACCAACTGAAGGAATATTATCCCAGCCGGTTTGTAAACCAACTGCATTAACGTGTATTATTAATTAGCTCCCCTGATCTATAGCCGGATCCAAAACCGGCTGAGATAGCAATTTTGAACCGGCTGTAAAGCCCGTTTCTGGAGTGGTGTATATATCTCTTCTCTCAGTTGCATATATCAATATAATATTTCATATGATATATATTATGTAAAATGTATATTGCACGTATACGGTTGCTAGTAGACATTAAGGATTGAGACCACTAAAAAGATAGAAATGCTAAAAGATATAGAATGTGACATGACACATCTCAAAGTGCCCAGGGATGGAGATGTGTCACATCCCTGAGATCGAGTATTGTATTAGTTAGTTCCTTGCACCATAACAAGTGTAGCATCGACAGCTGGTATATATTGCCGGTCCTTCGTGTAAGCCGTTTGTCCTCATGCTTTACATGCACCTCATATGTTGTGGGGAGACCTATGGTTAAACCTTATCAGGTAATAATTCTGACCGGATAGAGTCGGTGGCGCGCGCCTTCTCAACGACTGCTCACGTGGCGCCACGTAGCATGTGCAGTGAGCTGTACATGACTAGGAAGCCATCGGATCATTCAAGCTGAGGCACCAGCCACGGTGGGCCCCATACGTGTGTGTATAGATACCCATACGCATCATCTTCATACAATCTTGCTGCATCCATCATCGTCTGATCGATCGGTGCATCATGGTTTGAATGATCAACGCCGGATCAACGACCGCTATCACGTTCACCGATGAATCCCAGTAGGCCCTTTGGACGCTGCATGCATATCATTGCATGTATATTTCAGCTGATAACAATCACAAACAGAGGCTCGAGTGTATGTGGCCGGGCGGCCTTCCTCAATTCAGTTTTGGATCATGGGAAGAATTGATGAACTTTCGCGATCCGTTGACGGTCAATATAGCCTCCTCTTTTCGGCCCTTTAGATCGATATATAGTGTTTTCTTTACTAGTTTCTACCTCAATACACTAGCTATGTGTGTGAGAGAGATGATCCGTACGTAGCCAATCATTCAATCAGCAAGTAGGGCACAATCAGGGATGGGAGGGACTACACTTGAGGACTAGATATATACCATTGATCATCTATATTTATTGAATGTTCGTGTTCTCTGTCTAAATCGACCGGTACGTCCATGATCGACAGAAGAAATCATGCACATCTAGCTACTTGTTGTCTATTTGTAGACCACCTTCTTATCTTTATGTGGTTGATTGATGAATCTTATCGCTTTCTCCAGTCAGTTGTGTGCTGCAGCAGAACAAAGGAGTTGGCCATATTTGAAACGACCCATGTCTCTCTATATGTGTAGTACTTGCTTTGCATCCATGTGCAATTAAATCTGTCTAGAAAGTTTCTTTTTTCTAGCTAGTCCTGCTACTTCTACAAAAAGCAAGCAATGTAAATAAGTTGGGTTGGTAAGTATTGAATTTTGTTGCTGTAATGCTAAAATTCCATGTCCTTCCCTGTTGGTAAGTAAAGGTTTTAGAGCATGAAACTCCTACTTTCAAAGCCTCTTGAGGTTGAGCTTCAAAATTCGTGCATACTTGCTTAAGCATCTCTGTGAACTAGTCCAACCATCTATAATAGTTTGTATCTAAGCTTGTACATAGGGGAAGAGAGAATGCTCAACCTCATCAAGTCAAACAACGTGTCCAATGCGTTGTCTCTTAAATGTTGGTTAGATCAATCAACTTGTATCTCATTAGGGGTCGGGAGAGATTGAGCCCAGAAATATATAATTTTTTTAGATAGTGAGAGAGATGCTCTCCAAGCCTCTGCATTCGGGAGAGATTGAGCCCAGAAATATGTAATTTTTTTAGACAGTGAGAGAGATGCTCTCCAGGCCTCTGCATCCAAGTTAATTTATTACAAAGTCATTGCCCCTATAGGATACAAGCACACTCTAATACAACATCAAATTGTATCTTAATTATTCATTTTCTCAATAGTTTGTATCTCAAGCAAAAAAAAACACACACGTCACCGAAAGTTGAGCTGTCGTGGGTTTAGAAACAAAGTGAGGTGGACGTGCCATTCTAGATGCTCTAAGAAAACTTGCACTCGAAGAGAAAAGTGTGTGCATTAAACCGACATTGTCATGTGTGTACTTTAGTTTATAACATGCTTGAAGATTTAAATAATTCAGCATGCGTCTTTTCTTTGCCAGGAAGGATTAAACAATTTTTTTTGGAAGGCTTGAAAGGATTCTCCAGATTCTGATCATTTTGGTTTGTGAATCTTTAACTCTGTCCAATTCTGGCATCGATCTGGAAATCTTGACCTTGAATTCCAAAACATTTTGTACATTTATCCCTGAGATGTGGGGGAGACTTTCAGACCTGGGCAAGAGTCAATGTTATTCAAGTACCAAAAAGATGACCCGCCGTTGTGTGCTGCCTGTTCTAGCTGCACTATCTGCCAACCTACCTACCATAAGACCATATGACATGCATTGCCAAAAGGATAACACGGCATATCCTAACAAACTATATATGCCTTCCTAGTACCACCCTATTTATATCACACCCATCACCCTCCCTTACACCCTCCTACCTTCCCATACACCTCCTGTTCCCTTAGCAGGAAAGAGAATCTCACTAGCTAGAAAGAGAGAGAAAGAGATATGAGGAACCACAAGCTAGTTCCTACCACTTCCTCCTCTTCAAAGAACAGCAGCAAACAAGAACAGCCACACCTCTCAGGGGCTTACATTAGGAGCCTTGTGAAGCAGCTTAGCTCCTCATCTACAACAAGATCCAAAGACAACCACAGCACCATGGGCACCAAACCACATGGCCAACCACAGCAAGAAGAGCAACAAGCCACCCAAACAACACCACCACCACCACCACCACAGCAGCAGCAGCAGCCACACAAGAAGCAGGTCAGGAGGAGGCTGCACACAAGCAGGCCTTACCAGGAGAGGCTACTCAACATGGCAGAGGCCAGGAGAGAGATCGTCACGGCTCTCAAGATCCATAGGGCCTCCATGAGACAAGCCAAGGAGCAGCAGCAGCAGCACCAACAACTGCTGCAGTTGCATCAACAGCAAGAGGTTCAGGTAGTGCAAGAGCAAAGCCAAGTAACTAGGGCTTGTGTACCCATGAGCTATGCTTCCTTCTCAGATTACTTGTACAACTCCCCATTTTCACATTTGACAGCTACCACCAGTAGCTATTCATCTCCACTTCCATACCACACACAAGTTGCATCCATGGTTGATGCTTCTCACCATGCTTTTGATCACTTGCTGCCCCTCCCTACACAACCATTAGGGCTAAACCTTAGCTTCCAGGGTTTCAATGGTGCTGTTGGTGATGATGCCAAGAACAATAGTACTGGTTCCTTTGATCCTCCGTTACAACCATCACCTACTTCCTCCTACTCGGTCTACTCCTCTCCATCGGTGACTATGGCGAGCCATGATATGTCGTCGGCCGTCACAGCGGACAACACTTCACTGGCGGCCGATGCGTCGCTGCACCGGGTGCTGGATGACGAGGAGATGGCGGCGATCTACTCGATCGGGGAGCAGCACGACATCGAGTGGAGCGACACCGTGAACCTGGTCACGTCGGCGTGGTGGAGCAAGCTCCTCGAGAGCGTCGAAGGCGGTGGCGGCGACGGGGCCGCGGTGGCGCAGCAGCCCGGAGGCGCTGTGAACGCAGTGGAGCTGACGACACACACGCCCGACTGGTTTGGCGATAGCCTTGGCCAACAGGGCACCAAGGGGAGCAGTTCTGACGTCCTGGGGATGCATTTGAGTGAGTACTACGGTGAAGAAGTCTCGTTGCCGCGGTAAGTGGGGCAAAATATTGTACCGTAGCACCCAAATTAAGGTGCAATTTTGTCTAATGGGGAATATGTCGTTTTGTTTTGCAGTATGGACATAGGAGAGATCGAAGGATGGGATGCGGAGTGGTTCTCATGATATGTCGTCTATCATAGGGGAAACGAAGTTCATTAATTAAAGTTTTGAGCGAGAATTTCTCCCTTTTGCTGACATGCATTTCGCTGTATCTCGAATAATGAAAACGCTGCATGATAGTAGTAATATTGAGACGCCAAAGATTTTTATCGCATGCTAAATGTATTTTTGTCAAGTTTCTGTGCTGAGTGTTATTGATGTATAATTTATGTTTGGGCTAAATTAACACATGGTTGGTAACTGAATGTACGTGTGACATTATTCACTTAGGCGGTTTAGGCAATTGCGATCCATAACTCCTTTTTTTGCGAGACAATTATTGTGATATATGTCGTCCTATGCTTTCAAATGTGCATTTTGGAGAAACAACACTCATTGGAACCTGTAGGCCGGCCGGCGCGTACAAACACTCACTTACGTCCAATCATGACCATCCGCTGAAGACTGGACTCACGAAGCTAGAATATTGAGGAAGCCAGTACGTACAACATCTAGCACTAAAAGAAAATTCCGGCTTAATCCGTGAGACAAAAAAGGCCAAACTTATGACTTGATCCCTACAATAGGGGGCACAATCACTCCACTAGTCATCTGGGCAATAACTTTGTTCTCCGTTATATATATTTGATTGTCAATTTATGATCTGTCTTTCAATTTGGTAGTTAACAGGAAAATCTACACCGCTTTTTAACTATCCAAATAATAACGGTGTGATTAATCTATAATATTTTCAGTATTAAGATGTGCATATGACAACATGCATGCACTTAACCATGAAAATGTATGGTGTTTATATATAATTTTACTTAGCATGTTGGAATAATTGAAGGGGGCTTAGATTGCGTGCAAATTAGACAAGTTAGCTAGGTGCAGTTGTGCAAACTACGTAGATACAAATTGTAAGAACCCTAGTTTTTAGACCTAATCAAAAATAACGTGGGGATGGATGTGGAATCAACTCACGTTGCCGAGTTGGTCGATTCTATCGTGTCACATTGATGGCTAGTACTAATCAGGTTATTATGCTGCACATACATTTTAGAAATCACAAGCATTCATATGTATATACATATACATTGGAATTTTAGATTTCAATTCGATGAAATGTAATCACAACATGTGCATTATTTGAATATAAAGTAAAGAAAACAAATAAACTTAAAATTACAGTTAATGTAATAACAATGATTGTTACACGAATAATAAAGAAAAGAAAAGGAAACAAATTTACATAAGAGTGAAAATTCTACCTATACATCATTGTCTATAGCTAATCTTCAAGTGTCGACTGAACTGAGTTGTGGGGGAAGTAACCTTGAAATGTTGGCACTTGTCTGATCTTCAAACATATTTGTTTGAAATAGTCGAGTTATGCCATTTTTCTACAGGAGGCAACTTTTGTGAAATGCTTTTATTTTGAAAAATAGTGGTTTCACCAGCACATTTTTGCCTAACCCACAAAGTTAATTGCGAGGACAAAAGAGCACCAAAAGTGAACCTAAATAGTTTTATTTTCAAAAGTAAGTTCTAATCAAATATTTTGTTCACAAAAATGTCCAAGGACCACATGGCTTAGGCACTTATTAGACTAGACTAACTCAAATGAATATGCATGTGTGTATATGTACATACAGTTAAATGTTTGAGTAGTAAAAATATTTTCTCACCTATAATACTTATTTACTATACCTCCAATAAAATTATATTTCTACAAAAAAAACATTTTAAGAGTAAAATGGACTTGAGATAAGGCATCAATCCGTCAGGAGAGAAATATCCAACACCCATAATAATTGGCCAAGTCCATGCCTTAGCATTGAATCCAAGATAAAACTATTGGCACAGCCAACCATAGCAAGCAAGAGGTGGCCATCTGACCATCAAAGAGAGAGACCACATAAAGGCCCCCTATAAAAATCAGGGACAAGAGCAACCGACTAGGGTTGTATAGCGTAGAAGTAACAACCAACCATCGATTCATAACACCACCATTTCTCATCGGAACCAATCCAAGGTAGTCATAGTGAATGCAATGTCCGGCCTCGTGCAATTGCAAGATACATGAGTGCTCCCAATTGCACTCAAGTATGGGAATTTTTGGTCTAGAATTTTCTCTCACTCTTCCTTAGGTTTGTACGGGTCCTTTTCTTGCTATAAGGACCTCCCAGTAATAGGAACCTTTGAAGGGTATGTCTTTTCAAGCCAAATTTCTCTAACACTTTTTGAGCGTAAGTTAACTAGTGCACTAATATCCCTTCTGGGACATGCTCTAGTAGCAAACATAAGCAATATTTGGTTTCACAAAAAGGCCAAGTCCTAGGAGATCATAAAAACCAGGAAGAAGAAGACCACCAAATCTCTAGGGGGGAAGAATAGCAAGGAGACCAAGAAATCAAACCCCATCACAAAGATAAATTCAGGCAACTTCAATATCAAGGTATAACCTTGTATTTAAGGACATGATGAATATGTTTCGAGCAAAGTGTTGACTGCTTATGGCTTGCTATGCACTAATCTGATGCTTGTATGCAAAAGATGGGATTAGATGGGGGAAAGAGGAACCCTCGGACTATTTTCCATCATAGGATTTTCTTTAGGCAGCTAGATTTCTACCTTTCTTTTATTTTCTTTCTCAGAGATAATAATCACAGAAATAGGCCATAGACCTAAGCAATATCTGTTCTTTTAGTTGCATAAACTGGTATATATAGAGTCATCTTAATGGTTGTAATCAACCAACGCTAGTATGATGAGTTAGGATTAGGATACACAGGCACATAAGAACATTATAAAGAGCTTAAAATAGGCATGGTATGTTAGCAGGTTAAGCTAAAGCCAAGTGCAACACCAATTCTTACTAGAACCCTAGAGGCACCATATCACTAATAAATTTGCAAATTTCATAGCCATGACTTAGCAATCACAACTTTACTAAGCATGGTAGATCAAGGACACGTAGCAATAACACACACACGCCATACGGAGCATAAGTAACCACCACAAACCAACCTTAAGCCATGAATCAATGCCACATGCAAGCTACATGAGGATCCCTCAAATTAAGAGAGGTTGAAGGAGAGGAGGTGAAGGAGTGCTTATCAATAGTGGCACAGTTGTGGCGGTTGCAGCGCGGTGAACTTGCTGCCATCACACGACAGCGGCGTGGTAGGGTTCTGATGGAACGTAGTAGTGTCGTCGAGTATAGCAAGGCGAGGAAAAAGCTGAGAGAGACAACACATGGCAACCGTCTGGAGAAGTCACCAGCACGGCCCATGTCATGCCAGCGACCTCTCTATGGTCGCCCTCGCCGAGGAGGATGAACCTAACCAAAGCCATGTGGACATCAAGACAACCGAGGAAGAGCCTAGCGACAGTGGCCGTCCAGTTGGCGCCGATGAAGCTGGAGCCTGAACCTAGGGTTTGTGGCAGCGGCACAACTCAAGGCAGCGAGAGATAATGTAGAGGGGTGTTATTGACGCGACCGAAAGAAAGGACCACAGGGTTGTTGTTGCCGAAGTCAATTATGGCAAACGCTTGGGGGGGGGAGGGGGGTTGACGGTGATGCGCTCAGGAGTTGAGTAGGCAAAAGGAGAAGAAAAAGGGGATCGAGCAGGGCATGCGTGCGGGAGTGAGGCCGGATGGGCCAGACGGGTTGGGCTAGTTGGGCCCAACTAGCTAGTGGCCTGGGTTGAGTCAATTTGGACCGAACAAGCTAATAGGTAGACTGGACCAAGAAGTAGAACTAATAGGCCAGCCCCAACCAAGTTGTTCTCCATTTTCTTTAAAAAGAGATGAGAATCAAAGTAAAGATTTAAGTTAAAATTCATAGGTTATTAAACTAAGTCAATTAAAATATGTTTAGTGATAATATTAACCTCCAATTAAAATAAAACGAGGGTTAATTAATTAATATTTTAGGTAATTCTTTATGCAAACTATAAAAATAGCTAAAGCTTGATTATTTTTTAAATAAATATAAACCATTCATAAAATATCTAAAAGAGATATGTCTAAATCCTTTGAGCATTTTAAGATGCACTCTCTCATACATGCATTATCATGTCATCAGCATTCATATTGAATTTCCTGGAATAAGTCTTTATCGGACTTCTTTTTTTCCAGAAGCAATTGAGCTGTACTACCTATCCATTGATAATGCTTGACAAAACTTTCCATCTCTTCTATAACTTGTATAAAAGATTAAAACCTATTTTTAAAGTTAATCAATTGAGGTACTAATAGCCAATTTTTGGACGTGACCAGGGCTGGTGGTGCAACCCTAAAAAGGTGCTTTGAGGCACATGAAAGGTAGGTTCCACTACAATGGGTTTTCTTATAAGGTTAAATAACAATTAATCACTTGTGCTTAAACACCATAGTGACCGTGTTAATCACATATCCTATATGGGCAGGGCTAAGCTAAAGTACCCTTGTCCTATATCATACTCTCTTGGGAAGGCAAAGCCCTGATAGTTGGATCTGAAGTATCAACTACTAGGAAGGTAGTCTAGGCCAGTGGTGCCAGCTACTGTATGCTAGATCTAGAGTATCAGTGTGAGATCGGTAGTCCAGGCTTGTTGTGTAGGACTACGATGCGGGGTATGACATAATGACAGCGATCTAATAATCTGGTTGTGAATGCGACGACATGAACACCATGATTGTTGGTCGTTTGTGGGTAAAGTAGCACACCTTTGCAGAGTGTAAAGTGTGGCATTGTCACTCTATGTTCCTGGCTGGAACTGTGAACGTGGCAGGAAATGAATCCATAGCGGATTCAAGTAGCCTGTGAGACAAGAATCATAGCTCTCTAATTAATAACTTGACGCTCTTTCCTCACAGCATTGCTTTTGGAGAACACCAATGTTCTTAGGAGAGATAGGGCTTAAACACCTTTTGTTATTCTTAAACTTGTTGACTATCTTTTCTACTCATCCGTATATTATAAATCTCCTTGTTTAGATTGTGAGTTGACACTTGAGTTTGTATAATTTGAAATACAAGTTTGTAATAATAGATCACTGCGACATTTCTGTTGTACTACTCTACGTGACATGTTGTGGATAAAACTACACTTCATCCGCAATACGTCAAAGATTAAGATACTACTCGTAAGGGTGATATTTGAGTCGCTGCACAAATTATCACCAAAAATATTCATATATAAAATTAGGATGGTAATTCTGAGTCTGCTCAGCTTACAAAATCTTATCCTCGAATTAATATCAATTTATATCAAGTGATAAAAAAAGGAAAAAATAAGCAGCATTGAACTTCCAGCAAACTTTTCCATAGCAACTTTACCAAACTAGTGCGACTTTAGGTGATCTCATAACATATCTCTCTAGGAAATTTAGTACGTCGTGTTCTTTTCTCTTTTATTTTTTATTTTTTTGGCTAGGAGAAATACATTGGCCAGTTGAAAACTTTGTGGAATTTCAAGAGTGCACAACTCACAAGTTGGATCTTGGACTCTAAAGTAAAAGCTTCAAATTTTCTCCACTTTTTATGATAACGGCTTGCCCACAAAATGTAGCCTAGCAGTGTTACATTTGTTCTCTAGCTGATGACCAGAGTTTGGTCACATATTAGGCTGGTTATTTGTGTTATTTTTTAGTAGGATTTTCCTAGAAAAATGGTAATGACTTACCCAGGTTAGGCGCAGAATATTGGATAGGATCTCGTCATCGAGCAACTAGTTTTGCACATGTGATGCCTGTGTGAATGCAAGAATTGATGTTTGCTGCCCCACTCTAGTTGGCACATAGGGACTAGCATTGATGCAAATCTCCTGACCATGTACTTCACTGCATCGAAGTTACAGCTTTCTTTTTCAGTCTGGTAAAAAAACCTATATACTTACGTACATAGAGTCTAGAGGAGCAGACAGACAGGCACAAGTATTGGCCGTAGCCTGATATGCATGGCCAGAGAAGTGTAAGCTGCGGCATGCATGCAGCTACGCAAGACCTTAATTAGGTAGTACGAGGAGAGTGGCCAGGTGATCAGCTTCAATTCTTCTCGCTTTCACTCCCCTCCATGCATTTTTAAATTCAACTTCTCTTAATTTTTATGTATGGTGTGGGCACAATTCATTGTTCCTCGCATGCATGCTTCGCGGATTATTTTTCAAGGAAATAAGCGATGAAACAGTATACAATCAGCATTTATCACCGCCACCATAAAATCAAGTTAATATATGCGGCCGGCGGCGCACTCGCGCGTGTATGTTGTGACAGTGAGTGTCTTCTCCATGTTCTGCTTACAACAATCTTTATCGTTATCAACCTTACTCTTAATTAGAAGGGAAAAAGCTAGCGCTTCTCACGATAATCTAAACATACCAAGAAATTATCAGGTAAACCGTAGAGAAAGGAGATATATAAACCGGCCATCCTTTCTGTGCTAGCGTGCATCTTCAGCCATCATACATCAGCCTTCTTAAATGCATATTTCCAATATATATACATCATACTGTAGTAGCTAGCTAGGCTACTCTTTTCTTCTCTCCTCTTCCATACATAGAGCGCTAGTGTAAACCCCAATCTAGATCCTAGCGTTCATACATAGGGCGTAGACTTTTGGTAGACGAATGCATCTAGCTAGCTAGCTATATCACCATCCATGCAACCAATCACATTACTTTCTCTCTCTAATTGCAAGAGAGGAAAAAAAAGAGGAAAGCCGGGTGCATGCCGATCACCGTATTGTGTAATAGTTGAGGTAGCGGTGTGCCATTTGCTCAGCTCTATCTCTTATCACTCTGGTACCTCTCTGTCTCTTCTCTTAAGTGTTGATATTACCTTTGTTATACATATCATGTGTATAGGCTGTAGGGAGTTTCAGCCTATGTAGGAGAAGACTCTTGACGGATCCACGCATGCATTGCATGACATGGCATGCATGCATGATGATCATATATATACATGCAAAGCACGTAATGGATGTCAGATGTGCTTTGAGATTGATGAGGGTACGTCTTTATCATGCGTTGTATGAGAATATTTCAGGCGAGTATTTTGGCATGAGGCCAAAAAACCAGCTTTCCAGCTCATTGTTTGACTTGGGTGCGAACCAGACCTGATTGAAATATATTGTTTCTTTTGCACGTGATACTTATCATGTTTGACATCAAAATCATATTGGCAACTGGCTATTTATATTGGACTTCTCTTGCTATGCCACTTTGCAGTTTTCACATTTCGTTTTTCCATTCTCCTTGAGCCCACAATTCATTGACACGCCTCAGTGGCAAAAAAAAACCGTAGTGCAACATGGCAAAAACGTAATACACAATATTCTTGTGGAAGAAACATAAAAAATAACCTTTTATATTTTAAGAATATGGAAGAAAATCAAGGCACGGTAGCATTTCATATCACACAGGAAACTTACAAATTTAGACACCGCAAATTTCCTAAAAGATGACTAAATAAACCAAACATATAACGACAAAAGTACCAACAAACTTCACCTTTAAGTTTCCTTTCCTAAAACTACACCCTCTAAGAGTGTCTCCAAGGGCTTCTCTAAAATTGATTCCCCATATCTCTATATGGAGAGCTTTAAAAAAAAATTTCCTCCCATAATTCTTTCTCCTCCAACGGACTCTCCAAACCTCACTCTCAATTTATCTCTCACCTCCCCCTCGCCCCCGTCCCCAATCTCTCTGCTCCACACTGCGCCCCCGTCTCTAATCTCCCTCCCCCTCCCCTTCCCCGTCTTCAATCCCCTAATCCCCAGCTCGGCCACCTCCTCCGCCATCCCTTCCTCGTCCTTCCCCTCTCACCTCAGAGCCAAGGGGCTCCTCCTCTCTATGCTCCCTTCCCTGTCTCCGGCCCCCTCCCCTTCCTCCTAGCCCCGCCCCAGCACCAGCACCAGCACCGACCAGCGTCTCCCTTCTCACCTCCCTCCTCACCGCCGTGGCCGCCGACGACGACGAGGAGGGCCTACGCGGGGGAGAGGCAGGAGCGAGCAGAGCTTTGGCGGTGTGGCGAGGGTGCTGAGGAGGAGGAGGCGGGCATCAGCGGCGGCCTTCCTCATTATCATCGGCGGCGCGGCAGTGGGATACAGAGGAGAAGGAGGCCGCGGTGGGAGGGCACGGGAGGCAGGACGCGGGAGCATGGCACGGGAGGATGCGGGAGGGCAATGGCGAGGCGCTATTTCTGGTTAGCGGCGACGCGAGATGGCGAATCACCATTTTTGGAGAGGCCGATTGGCGAGGCTTGCAGACATTTTCTTCCCATGCTCACCAAATAATAGGATAGGGAGCCATATGGAGGACTTTTTTTTATAAATATTATTTTTAAAATTAGAAATTCCAAATCTGGACGTCCGGATTCAAAATTTACAAAACTATAACGTCTGTCGGCCAACGGTTAGCCGACAACGCGCTTGTCAGCTAACCGCAGACCGAAATGAGCGTTGTCGGCCAACCGTTGGCTAACAACGGCGTTGTCGGCCAACGGTTGACCGACTGCGCGCCGAAAGCAAGCCGGCCCCGTAGTCGGCCCCGCGTCACTCGCTGTCGGCCCACCATTGGCCGACAAGGGCAAACGCCATCGTCAGTGGCGTTTGGGAACCGGATATAAATGCCAGCACCTCCGGCGTTAGCCCCCGAAGGGTTTAGCTGCGAGGAGGTACTTAGCTCGCTGCTATGCAAATGTCGTTCAAATTATACCTTTGCTTTGAATAAGTGGTGACCTTTATGTGAATGTGTTTATTGTGTGTGCGTGCTTAGAATAGCTCTCTCATGCGCCAAAACTATCGACCCTCAATTTTTTGTTTCTTGAAAACCTTAAGAATGCAGTGTATTCTAGAAGAAGAAACACATAAGAGAATATCTTCAGCTTAGTTGGGCAAGAGTTCTTTAAAATTATCTAAGATAATGCTGCTTGGGAATCTAATCTATCCAGGTCCTTGGACAATAACCTATTCTACCGATTAATTTGCTAACTGAAACATTATCTGAAAATTTTAGTAACCAAGTTCATTGCTCCCCTTGTGTTCATACTTCATACCAATGTCGAGTGGACTCAAGATGTTTTCCACTATGGTTAATTGAGACTTTGAGATTTGGATTATACATAAATAATTCCATACCAATATATGAAGATAACTCTGAGTTGACATCTTAGAAATATCTAAAGTTTACTGCACCAATGGGAGAGGAGGAGGAGGGCTTTAACCCTTCGGGGGCTAACGCCGGAGGTGCTGGCGTTTGTATCCGGTACCCAAACGCCACTGACGATGGCGTTTGCCCTTGTCGACCAACGGTGGGGCCGACAGTGGGTGACGCGGGGCCGACTACGGGGCCGGCTTGCTTTTGGCGCGCAGTCGGTCAACCGTTGGCCGACAACGCCGTTGTTAGCCAATGGTTGGCCGACAACGCTCATTTCGGTCTGCGGTTAGCTGACAAGCGCGTTGTCGGCTAACCGTTGGCCGACAGATGTATAGTTTTGTAAATTTTGAATCCGGACGTCCAGATTTAGAATTTCTGATTTTAAAAATAATATTTATAAAAAAAAGTCCATATGGAGAGGAGTTGCTCTAACCAAGTTTTTATAAATGAAGAAACCGTACGTGGCCACATCATCATGGGTATGGTGTAGGGTCCACCCGTAATTCTCATTCTGGTCGCATTGCTTGGTGGAAAAAGCTAGGACCTATTGTTGTTTGCCACGTACATCATAACATAGCTTGGCGCCTGTATGACAAGTCAGGCCCGCACTGGCTCGTGGCCAATCTAGATCTCCCACATGTCCTGGTGAACCTAGTGTGTGGCAATCCAGTGGAGCTCCTATCGGTTATCCATACGCTTCACCTTCTATCATATCTCATTTTGATTTAGTAGCATAGGGTCAGAACAAAATTTGATTCGATTGGTTGACTAGATTTGGAGAACCTTGGATTAAAAATGATTCCTAACAACACTTAGGCATCCATCCAAAAAAGGTAGCAATCCAAGCATGTATAGCCATGAATAGAAGGGACTAACATTGCAAACCGTGTGGGCATTTGAGATGCTATTCCTCAGCCTTGTGTTCAAGAACTTTTCCAAGATCCCCCTGCCTCTGCCCCTTGGAGCCATCATCTCTCTGCTCGATTTGTACTGTACACCCTCTCGGATTTCATGCCCCACGACTAGAAATGAGAGAATGGTGATGGAATCGGAGGGGAATGAGGAGTTTATGCCCCTTTCCAACCACTCCTATGCAACCAGCTGCTCACTCGCCTCTCTTATGCGCAAGACAAGCATGGGGGCGGCATATCTGGCTGGGTGGCAAGCATGCTTTCCGATGCCTTTAGAATTGTATAATCTTATTTTTTTAGTGTAATATTCATATGGCAAACATTCTTTTCCTCACTATGTTGAGAATTCCAAACATGAGCTCAAGATCATGTTAAAATTCCTTTGAGAACTCCATAATTTCACTCTCTCTATTCAACAAATAGTTTCCTTTAAAATTCCTATAGGAAAATTCACCTCTCTTCTACAATTCATGTATTTTCAGATCATGTAGGTACCCATCACACATGACACCCAATTCTTGCATTTTTCAATTGTTCCAAATGTTGCCTTAGATAGGTTAATTATGCACTTCAACAAGAGGCTAATTAAGCAGCCTCCAAATTGAATTGATTTTCTTGGAGTGATACTCCCTAGTACTTTAGTGAAATAGGCCAAAAGGGCATTTATTGTTTCTTAGTGATGGCATTGCCAGAAAATATCATCTAGCTTTAAGCTGCATTTGAACCTGGGCAAAAGATCCAACAAGCAAGTTTCAAACGATTTTGAAAAATTCATAGATTTACATTGGGGAATCGTTTGTGCACTTGTAGATTCTTATGAAAAATATGTCCTTGTGTTGTATTGCACCAATCATTCCACGAAGTACACTTTAGAACCTCTTTAAAACTTGCAAGTGCTACTTTGAATTATTTTAGACTTCCGGGTAAAAGAGGGATTTTTTTATCATTTGCCCCAAAGTTTGTACACCTTTGATTACTTGCTCAAGTTGATGTGCCACTCTTTAAAATATCCTGAAGTTGATATGTCAATTGATGATTTGCCCTAAGGGGGGTACTTTTGCAAAAGAAAATCAATCAACATTTAACCTTCTATGTGATATGACTCGATTGCCCTCCTGTTAATTTCCAAGCCCACCTGTGTTTGACCCAAGAAAATAGATCAATGGATCGATAGATCCCTTTGCCTCTCGTATCAATCAATCCCCTACCTCTCTCGCATACTCTCCCTCGTCCCTCACTCTGTCTCTCATCGCCCCCTCAATGTCTCTCTTTCTCTTGTCTCTTCTCTGCTACTCAACAGTACCCCAACACCCCCACCCCTGGCTGAAGCGCGGCAGCCATGGCGACAGCAGCGGCAAGGTAAGCTCCCCTACCCCCTTCCATTTTCTTCCCTAATTAGTGTTCCCTCTGTTTTGATTGGTTGAATCCTCCGTGAAACCCTAGGGTTTGAGATGGATTTGGGGTGAACTTGAGGGGGATAGAGGAGGACGAGGAGAAGATCACACCATATTGATTTTGTCATGTTAAGTTCTCTGTTTGGACATATATGTTGTCATGTCAGAATTTTTATTGAAAAATCTATTTTTAAGGTAAAGAGTGACCCATTTTCCTTTGATCTAACAATTTTTGTGGAAAAATTCAGAGAAAAGAAAAGGAAGAGAAGAGAATAGATGAGGCATTGTGTGGAAGGCAGAGAACTGGAGCAGAGCAGCGCTCCAGCTGCTGCCTCTCGGTTCGGTACAGCCAAGCTAGTGCACCCTCCAAGTGTGGTTCGTTGGCTCGTTGCAGCCAGGTGGGCAAGGAAATTACTAGGGGCAGTAGGGTAATTTTACATGGAGGGTTTAACTTTTAAGCCAATTCGTTTTGTAGAAAACATCAACTAGGGCAAAACATCAAATGGCACACCAACTTTAGGGTATTTTATTAAGGGGCATGTTAACTTGGGCAAATTATCAAAGACACACCAACTTCGGGGCCAGAGACCACTCGAGTGTTTTTTGTTATAGATCACGTAGATTCAATGGATTATACACCCTCGTCCTCTTACTTTATAATATGAAAATCCTATTGTTGAAAAAATAGTGGAGTGTTTGTTAGCAATTCCTAAATAAAAAATCCACTATCCCGCATTTCCCTACTGCTGTGTAAAATATATCTCAAATTTTAGTATGTGCTAATCAATATCAATTTGAATTTCAAAACATGATTTAAACTACTGAAGATATTTTCACGTTATAATCATAGTTGAGCGTTTCAATTTCTTTTAGATTACTGCTAAGCTGATAAGGAATAGAAAAAATAAATAAGAAAAACCAAAGATTCTTATATCTTGTATGGTTCGCATGGTTAGGTTGGCTAGTGTTTCAACCTATCATTCTCTGATTATTATTCCGTCGTCAGAGAAGCATGATTTTATCAATGAAATTAAAGCCTTTTTGCAAAACGACTAAACCTGTATAAAACAGACCAAAAAAGGGAGGAAACTTCGGCTGCAAGCATGTTCATTGACAAGCCATTTGGACTAGCTAATTGCCGCATCGAGTCGGACTAATTCAATTTGGAATTTTGTGTCTGAGCTAATATACATGCGTACAGTACTACAAAACGATTTAATAGGACGCCCCTGTATAGACGGATTTTTGAAACCGTCTGTACAAATAGTATTACAGACGGTTCCAAAAAAAAACCGTCTGAGAAAATGAGTGCAAGTGGTTCCCAACAAGCGGGACGCTATAGTACAGACGGGTCCAAACTAGAACCGTCTGTACAAATCGAACAGTACAGACGGTTCTAAGTTCAGAACCGTCTGTACAAATCTGTAAACAGTACAGACGGTTCTAAGTTCAGAACCGTCTGTACAAATCGAACAGTACAGACGGTTCTAAGTTCGGAACCGTTTGTAAACAGTATACACGGTTCTAAACTTGGAACCGTTTGTACAAATCGAACAGCACAGACGGTTCCAAGTTTAAACCGTCTGTACAAATCTAACAGTACAGACGGTTCTAAACTAGAACCGTCTGTATAAATAGATAAGCAAGGCTGGTTGATAGGCTGCTGCCGCGGTAGCAAAAACTGCAGATTTCCATGACGTGGCAGGAAAGTGGCAGCGTCGGGGAGGAAGTTTGACAGCTCCAATTGTTAAACAGTTTTCACGGCTGTGAGCGGAAGGCCAAACTCTACGTCTCCACAAATTTTGAGCCAATTCCGAGAAAGTCGACGAAACGACTAGTGGAAATCCCGACCCGAAATCGAAGATTTTGAAAACGGCACCTCGACGAAAGTGCTCAGCAGAAGCTGGGATCAAGGTGGAAAGCAAGTCCTCGGCTCAAGCTAACCAGAAAAATAAGAATCACCCAATTCGGAGTCCGGGTGTAAGAGATATGCCCTCCGCAAGATCAAAAAAAGTAATAGAAAAACTTTCGGAGCGAAAAAGTCCTACTTAGAAGACGAATTTTGAGGGTCAAGATGCGTACAGGTGTATACACGTGTAGAATTTTCGGATGCGCCTCGTCGTTAGCTTCAATTTGAGTGGTCGTGGACCCAAAACGGACTTCGTATGAGAAAGTTATGATTGTTTTACTAAAACCTCTCAAACTAGAGTTGCATTTCGACTCAAACTAGCACTCGGAGCTATAGCACAGACGGCTCCAATTTAAAACCGTCTGTACAAATAGCACAGGCGAGTCCGAATTGGAGCCGTCTGTACAAATTGAACAGTACATACGGTTCTCAGTTTGGAACCGTCTGTACTAGAAGCGTCCCGCTTAGTCATAGGCATGAGTTAAGAAGAAAGCCGTCCCATATGTATCGCATACTCAGTCTAGATCAGCTGGCAACTCCCCTTGCTGGACAACACGAGGTTGCGGGATCGAAACCCACTGGAAGCATATTGTGCAATTTAATTCAAGCGGTTGGATGGGATGGCGCGGACGGCGAGATGAGACGCGGCTGAAGGATTGGACACATGGCGTGAGGGGTTATATTTTTATTTTTATAACATGACATCACAGATGGGTGCTAATTGATTAGTACAGACGGTTCCAAACTAGGACCGTCTGTGCTAGTACAGACGGTTCCAAACTAGAACCGTTTGTACTACTCGATTTGTACAAATGGTTCTAGTTTGGAACCGTCTGTACTAATTGAAACCGTCTGTACAAACCTGATTTGTACAGACTGTTTCGTACTGACGGTTCGGAAAACCGTCCCGCACGGGAGTTCCGAACCGTCTGTACAAATGATTTCTCTAGTAGTGGTACAGTACGTGCGCAGGAGAACCTACCAGCAACATTGATGGTGCTTAGGAACCCTAGCTAGCTAGGATGTGCAGAGATGCTTCTGTAGCTAATATAGGATGTTACGTCCATACCTGCAAGCAAATTAATGGCGGTGCATGGCAGCAAAATAAAAGCACGCTTGCTTAATTTCCTACATACAAGCCGAAGTAGAAGAAGAAATGGTCCGTTAATTCTTTGATGGTAACAGAAGCCTTGTTCCTCCATATGCACTTCCCCATGGTCGAAGGACCACACTCTGGGCTGTCTAGGGTTTGAAGTAGGAGGAGAGGCCTGTCGTCTATCACCTCTAGGTTTTGTTTCAGTGTATGTACGTGCTGCAGGTACTGCAACGCCGTAAAAATAACACATCTAGTGAAAACAGTTGTTTTGGTTTAAAGGCTTTTGGTTTGAGCACTAAATGAATATGAAGGTTATTTAGAAAAATTAAGATAGTTCTCAATTTAGCAAACACTCATTTAAAATTTCAATATTGAATTCAATTTAAATTAGGCGAGACCAAAAAATAGAAATCTGTATTATATTCTATGTAGCGATTTCTAGATTTTGTTTCTTCTAGACGCATTCGGATGTAAGAAGAAATGAAATTTCTGAACAGTACAAAAGCGTAAACTAATGGACATTCCCAATGGTCCAAGTCAGCAGTATCTATAGGCTGCCACCTAGGATAAAACATTACTACAGAAAAACCCATTACAGATGGTTCGAAAACCTTATTACAGGTGATTCCTTGAACCGCCTATAAGCAAAGGTCGGTGATGATTCCATATCATCATAGACAGTTATTGAACCGCGCCTGTGATGAGGTCATAGCACAGACGGTTTTGGCACCCCCTTTATCACTTGCGGCTCTGATTGTAGAACCGCCTGTGATGAGGTTTTACAAGAACAGTTTCTTTCTATTTGTTAGCTAGGCTTAGGACATGCTAACCATGCCCTCTGAAACAAAATTGAATAGCAGCATACATGCACATATACCATACTCATTCACCGCAAATCGATACATATCATATTTATTCGGAGAAAAATTAATACATATCACATATAGATTCACAAAGTGAACTTAGCATTCATTTCATCAACCTCATATCACACTAATTCACAAAGTAAATCGGTGTCCACTTCAAAGTACACAAAGAACTTCATATCACACAGCACATGCATAGATATGTCATAAGAATTTCAAAGTTGTCATCTCTTAACAAGGCGAAATCGCCTTCTTCCAAGTCGTAGGCATGGAATTGTTCGTATTCATCGAGCACCTCTCTAACAAGGATGATGGCAATGAGTTCTCATATTCTATCGAGATGAGATGTTTGCAATGCCATCTTCGAGATGTCCCTCTGTTGTCGATAAGAATATATATTAAGTTCATGCATTTATAAAATTAAGAAAAATATGAAAATAATTTAAGCAAGATTGACAAACCTTATAATCATGTTTCACAAAATTAGAGACCATGATTTCCGTGTTGTGGCAAATGTAGAAGCCACAAACGTTTATTCCTCCTTATTGTTGATGGGGATGGAATAACATAGAATTTGGGCTTTACACTCTTATCATGTATTAGCGGCTTAGTGTTGGCGATCTCTCTATGCCGGCAAGCCGGAGGCCACCCTCGTGGTCACCCTCACCGAGGTGGATGAACATGACCAAAGCCATGCAGACATCGGGACGACCGGTGCGCTCTCACCGTCAATGCGGGATGCTAGCCGAGGAAAGGCCTAGTGTCAGCGGTGGTCTAGCTGATGCTGGCAAAGCCAGAGCCCGAACCCTAGGTTCGTGGCAGCAGCACAACTCAAGGTCGAGAGAGACAAGGCAGCGGGGTGGAACCGACACAACCAGAAGAGGGGACCACGGGGATATCCTCGCTGCGTCGATTACAGCGGTGGCCTGGGGGGTTTTCACAGCGACGCGCTCAGGAGGAGCTGAGCAGGCGAAAGGAGAAGAGAAAGGGGATCAAACAGGGCGTGCATGCGAGTGAGATTAGAAGGGATTGAGAAAGAGAAAGAGGTTAGAATTGAGGTAGTGAAATTAATAGGTTGGCCCGGCCAAGTAGTGGAATTAATAGGTTGGCCCGAACCAAGTTGTTCTCCTTTGTCTTTAAAAAGAGATGAGAATCAAAATAAAAATTTAAGTTAGAGGTTAATTTAAATTTGTAGGTTATTTAATTAAATAAATTAAAATATTTTAGTGATAATATTAACCTCTAATTAAAATAAAATAAGGGTTAATTAATTATTATTTTATGTAACGCTTTATGCAAGCACTAAAAATAGCTAAAGCTTGATTATTTTCTTAAATAATAATAAACCATTCATAAAATATCTGAAGGAGATGTGTCTGAGATGTGTCTAATTCTTTTGAGCATTTTAAGATGCATTCTCTCATACATGCGTTATCATGTCACATGCATTCATATTGAATTTTCTTGAATAAGTCTATCGGATTTCATTTCTTTTCAGAAGCAGTTGAACCGAACTAACTATCCGTCACCAGGCAAGTCCAGTTTATTGTTCATATCCGTTGATAATGTTTGACAAAACTTTTCATCTCTTCTATAACCTACATAAAAAGGAAAACATATTTTCAAAAGTTAATCAACTAAGGTACTGATCGCTAATTTTTGGGCGTGACCATGGCTGGTGGTGGAACCCTGAAAAGATGTCTTAAGGCACATGAAAACTACGTTCCACTATAATGATTTTTCATATAAGAAATAATAGTTAATCAATTGTGCTTAAGCATCGTAGTGACCGCATTAACCACATACCCTGTATGGGCGGGGCTGAGCTAAAGTACATTTTTCTTATGTCATACTCCCCTAGGAAGGCAAGGCCCTAATAATTGGATCTGGAGTATCAACTACTAGGAAAGTAGTCTAGGCTAGTGGTGTCAGCTATGGTATGCTAGATATAGGTGTCAGCATGAAATAGGTAGTCCATGCCTATTGTGCAGGACTAAGACGTGGGGTATGACAAAACGATGGCAATGTGATCTAATAATTTGGTTGTGAATGCGATGACATGAACACCATGATTGTTGGTCATCTGTGAGTAAAGTAGCGCACCACTGCACAGTGTAAAGTGTGGCATTGTCGCTCCAGGTCCTGGCTGCATGGCAAGAAAGGAATCCATGGGGATGCTAGCAACCTGTGAGACAAGAGATCATAACTCTCTAATTAATAACTTAACTCTCTTTCCTCACAAACTGTATTGCTTTTGGAGAATACCATTGTTCTTAGTAGAGATAGGGCATTAAATATATTTTTTATTCCTAGACTTGTTGAGTAACTTTTGTACTCATCCCTATATTCTAAACCTTCTTGTTTAGATTGTGAGTCGACAACGGATCAAGAAGTAATCTACGTGGAGGTTGAAGAAGAAGTCTCCAAGGAGCAAGCATCAACAAAAGCAGACGAGGGGGTATACTACTACTTCGAATACTACGAGGAGAACACCAAAGAGTAGAAGCTATAAGATATGCGAGACGAGTGTTGCAGTATATATTTTGCTGTGCCAAATGGAAACGCTTTCAAAGTCTCCCTCCTTTTGGGAATTGTTTTGTACAACTTTATTTTGACATTTGAGTTTGTATAACTTGGAATATTTGTAATAATGGACCATTGCAATGCTTTTGTTGTACTATTCTGAGTGACATATTATGAATGAAACTACACTTCATCTGTAATACGTCAAAGACTAGCATGTTACTGATAAGGGTGGTATATGGGTCATCGCACAAATTATCACCAAAAAAATTCATATATAAAATTACAATGGTAATTGTCAATTTGCTCAGCTTACAAGATCTTATCCTTAAATTAAGATCAATTTTTATCAGGAGATAAAAAAGGAAAAAAAATAAGAATATAAATATATCAACATTTACTCCTATTTAGAAGGGAAAAGGCTAGCACTTCTCACGATAATCTAAATATATATATATCAAAAAATTATCGGGTAAACCGTAGAAAAAGGAGATACATATCTAACCCATCAGTGTTGCTTTTTATTATTATAAATCCCATCAATGTTGCTTATGCTAATGCTACAACAACTCAATTTATTCGGAGACTTTTCATTGGTATGCTTTCCGTAACCTATATATGGAGTTTCAATAACACCTAAGTGGCGTTTGAATAATCTACGGCTTGTATCAACTATGGAGATAGCCTAGTATGAAAAATATAGTTTTAATACAGCTCGGCGTTAGTGCGTCTCGGTGTTCATCGCCGCCATTGGAGCCCCTTTCGCTGGCGTGGCGATCTTTTGAGTTAAGTTTTTTTCACTTGGCTACTTTTTTGGGATCTACTTTTCCCTACCCCTCCCTGTTCATCGCCCAACATTTCAAGGCGCCATGAGTTGAAGGCATATATCCACATCGCTTGTCCGTGGTGGTGGTGCTGGGATGATTGATGTTGCTGCAGCAGACTCCCTCCAATCTTCGGTCTCCCATCGGTTGCCAAGAGAGCCAAGGATACTCTTTCTCCACTCCCACATCCACATATTGTCAACGGTTACACTACAATCACCAAATCTGGAGCCAAACGGTGTAGTGTCCGCAGTTTACTGAGGACCTGCATTGCAAACCCATCTTTGTTTTCTTCAAGCTTGATAATGTCTATATGAAAAAAGTATTTACTTTTAGTCTCTCAACTTTTGCATCGGTTTAGCTAACAACCCTAACTTCAAAACCATCTAATTTGTACTCTCAACTATCAAAACCGTTCAGATTAAGTCCTAAGGCAGCATTCGTGGGCGTTTTTGTGTGGCATGTGCTTTGCTCCCTCATTCTCTACCAAGCAAGAGGCCTCACATGTCAGTGGATGTTGAGCCCCTTCTTTCTTGTTTGTATCTCTCACATCCTTGTTGTTTCTTCTTAGCCACACCATGGCTGATGCTATAGCTTACGACGCTACTACTACATACTACCTGAGCTCATCGCCGCCCTCTTTCGGCTCAGTGAGGAGTGAAGGAGAGGGCGAGAGGAAGATCAGGAGAAACTAAGGAGGTGATTGGGAGTACAGATTGAGGAAATAGAGGCAAGGGAATGCAGAGAGGATACCGGAGATTAGCTCGTCACGGTAGTCAACACGAGGTTTGGAGATCAGAGTGATTTGCATGGTTCGCAGTGGTTGGTGTGACTGGTGTGGACCACCAAATCTGCAGGCCTGACTGACAATCGAGAACCCGGTGAAGATGATGGTGCGTCAATGTGGTCGGAGAGGCTCGGGATGGGCATCACCGTGGTGGGAGCTGTCGGTGCGGGTGTTGCCTCGCAGGAGGAAAGAGAATAGAGAGGAGGAAGAAGAAAGGAGAGGGAGAAAAACAGGTTGCCAATTGTTGCCAATTTTTTTAGTTTCTACCATTTTGATGCCACTACCAAGTTGAAAATGAGATGACAAAGTTGATGATTTGTTGGCTGTGTCACCAAAACCAGTTTTGGACCCAACTTGAGCGGTTTTAGCAGTTGAGGCTGCAAATTAGACGGTTTTAAAGTTCAGGGTATAAATTAAACTGTGATAATAATTGAGAGATCAAAAACAGAATTTTTCCTATTTATATAGATCATTACCAGTTCAAGTAAAAATGTTTGGGTTACTACTTGAAATTTCAAAAACGTTTTAATCAATCAATATATCAAAAGTTCTTTAAGCGTTTCCCTGAAGGCTACCAAATTACAAGAATCCCTGAATGCTAATTCAAGTACGTGATCGCGAGCTGCTGCTGCTTTCTCGCCAGGAGACTTAGTGGTTTTTAACGTTTTGTCGTTGACAACGCATCTCGTAAGCGCTTTTCACTTTAAAGTTTGAACATCTCCAGAAATATGTCGAATTTCTGCAAAATTGACAGGGTGGTGAGCATTTTACCAAACCATGTTTTTGTGTCTAGTAAAATTCACTGAACACTTACATTAAAAAAAGCCACAGAACACTGCTCATCACCACATGCATGATGCAGGATACCGTAACGGTTATGCATTTTTTAAATAAGCACACTGACACCGAATTAGAAATCAAAATAGCAACTCACAGCTGCTTATTACAATTACTAACACATCAATGGTACAGCGCCTAATCGCAGCGCCTCTGCAAAAAGAGCACAACCAGGCAGTTTTGTGCTAAGCCTGTAAGGAAGCGCTATATCTATCCAGGAAACGGCGACACCAAAATTAACGGCCCCAGTAAAGTTCCTATATGACAAATCCAATAACATCTGGTACAAAAATAGGATGGGCCAAAGCACACGTGCAACATCTGAATTAACTTCTGAATGAACATCCTTGCTTGGGATATTCTGGCTCTTGCAATACAAATGAACCCAATCGCTATCTTTGCTTGGCTATATGGCGATATATTCTACTAAGCTTGGATTTCTTTTTAAAATTTGTGGCTCAATAAATGTTGCTGAGTTCGGTTGACAAAGTTCCAATTCCATGACACAACCGAACCATAAGCTACCACATCAACCGAGGTCACTTGAAGGGCGCAAACAAAATTGATGAATTGTGTCCACCGAATCCAAATGAATTCGACAGCGCCACCTTCACATCACATCTCTCCTTTTGTGATCCCACCAGCAAGCTGACATCCTACATCAAGACTGAAAACATAAGCATATTGGATGAACTGAAACAGGGCAAAAAGATCATACCAAAAAAAAAGTCAGAAGTCCTGTTCAAAATACTCACTTAAATTATTGTTTTGGACATCGACACATCCCAAAAACGCAACTTTGACCACTAATTTCTATTATCATATATTTATAAAACCCATGGATATTATAAAATTACTTTTTGAGACAAATCTACACATATGATTTTCATGTATCCCATCTAAATATTTAAAAAGAACTGGAGGGAGTAACTGCCATCAACATCACTTTTACTGTGCCAGGTAGATGAGCTCACAGGGGTTGGCACCAAATTAAATCAGGATTGCGTTAACATGCCATTTTTTTGGACCAAACGTCTATGGCGGTAGATAGTTATAAATTAAAAAAAATACTTGTGACCTGGGATGGAAATTGAAGGCAAAAAACACTTC
This sequence comes from Stipa capillata, assembly GCA_019208055.1. Taxonomy (NCBI): domain Eukaryota; kingdom Viridiplantae; phylum Streptophyta; class Magnoliopsida; order Poales; family Poaceae; genus Stipa; species Stipa capillata. The sequence goes on from JAGXJF010002193.1 coordinate 1,275,765, forward strand.
TGAAGTTGAACACATGTGGAGCAAAAAATAATCCCTTCTGTTCAACGAATCACTGCACACTAGATTCGCTATGTTTGTCAAACAATAGTGCGACAAAACCACATCAACCTGCCATAACTATTCATTTTAGCAGCATTGCCTCAATTTGGTGAGAAGAGTTCTAAAATTCATTCAACTGAAGTGAAAAGTTATGTATCAAGAAAACATTACCACAGTTTTCTCCGGATTGTCCAAATTGATATTTGGATGGATCCAACCTGTTCTTATAGCCTGCATAGACACAAGGAAATAAGATATCATGGAGAAGACAATGATGATGAGATCAATATCATACTATCATTTCCATCAGAAGAAACGGTAGATCCTGTATCCTAGCAGCTGCTCACTGAAGTTGGATGTAGCACAAGTAATGAAGACATGTTGCAGGTTATCACACCAAGTATCTGCAGGCCTTGGAATGGATAAAAGGTGGTTGTTACTTGATGCTTCTTGGCAAACATGTCTAGCAACTCCCCAAACTGAGGGGGACATATTGGGTGCACTAGCACCCTTGAGGTGTACTACTGCACTAGGCCACTTAAAAATACCTCTACAAGTTGTGAAAGATTTCGAACAAAATTCATGACATAGACATAACATGCATTTATCAGGCCACAAAACTTTAAATCCAAATTCAATCCACAAATAGAGAAACAAAAAAGACATATCCACCTGTGAATAGTACCAAATTCAAATCTAAAGTGAACAGTATGCTGCTGCTACTATTCACGGTCCAATTTGTCTTTTTTTTTCTCGATCTGTGGATTGAATTTTGTGGCATGATATATGCATGTTCCTCTATGTCATGAATTTTCTTTCAGAATTTTTCACAACTTCTAGAGGTATTTTGGATGGCCTAGTGCACTAGTACACCTCGAGATGCTAATGCACCCAATATGCTCCCCAAATTGAGACTTGAGTGACTGACCAATGGTCAAAACTTACTGCAGGTAAAAAAATAAAACTCAGTAATGATTGTAAGGCACGGTTTGGTTTGGCAGTCTCCGTGGTTGTCACGGTGTCACCTAATTGACACCAACTCGTCCCGGCAGCTGGAGACGACACGAAGTCGTCCCAGCTGCTGGAGGGGGACACCAAGGCACTTTGCCAGTTTGCCTTGACCAGCGAGAGTTTAGGCAGGTGACTGGGAGTTCTATATGGCGCCATGAGCGCCTGGGTGACACCATCAGGGTGTCGAGCGACTGGGAGCAAAAGATCCCCTTAAGGGGTAGGGCTCACGTGAGGGAGGAGACAGAAAACAGATGTAGGACTTGGGGGGCTTCGAGTGAGGCTGGGGACGAGTGGAGAATGCCGCCGCCATCACTGTTCGGAGAAAGCTGCCACCTCCCTGCACTCTGACAAGCTTGTCGACGTCACCCCCTGCAATCTTGTTGCCTCCCAAGTCCTGCCGCTGTCACAAATGTTAGAGGTCAGCTCCGATCAGATCAGTTTCCTTCTCCCTCCTGCTCTGCTTTGCTCTGATCTACTTCTGCTCTCTTTTGCTGCTTATGCCTCTTCTTGCTCTGCTGTCCCCTCTTCTAACCAAGCTCTTCTTGATCTGCTGCTCAGTATTTTTGCTTTGCCTCTGCTTTTGCTCTGTGGCTGCCTCTGTTTTTGCTCCCTTTTCTTGCTCTGTTGCTCCCTCTAAAGAATTTGGTTAATTTAGAATGCTTTGTGCTGCTATATCTCCTAATATCCTGCCATATGATTTATAAGAATTTATTTAATTTCCTGCTGTATGAGGTATCGTTTATTATTTCCGTTTCTACCGTCTAACTCTAGCCTAGGTACCTAGGCATCCCTGCGGCTTAAGGTCGCCACAACTCACAGCAGCGACGTGACAACATTGACGGTCTCCTAAGCTGAACTTTGACTGTTAATTCCATTTACAACAAATTCGTTAATAATCACAAGACATGATCATATAAAAAGCACTTTTATAAGAAATCTAACTGTACTACTTTTCTGTCCTAAGCCTATATAAAGTTCAGCTAATTTCTGGTCAAACATTACAAAGTATGAAACTTGAAGTGCATGGGCACCTTATAAAAATAAACAGAGTTAGTTAGATACTCTGTTGATTGGAACAGTTTCTGCCCTCAGCAGACGAATGAAGGGTCGAGCTAGTGCAATTGCTAAGATGTGTTCTTAAGGACAGACTGGCATATATGGACTTGGGATGAGAAGACGCTGACAAGATTAAAAAGGCATTGTGCCTGCAGTTTTGATTGTAAGTATGCAGAACCCGCAGAACATGTAAAAGTCATGACATCAGAAGGTGAATTATAATTAGAACATATAAAGCCTATTTAAATTTTAGAAGTAATGCCTATCACATGAACACTACTAAGATATAAAAATAAAATTCCTCTACCCTCTTCCAGGCTTCACATCCACACCACTCCCATATGGTATAGAAAGGTTGAAAATGATGTGTAAATTGTGCAAAAACCGAGGGGGAAATTCTCGTCTTCCACTGGATGTATTGGAAAGCTCAATGCCAAATGCAAGCATTATAGTAACTGTTTTTCACACCTTGAGTTTTCAAGGAGTGCTCCTATACAGGCAGCTATAACGCATGATTCACTAACACATCAGAACTATTAAGTAGGCAAGAGTACAATACAAATTGCACATAAGCTCTAAACTTTGATATGGATACCCACATGGTATGTCCTAAATTACCTGGTAAGCATACCATAAAGAGCCCTATGAACAGTATCAGTAGAAAGTACAAACCTCGCGCAAAGAAAAAGGGTAGAAATTGAATTGAGGTCACCTTCACAGCAATGCAATATAAGATACCATACAAATATGCAACCAAACAAGAGCAACCATAAATGCCAGAAAACCAGTCTATGTTCTCTTTGACTGATTCAGGGTGCATGGACCAGCCAAGTGCCCACATCAGAAACCGTAAATTCAATAAACCTAGATAAAGATGCTCATAGCATGCATCATATTCTTCTTACAGACTTGGGTCTATTGATCATCACAATCACTAATCCTCCAAAATCATTTTAGTATTATTACAAGCTGGATACTAAGGGTGCCTTAGGCATTGCAATATGTCTACTATACTATTTTCTCATATATTGAATTTCAGTATACCTCTTTGTTAGAACCATGTAGCTCAGCAATGCCAAACTGGCCCTAATGCTAACAGGCCCTGTAGCTTTGTTATCTTATTATAACACCATTAACTGCCCATGACGTCGTCATACTGGAGTGAGCATTTGGGCAGAAAACACACTAATGTAGAAAAATTCAAGAAACTCCATAAAGATAGAGGCCAGGAACCAAACGACAACATGTGAACAATAGAATAAGATAACTAAACAAAAAAAATCTTAAACCAAATATTACAGTAAACCTACTTGTATAGCAGCTACAGCTTCTATTCCACCAGCAGCTCCTAGCAAGTGACCAGTCATTGACTTTGTTGAGTTTACTCTTAGCTGCAATGTAAAAATGCAAATCATTTACCTAGCTTAATTTATAGGGAAAAAAGAGAGTGAAAAGATTTCTGAATCAAGAGATATGCCTGAAGATTCTGGCCCAAAACAACAGATGAGAGCTTCAAATTCCTTCAAATCACCCATCTGTGTAGATGTAGCATGGGCATTTACATAGTTAATGTCTTCCTTTGCTACTCCTGCATCAGCTAGTGCGTTTTCGACACAAAGAATAACCCCTTTCCCTGATATTACATAAACATAATATTAGTACAAATTGGTCAAAAAATTATTAGCAAAGCGCGAGAATGGAAGAACATATGCACCACAAGGTTAAATAATATTCTACACCTTCAGGATGTGGCTCCGTCATATGATATGCATCACATGTAAAGCTTCCTCCCAGAAATTCAGCATATATTTCTGCACCTCTTTGCTGTACGATGGAAATTCATAGTGGCAGCTCTTACGTTTGAATAAAATCACAATAAAACAACTAGACAAACGAGAAAAAATTGTGCAAACAAGGGAATCTAAGAAATTGCATGAAATAAACCTTTGCATGCTCAAGTTCTTCCAAAAGAAGCACGCCAGCCCCTTCTCCCATGACAAACCCATCACGATCCTGTGGATCAAAAGATACATAACACAGACTATTAGAACAGTAAGGGTTCTACTGATTCACACATTCGGCTACTGCAGAGTCATCATCATCAAGTAAACATGTGCACCAAGGCAGTAAGAATGCGGACAAATGTATCAATGGTACAAACATGTAGTGTAGACACATATGAAGCAAATCATTTGGCTAAAAGGTAATGGTTTTGTAAGGAATTTCTTGGAGAACTGACCACATCCCAAGGCCGAGAAGCTTTTGTTGGATCACTATTTCTCTGTGAAAGAGCTCTACAGGCCACAAAACCTCCCAGTCCTGCATGTAGCAGTTCAAATGATCATCGGTATATGCATGAGAAAACCAGAGGATCAGGTAAAAGAATGCAATAAGCCAATAACAACTGAGAATGAAGATATCTGAAATAATCAAAGGTGTCATACCAATTGGGATAATTGGTGCATCAGAACCACCACAGAGCATCACATCCTGCAAGTTTATGATATGTCCACAATTAGAGTGTTTCTCACTTTGCAGAAGAGATCACGACTAAATGAAGTTACTTACAGTTTCCCCTCTTATGATATGATTGGCTGCATTCAGAATGCAGAAGTTACTAGTGGCGCAAGCAGTAGAGATAGAGTAGTTTGGGCCCATCCAGCCCTGCATAGGCAGACAACTTACATTTATAATCATCATTAACCGGTGATAATATTAATGAAAGAGTGAAAGGCCAGATCATATAAGGCACCAGATCCATCGCAAGTATTGCAGAACCCATGTTTGTAGTTGCAAAAGGTACACAAAATGGGTTCATCTTCCTATAAGAGACCCTCAATGCTTCAATTGCATCGCTAAAAATCTGCTTAAAATAACATCATAAGCTGTGTTAAACTAAAAGGAAACAGTGTCAAAAAGAAACTTTGCTTCTTTTAGGGAGTAAATAATGCACTGTAAAAATCTGAACCTTCATGCCACCCATAGCAGATCCAATCAGAACTCCACATCTCGATTTGTCCAACTCGTTCATGATATCTTCAGTGATTCCACCATTTTCCAATGCTTTCTTCCCAGCTACTATCAAATATTGCATAAACTTGTCCATTCGCTTAGCTAACTTTGGTGCAACATAACCGTCTGTTGAAAATGATTTTATTTCTCCTGCAATTCTCTGTATCAAAGACAGCATGTAAAGCAGTGTAAATGTAAAGAATATTTCTCAGCTAAATTGCAAAATGAACCTCCCATCCACTATAGCTAAGTAGAATTAAAAAAAAATACCGTGGGATAGCTGGAGCAATCAAATGTTTCAATCTCACTTATTCCACTGACACCCTTTAGAAGGTAGTCGTAAAACTCATCAGGATCATGGCCTAATGGAGTCACTACACCCATGCCAGTGACCACCACCCTCCTTTGTTTGATCTCAGATTTCTTGTTTTCCACAGGTCCCCTTTCAGGATGCAAAGAAACAGCGATGGGCATTCCTGCAGTTCAGAAGAAATCTCATTTAAATGGTGGGAAAGTAACTCGGCTTCGCACATGCGACAAATAGACAACTGACAAAGGAAAAGTAGCATCATATCCAAAGACAAGCTTATCAATTGGATGCTTCTTCAAGTGGCATCTTATTGGTCATAGACGCACTTTTACCAACGTGTTTTGGAGAAAAGACGAACCCACACAATTCACCCAGCAGGCATGTGATGAAATGCAGCGAATGGCAATGGAAGCTGCGAATTGGCAATGATTCCAAACCATATGGTTTCCAGCGATGACATTCCAGGTTTCTTTAGTACGATCTCCAATACCAACATTTCCGATCTGGTTCTTAGTTTCCCCCTTATGCATACTTCAACTCTGATAAGAAAAAGCCCAGGTTTACCAGAAGTGTACTTGTAATGACGGCACCATGGCAAAGCACCTGGTCACTCACTTCAAAAGCACGCATCATGCATACATAATCATGGACACAGGAGGCCAAGATGCCAGCACAAAACAGGGTATAATCCTCTCTCCCCTGTAATCCCAAAATGCGCATACGAGGGAGCGATGTGACATCTGAAACCGTATAAATCGCGGACCTTTACCCTGCTCCAAGCACCCGGTGATACTACCTATGTGGTAAAAACACTACTGCAATTTTACAGTCCACATCCGAGCGAGGAGCATGAAGCCATGAGAAGATAGCAAGGAAACGGAAATGGCCTCACCAAAGCGCGCTCCGCCACGGCGGCGCGCGCCGAGGCGGCGGCGAGAGCCGAAAAGCCCCCCGCTGCCTCCGTGCCTGCGCTGCTTCTCCTTCTCGTCCGCGCCGCAGGCCGCGGAAAGGCAGGCCGCGACGAGCCAGGTGCACAGTGGTGGCGCCACCGCCGCCGCCATTGCTCACGACCTGGATCCTAACGGCGATGCGAATCACCTAGATTCGAGGAAGGCGGAGGACGCGCGCATCCACCGGCCAAGAAGTCCCGCAGAATGGGCGGCTCCAACGACGGGCCGGGAGGACGGCGCCCGCGCGAGATGCGTGCCGCGCGGCGCGAGGGCAGGGGGCGGGCGAGCGAGGTGGGTAGGTAGGGGTTTGCGGTGGGGTGGGATACGAGGGAGGGAGGCAGCGGGAGGCGGTGTTTAATAAGGACGGAGGCGGGTTGGGCGCATCTGAGAGGTGGCGGAAGCAGCCATTGGCAGGTGCTCGACGCGAGCTGGGGGGTGGAAGAAGCGGACGAGTTCTAATAGAGGAGGAAATGAACCCAACAAACGAGCGAGTTTTTACCCTTTCTTCAGGGGTTTTGATCAAGCGGAAAGAATTTTGGTTTGGTTGGTTGGTTGGTTGGTGTGTGTGTGTGTGTATATATAAGTACCAGAATCAGTGTAGGAGAGGGACAGATTGGTTGAGGTTTTGATTGTGTTTGGGATTTTGATGAGGCCAGGTAGGGCTATGGATGCTCCAATACAATTTGCCTTGAGATATGGATTAGATTATAGATTGTACACAGGAGAGCTATCTTTTTCTTTTTTGATAACGTATACAGGAGGGTACAAAGTGAGAGATGGTGATGGGTTGAGACAAGAGTTAGGACAGAGAGAGAAGATTTGAGTGAGATATTGTCACATATTGGACATCACACAGTACAACTGTTATTATTTGAAAATGGTAACCCAAATATTGGTACATATTGGACATCATAGATTACAAATGTTATCAATAGTAGGTAGTACATTGTCAAAATGCTTAAATTCATTTCATGTACCTTTTGCTATCTGAAAAATAATATTGAAGGAATGAGTCAATAGAAATTCCTAAAATTGGCTGATTTTGTGGCGTCATTTTCAAGTACCATGTGACAACTGAACAGTAAGCTGTTGCGCTGTGCAATATTACAAATGCAAGAAACTTGAACTGAAAGAAAATGCCAAAAACATGAAGCAACGGTGGAGAAAGCATTTCAAGAATTTCCTTTCATTTACACTTCTGATATACTATTAGAATCTTACACAAGCCAGGGACTGTACTTAGAGCCAGATTAAGATTTTTATACATCCTATCTATAGGCTATAGCATTCCCAATACAACATATTTCTGACAACTGAATTGTCAGAGCATGAAAACTAAGCTCAAACCATTATTGTTCTTAATACCCATACCAATATAAGAGACACTTTTCATCTCTGCCAACTAAAACATTTATTTCAATTTCATAATTCTCTTCCAATGAGTATCTATAAAGTTAGACTCTCCTCTAATCATTCTCATACTAATTGCTTTAATAACACGCTTTCCACCTCTGCCTTTTATTTCCTCCCCTCTCGTCCCACTCGACAAGTGCACCTTTTCATATCCCGTGGCATAAACTTGTGTGGCACTTCTGCATGCCCTTTCATTCTTTTGTTGGAATGTTTTGAATCCCAAGGACTGAGCGACTCAGTAAAAAAATCCTCACAAATTTTACCAATATCTTTGTACTACTTTGATCTAAATTAAAAGACGAACATTCAGCTGATTCGTTTTCAAGGTTAAGATGACAATTTCTCTTGTTTATTACTAGGTTTCATGGATGAGTTTTTATTATGTATAACTGTGTTGTGAATTGTATATATCTCAATGTTTTAGTTGCAGGTTTGATATTTCCACTATGACGTATTAGATGTACTATAATTTAATTTACACTTGTCGACACGTGCATTGCACATATCTGATTGCTAATACATTATAATAGCAGAAAAAACCAAAATCATGAAAATAAATTTTAAACTATACGGTACTTTCAACAAAAATAAAGAAATTGGGAAGTTCCTAAATATATTTGTCAATAGCACAACTAATGGGAGAGTTTGAAAGCTAAAGAAAGGGAGAGGTAAAAAGTGTGTGTGTGCGTCCGTCCTCGTAACGATTAAGAGACAGAGAGCTCAGAATCTCCCCCACTCACATAAAAGACTAACACAGTTGGGCACCGTTCGGAACTGACCACTCCCACACGAATTTTGTAGCTACAAAATTTCCCCTACCAAAGCACTCTCATGACAGTACTTGTTTTGCTCCTTTGTTCTCTTGGTGACATGGCTCTTGTAGTCGTGTTCGCCGGTCACCACACTATATGTCATGGTTTTCTAATCCCTATTTCGTCTTTGTGAATCTTCGGATTATGAGTCTCTGCACAAGGTACCAAAAACTACCATTTCAAAAGGAGTGCACGAGTTTTACACTTCCAAGCATCTTACGGGGTTACTATACCAACCCTGATTCTATGAAGCCTCTCTCGTATGCGGTCCCTCTTTCTAGTGTTAATGTACCTTTTGGGATTTGTGTCAAAGTTTAAGATTGGAATTATTTAATTCAATGAAGTGCATTTTCATCGGTGATAAATAGTAACATTCATCAGGGTGGCAGGCCTTCACAACCCTCTGTAAATTCGATTCCAAAAATTTGAATTCTTTATAAGTTTTGAACCGAATGTCAGATTTGTGATCCGTTTGAACCTTTGTGGTCATTTTGACAAGACCAACAAAACAAGACCGATATTAGATATATTTTGATAAATTTTGGAACTTAATAAAACTTCTATGAAACTATAGAAATTATGATACTACGTTTGACTTGTTTTATGTCAATTTCTAGTGTGTTTTAGGTAAATAGATGTTTCACATATTTTTCACACATGCTTCATCGTATTTTTCAAGTACCACATGTATTTCGCAAGAGTTTCGTGGTGGTTCATAGTCACTTAAAATTTTAAAAAGAGTTTAGCTAATGTTTCAATATGTTCTTTTGAGTGTTACACATGTTTCACAATAGTTTTGTGGAGGTTTCATTACGCAATAGGAGAGAGAATTGGGGAGAACGAGTCACGGGTGAGTAATCACAAATGGAGAGGTGGGAGGTGGGATAAAGGTGTAGTGTGTTTTCAAATCATTGTATTATTTTTCTCTCCTCATATATTTTCCACAATTAGTAAATAAAAAAATAATCTAGAACAAATCTTGGAACAAAATGTGTGTCTATGGAAAGGCTGCCTATGAGAGGACCTTCATAATTGCACTTTCCATTACTAACTAGTAGCATAGTTTTATTAATGCCGGGTGCGTGATCTTCTCGACGCGGGACCCTGACAACTCGTGCCACAAGACAATTTCATAGACATGTACCCGTTACCGACACAGAGATCTCTCAACTCTATGAATTCGTTGAATCACACACTTGACAGATGATCCACTAGACCACGAGTGGATGTCACTGATCCCCAATTCCAAGTAGAATGATTGGTCAACCTTTGCAGCAAAACGCCTAATCCCTATGTATGCGGCAATAGGAAGAAGATGCGCTATGACTGTGTTGCAAATAGCAATCTAAAATATCATAAGAGTTGGTCCTTTGCAAAGGAGATAGTGTGGACTTGCTTGCGCAACGATTAATGGCTCGCACAACTTTGTAGTCTTCTTTGCCTCCTTCATGTCCCACTTCTCACAATTTTTTTTAGAACATTTTTCTTTCGTGTGGCACATATTTCTTGATTTGTCTTAGCCAGTAACATAGCATCTAAGTTTCCTCTCCTCTTCATCATCGGCTTGTGTAGATCATCATCTAGCGGACTGCACATTATTAACTTGAATGCACGGTTAGCCTCCCTTCCCCATTACGTCACCTCCTCCTCTGCACAGGCCACGTCGAGCGGTTCGCCTCACCAGTCGCATGCACAGCCCCGCTAGGCAGCGCTTCCCTATCCACCTCTCCTCACCATGCCCCTTTGATCCTTCCACCGGCCGTCCGATCCTATGTGTCAGCCGCATGCACAAATCTTCATTGGTCATTGTGCCCTCCTCCTCCTCTCCACACCACGGTCCTTTTGTCGATGTCGACAACCTCTGCCATGCCTGGCCTGCCATGCCATTGGGGCCGCAGTAGCAACAACAATAGTGGAAGGGGCACAAGGGGGAGGCAGAGAGCAACGGGGGCACTGGGAGCCATGCTAGCTCAGCTCGACACAGAGAAAAAAGCAGGACAATCATGAATAGGAACAGAGGGCTTTCTCGAACAACGACAAATCCATGGAAGGTACACTACTACAGAAAGGCACAACCGGAACGTGTCATCTCAGTCGGGCAAAGTTCAACCGCCTCTGATTTACTCATCACAAGCGGGTTGCCACGGGCACCATCTCCGATGTTGACGCTGTGTCCCCACGATGGAAACATCCGAGTCGGTTGAGAGATAAACCGCCTCAGATGAGTCATCTGAGGTGGTTTACAAAGGAAGCCGACTGTGGTGTCTAAACAGATCTCAGTTGGTTGGTATACAACCCGACTGAAATGAGTCATCTAAGGCGGTTTGTTGATGAACCGACTCAGATGTAGGATATATCACAGACGGATCTGAGCTGAACCGCTTGTGATGTTACATCACAGTTGGTTTAAGTGACCCAACCGACTGTGATATATGTCGCCTTCATAAGCAGGGGAGTCGAGAAGTCTTTTAGGGTTTCCCAGATCTGTTCTGTTGGGTGGCGGCTGGTTCGGGTAGGGGCGATTTTGAGGCCATTTTGAAGGGAGGAAGAGTGGGTAATGAGTAATTGCATTGGACATTGAAGAAGGTTACTACTACTTGCCCCTCTCTCCCTATTTTGCTTTCATTTGGTTGGATGAGATAATTAGGTTTAGTTGTTTAGAGATGATGAGTGAAAATTAATCATATAGTTAGGATCTTTTAGTATGTGGTAGGTTAATAAGTCTCTTGCATATGTATTGTGTAGCAGTACGTGCGAGATGGATCGAAGTTGGATGTATCCTGAGAACCGTGTGACCCAAGAGTACATTAATGGTGTAGATGATCTCCTATTAGTAGCACGAGACGACATGTTGGCAAAGGGAGCCAAATTTATGTGTTGCCCGCGCTATGATTGTAAGAACGAGAAGATGTTCAAGGACAGAATTCAGATACAAGATCATTTGATTCATAGGGTTTTGTAAGTGGTTATACACGGTGGACCAATCATGGCGACGCGCACATAATTTTACCGGGTGGAGATGAGGTGACTAGCAACGAAGATGATGTCGACGGTGAGTCCGATTGCGAGGAGGATGAAGATATGCAGCCGGCCGATAATGAATTGGAGGGAATGTTGCGTGACGCAGAAGGAAACGACCTAGAGGGGAGACAGTACGAGCAATCCCTGGACTTGATAGAGGACTCAGAGAAACCTTTGTTTTCGGGTTGCAAGACAAAATACACAAGATTATCAACTGTTCTTGAACTATTCAAATTGAAGGCAAGCAATGGTTGGTCCGACAAAAGCTTCACCTCTCTCCTAGTACTCATGGCAGACTTGCTTCCGCAGGGAAAACGAGATGCCCACGAGCACATACAAACAAAAAAAGATTCTTTGTCCTCTAGGTCTGGAAATAGAAAAACTCCATGCTTGTAAGAACGACTGTATCCTCTTCCGTAAAGAGTATACGAATGTACATGTATGTCCAGTATGCAAGACATCCAGATACAAGCAGCTCGATGTTCAAGGTGATGAATGAGAGGGTGTCGAAGACAGGAAAGGACTGCCGGCTAAGGTAGTGTGGTATCTTCCTATAATTCCGCGTCTGAAGCGTTTGTTTGCAAACAAAAAGCACGCAAAACTTATGAGATGGCATGCTGACGATCGTAAGAAAGATTTCATGTTAAGACACCCCGCTGATTCAATCCAGTGGAGAAACATCGATACTAGGTATCCAACTTTTGGAGCCGAGATGCGAAATGTAAGGTTCGGGTTGAGTACGGACGGAATGAATCCCTTCGGTAGCATGACCTGTCGACATAGCACCTGGCCGGTGGCTATGTGTGTATACAACCTCCCTCCTTGGCTTTGTACGAAGCGAAGTACATCATGATGGCCATGCTAATTCAAGGCCCGAAGCAACCTGGAAATGATATTGATTTATACCTAGCACTCTTGATGGAAGATCTTCAGACTCTATGGAACGAAGGGGTTGACAATGTATGGGATGCCGACAAAAGGGAACACTTTACCTTACACGGCCTCCTGTTCTGCACCATAAATGACTATCCTGCCTATGGTAACCTGTCTGGTCAAACCACTCACGGACCTAACACTTGCGGTCAATGCTTGGATAATACGGCAAGTGTGTACCTCAAGCACTCGCACAAAACAGTGTACATGCGGCACCATAGGTATTTGCGAAGGAATCATCCATACCAAAATCTTAAAAAGGAGTTTGATGGCACAATAGAGGAGGGTATGGCTCCAAAGCCTTATTCAGGAAAGGAGGTCTACGATATGGTGAAGGACGTTGACGTAGTTCTCGGTAAAGGAATCCCATTGAGAAAGAGCATATGGAAAAAGAAGTCGATTTTTTGGAAATTACCTTCCTGGGAACACCTCGAAGTTCGCCACTGCATTGACATCATGCATGTAGAGAAGAATGTATGTGATAGCTTGCTTGGTCTGTTATTGAACATCCCTGTTAAAACAAAGGACGGTGTGAACGCAAGGCTTGACATGGTCGATATGGGCATCAGACTTGATTTAGCACCCTAGAAATCTGAAAAAGGTCGAACATTCCTTCCACCTGCAAGTCACACCCTGTCAAAGGCTGAGAGAACCAAACTTTACAAGTGCTTGCATGGTATCAAAGTTCCATTCGGTTACTCCGCCAACATAAAGAAACTTGTATCAATGAAAGATTTGAAATTGCTTGGAATGAAGTCTCATGATTGTCATGTTCTGATTACACAAATGCTCCCTGTTGCTATTCGAGGCATTTTGCCCACAAAGGTTAGAGAGACAATCATAATGTTATGCCAGTTCTTTCAGGCAATAACCCAAAAGGTCATCGACCCCTTCGGCTAGATGTTTTGCAACAACGATTGGTGGTAACTCTATGTCATCTTGAGATGTATTTCCCGCCGACTTTTTTTGATATGATGCCACATCTCATGGTTCATCTCGTCAAAGAGATTAAGATGTGTGGCCCTGTCTTTCTTCGGAGCATGTACCCGTTTGAAAGATATATGGAAATTTTGAAGTCCTATGTGTGTAATCGATCCCGCCTAGAGGGGAGCATTGTTGAAGGCTATGCAACCGAAGAGGTCGTTGAGTTTTGTTTGGACTACATGTCGAATGTGAAACCCATTAGCGTACCTGAATCACGTTATGCTGGGAGGCTACAAGGAATCGGTACTCTCGGAGCAAAACGAATCAATCCTGACCCGGATGCACTTGCGAAAGCCCACTTTCTTATATTGCAACACATGGATGTGGTATCTCCCTACATCACCGAGCACTTTGAGTTGGTACGGAAACAGAATCCGAATAAATCTCAAAGACGGATCACTATACAACATAACTCGAGGTTCAATCAATGGCTACACGACCGAATCACCGATAGCTCATCCATCGATGATATGCTTACTTGGTTTGTCAAGAAAACCATCATACCAAGTCATGACGTATCAAGGGTACCGAATAATGGGTATACATTTTACACGAAGGCTCAAGATGCGAAAAGCTCATATCAGAACAGTGGTGTCCGTATAGATGCTGTAGATGGTGTCGCCCATGAGGCACGGCCATACTATGGGTTCGTACAAGAGATATGGAAGCTCGACTACGTGAAGTTCAAGATCCCCGTATTTCGGTGCCGTTGGGTGCATCTTTCACATGTGAAGGTTGACAATTATGGCGTGACTATCGGGGACCTTGGTCGTGTTGCTTATGCAAGTGAACCATTTGTGCTTGCAAAACATGTTCACCAAGTCTTCTACATAGTCGATCCATCTAATAAGAAGCGTCATGTCGTAAGGAATGGAAAGAGGAGTATCGTCGGTGTCGATGAAGTGGTCGATGAGGATGACTACAACAGATTTAGCGATATCCCTAATTCGGACGAAGTGACGTGTGAAGAAATACAAAGTCATGACGATGAGACCTACATCCGCAATGATCATCATGAAGGTCTTATTTTCAAAGGACAAAGACAAGTGCATGATTAAAGATGTGGGTGCAGGTTCAAATGGTTATGTATGCTTGCATTGTGTTGAAATGAGCACTTGAACTTTGATTGCATTTCAATTTTCATATTCTATATCAGAATGAATGTGATCCTTGTGTAATGTGAATCATTTCTATGTGCTGTGTGATTTATGATCTCTGTGAAAACTTTAGTTCGAATAATGAATGATATTTAAACTGTCATTTCAATCATATGAAAACTGATGTTTTCCCTTAAAACAGGGGTGTTTATGTCTGGCTAAAGGACTCATCAGAGGCGGTTGTTCCTCAGAACCGACTGTGATGATGTTGCCCATCAGAGGCGGTTGTTCCTCAGAACCGACTGTGATGATGTTGCTATAAATATTGGGGACTTAGGGTTTTTTCCATCTCCCCAGTTCTGACCGCAGCCCCTTCGCCTCCCCGTCGCCACTGCGCCGCTCGTCGATCCGCCCTCTGTCCCCCGCCACCCCATCCTCCCCGACGCCGCCGTCCCCGGCCCGACCTCGCCGCCCCGGCCAACCCGCCGCCGCCGAGGCCACCCCATCGCCGCGACGACCTCCCCGGCCCCGACGCCGCCCCAACCACCCCGCCACCGCCCAGGCCACCCCATCCGCCCCGACACCGTCCCGACCTTCCCGGCCACCCCGACATCCCCATCGCCGCCCTGGTTTGTCTTCTTTTCTTATTTTATGTTTCTTCTTATTCTGCATTACAAGAATTTAAGTAATTCTTCAGAATTTAAGTAATTCTTAGGATGTTTGTATTCTTTGCCAGATTAAAATCATTTTGCATTAGATGAATAGGAATATAAGTGAATTTAAAGCATTAAAATCGAACTTGAATTTGCATTTGCTTAAATTTAGATAATAAGGCTTTATTCAAATAGGTGTTCTTCAAAATTTATGAATGTGGATAATTTACTTTTGGGTTTGTACCTCGAATTAGGGTTTAATTTTAGTTTAATGTTAATAATCTTCGTAATGAATTACAAGATGTCGGACGCACAATCTTCTTCAAACTCATCGTCCTCTACATCGCGGCCGCCTGCTTCTTCGCCTGCCCATTCTTCACCCAAAAAACTCAAGAAGATCAGGAAGCCTAGAACCATTTCGCAAAGACCCATGCAACGCATGGTAATCACTGAAATATCAACGCGATCTGGGGCCCCGAAGAAGCCGGACAAAGTGGCTGCCAAATTTTGATCATTTTGTGGGATTCTCGGGCGTGAGAAGGTGGACATCCATATAGATAACTGGAAGCTAGTCACCGTTGAGATGCAAAATCAATTGATGGCGGAGATAAAGGAGTGGTTTCAGTTCCCTCCAGAATTTGAAAAAAGCATCGAACGAGCCACGTTCACAAAAATCTCGAAGGCGTGGAGGAGATTTAAGAGCGAGCTCACAACTAAATTCATAAGGAAGGGACAGAGTCCGTTCAATCAATACGGCTTCTTGGATCCAGAAGTGTATAGGAGATTTGTTGAGATGAGGTCCACTCCTGAGTTCGACCGTCTCAGTGCAAAGTAGAGAGAATTGTCGGCTAGAAACAAGCACCCGCATCACCTCGGCATAGGGGGATACGAACAGGCGGATGAGAAATGGGCGCATGAGGACCAACTAGCAAGGGCGAAGAATGTAACCCCTCCATTTGCAAGCCTGCAAGGGCGGGCCCATTCTTGGTTAAGAGCTCGTGCCAAGTCTGACCCTTCAAGCGGCACCACGAGATTTCCGAATTCCGCAGATGAGGAAGTCGCACAACGCATGGTATAAGTCACTCATTTTAGTCCTTATGAACGTAAAGAATAAAATTAGTACAACTCATAGTACTTGAGTTGGAATTTCTTCTTATAGGTGCAAATGAGTTCTCAGCCCTCCCAAGGTGATGTGGTTATGTCATCACGGACACACGACATCCTCACCACTACACTGGGAAACCTCAAGCACCCTGGTCACACACGAGGCATAGGAAGTGCTGTTCCATGGCGCCAGGGATTCCCCGAGACTGAGGAGGAATACGAGCGCAGGAGGAGGGCTAGGAGGAGCCAGACGCAGTCTCAAATAACACAGACAGACCACGCTGCCATGGAGGAGCATATAAGAGTGGAGGTATCGAGGCAGGTGGATCGTATCAAGGAAGAATTGAGGGCACAGTTCGCCCTTGCTGCTGCAGCTGTGAGCCCTGACAACCATCCAAGTAGCTTCGCATCCAGTGGTCTGGTTGGAGATGAAGGAGGCAGCCAAGGATTACCGGTTGATCATATCACGGTAACAACAATAAACATATTTGTTGTCGCATGTTCAATTATACTATGAACATGTCTTAGAAATCTTCACGCTATTTTCTAGGAACCAACTCGATGCAAGCTCATGGCCAGTGATGGGTGACAATCTCCTTGATGCTGCTTTTGGGGTGGCACATCCTTCAGAACCAGGGAGTATGGTGCATTGTGTGCCCCTTCGCCCTAACTTCATGAAGGTTATGGTGGACTTTGTTGTTGATGGTTTCAAGCTCCTACCGGTGCCCGTGCCCATACCTGATGAGATCACCATCCTGCAAGAGTCCGTTGGCACCTCGATCCAATGGCCGAATAAGGACGTCATCCTATTGGACCAGCCTTCATCGCAGTCGGCATCACAAGCGTGCGAGAAGAATCCAACCCCCATGGAGCTTGTAGCGGAGAAGGTGCATGAGAACATCCCTGACGTCGTCGAGTCAGTTTGTACCGCCGCCAAAGGTGCATGGCATTGTGGCAACAACTCACCAAGAAATGGCAATTGCAAAGCCTTCCGAAGAAAAGGATGAAAAAGGTCAGAAGAGAAGCAGGACCAGCAAGAGCACGAGCATCAAGAGCACGAAGAGTGCGAAGAGCGTCATGAGTGTCAGTCCACCATCTCCTGAGAAGATGCAGTTGGCTCTCAAATTCGTTAACGGAGAGCCAATGGTGACGGAGCATGAGTTCAAATCCTTGTCAATAGCATGTCAGAGATTGCACCAGTGGTACATGGAACAGAGCAACATTTTTTGAGGAGTCACTCAAAGTAGGCCACGAAGCTTCAAGGTCAAGTTTCGAGAGGAGCACTTGTGACACCAAGACCTCGATGGGGTGTTCTTTGTGTTCTTCGATGACTTGTTGGATCTGCTAAGATTCGACGCCCTCGATCAATCCCTCTTGAGATGCTGAACATTGTAAGTCTGCTCACTTGGATCATAATTGTAATATCTACATATGTTATGCTAGTTATAATACCATCCTACAATTTCTGTAGATACATGTATAACGAGGCCAAGACGCTCAAGGAACCGGTTGGTTTCCTTGACCCATGCAAGATCACAGACCAAGCCATTAGGGACAATGAAGAATTCATGCTGCAGTATGTTACAAAGGTGTTGTTGGCTCAAAAGGATAAGGAATACTTCATGTTTCCATACAAACCTGGGTATGTGTTCCGCTATTTGGTTATTTTCAAACCAGATCAATATTTTGTAGTACCCATGACAACACATCTATATATGCAGTTTTCATTGGGTTTTGATAGTCCTTGTACCAAGAAGTAACAAGGTGATATACCTTGATTCTTCGATAAATCCTACTCGCGACTTCAAGCCCATTAGGCAAATACTTGACAAGGCATTCTTGGAATTCCATGCTTGGGGAGGAAAAGGCAAAGGATCCAGTTATCGCACAAATTTAACTTTCCGATAATATATATGTTATTATATCACATCTCCGCTAAGTACCGTTTCAATGTATATAACAGTACATTCCTTTCTAATTGCAATGCAGACAACAAGTTAAAGGAACTAACACTTGTGGATTCTACGTTTGCCTCCACATGGAGAAGGTGATGAGTTTCGTCACCAGAAAACAAGATATCAAGGTTCGTTATTTTTCAATATATATTCATATATGTATTTGCATGTCAGATAATTTCTCCTCTCCGTCGTTTGCGAAAGATTTGGAAGGTAGAAGATGAGGGACGCCCACTTGATGAAGCCTTGCTAGCGCAGATTAGAGGGATTTTGCGTTCTTTATCAACACACACGTCCTAAACCCTCAAGGAGATTCTATGGTGGAGGTGTAGCGGAGTAGCTTTGTTTCAAAACTTGTGATTATTTCAGAACTTTGTAGTCATGTGATTATTGGTTGTGAATTGTGATGTGATTATTCATGCAGTTGCTTTATTGTGATGTGATTATTGGCTGTCAGTTGCTCTATTCTATAAATCTGTCATTATATATGTGCATCTGTCATTTTTCAGAGGGCATGGCTAGCGAAACCTGAGGCTAGCCCAAAATGCAGGGAAATCATGCCCTCTGGATACAGACATCAGAGGCGGGTGGAAGACAGAAGCCGACTGTGATGCCCTTAAATGTACAGTCTAGGGTACAATATCACAGGTGGTTCGATCGAGGCGCCTGTCTGTGATGATGTCATCACAGGCGGTTGGAACAAGTCGCCCGCCTGTGATGACTTTCACAGGCGGTTCGTATAAAAGCCCAACTATGATGACCTCTAAGTTCACAGTCGGTTGGTTTTAGCAACCGACTGAGATGACTCTTTTTATCACAGTCAGGTTTTTAGCAACTGACTGTGAACTTAGGGGTCATCAGAGACCATCTCGCATAGTCGGTTGGGCGAGCCGCCTCCAATGATCATTTTCACCCGCCTCTAAAGGCATGTTTCGTAGTAGTGGTAGCAGCCCAAATTTAGCTAAATCCTAGCCAAATACGGTGTTCTCACATTACCCCTACCTTTCCTGAAGGTTCAGCCCTGGTTGTTGCTCTTCCTTCATCACTACATCGCACTTCTCTATTGATGGTGCCGCTAAGCTTGACCAAGCCAAGCATGAGCCCACTTGCATGAAGGATGTGATTTGGCCTGTATGTCATCGTCTTGAACAGCTTGCTCATGTTTACACGGGGACAACATGCATGATCAACACGGCTCCATTCTAAATGGCGATAATATTCTGACCCCTCTCTTTCTCTCGACTTTTCTTCTTGTTTCTTCCACTTCCTTCATCTCCTCCACTCCCCTCTATCCTCCACCAGTTTCACTGGCTAGAGGAGAGAGAGAAAACCGGCTAGAGGAGAGGGAGAAAGGGGCTCGGTGCATGTCTTATATACCACAGTTTCATGTAGTTCTTTTAAAGGGTAGTTGCCTTCTTGGCATTCTCCTGGAAGCTCCAAGCCGATGGTTTTGGGCTACATACGAGTCACATTTGGCATGATTTTCGTTGTTGTCCTCGTCTGTTTCTATGGGTCTATGATTTTTAGGATGTGTGTTTAAACATGTAAAAATATTATTTAATGTAAATTTAATGGTCCATAGCTAAAATTGAAGTACAAAATCTTTGTACTTGAGCGAACACGTCAAATAATGAAGAAAACCTACAAAACAATTGATTAAAAAAACTAGTGCGATTATTCTTCATGTCTGGAAAGTGATATATGATGCCACCATCTTTAAATTGTATAAAGAATTCTCATTTTAAAATTGTAACAAAGCGATCATTTAATTATTAATTCTCTAATATATTTTTAGCTTATTTTCACATAATTTACTGAATAAAATACTTCGCAATACTAACGTACATAGGAAAAGAATTAGCATGGATTCCAGAAATCTTTTAATCCCGCAGCTCAAGAGCCACACAGCATTCTGCTCGGTCCATTTCTTAATATTTCAGAAATATACGAGAGTGAGAGTTCATCTATAGTATCTACTACATATTAAAAGATCTAGTTTTATTTCTCTATCTCCACCCCACAAAACATACACAATCTCATTCAGCCCCCGTCCAATCAAATACATCTAACAACTCATATTGATCTGATGGTCTGCCATATAATCCGACGGCTATCCTTTTTTGATAGATAATTGTGCACCATTGTTATTCACTTAAAGTTGATAGATAATTACAACATGATGGTAACTAACACCTTCTTTAGAAAAAGGCAATCTCATTTAGTGACCTTTAGTAGTGCCCAGCACTGCAACCGAATTGATTTTGTTCTTGCCAGGAGAGTGGATAGAAGGGCTCGTGTAGATTGTAAGGCGACACCTGGAGAGTGTGTTATCCCACAACATAAGCTAGTGGTAACTAATTTTCGCTTTCATTTACGCGTTTGTCGGGACATGTGCCAAAATCATGAGAACAAAATGGTGGAAGCACAACAAATCTTTAAGGATAGAATGATTGTAGAAGGACCATGTAACAAAGAGGACGATGCGAATAGCATGTGGGTAAGATGATAACTTACATTCGAAAGGTGGCTAGGGAGGTGCTTGGAGTAACCAAAGGAAAGAAATGCGAACGTAAAGACACCTGGTGATGGAATGAGGATGTCCAAAAGGCTATCAAGAAGAAGAAAGAATGTTATAAGCGCTGGCATCATGATAGAAGCACAAATAACATGGAGAAGTACAAGAAGGCCAAAAAATAAAGCAAGGCAAGTTGTGAGTGAAGCAAGGGGGGCAGACTTATGATGAGCTATACCAACGACTAGGCACAAAGGAAGGTGAAAAGGATGTCTACAAGATGGCTAAAATTCACGAGAGGAAGACAAGAGACTTCAACCAAGTTAAATGCATCAAGGACGAGGCAAATTGACTTCTAGTGAAAGACCAAGAGATCAAGAACAGATGGAGAGATTACTATGACGAACTATTCAACGGTGAGAATGAGAGCACTATGTTTGAGTTAGACGACTCCTTTGATCACACCAACAGGCGTATTGTGTGGAGGATCCAGGAGTTCGATGTTAAAGAGGCCCTAAAAAGGATAAAAGGAGGCAAGGCGTCGGGCCCTAATATATCCCTATTGAGGTGTGGAGATGTCTTGGAAACATGACAATAGTATGGCAAACTAAGCTATTCAACCGCATCTTTCAGTCAAAAAAGATGCCCGAAGAGTGGAGAAAAAGTATATTAGTACCCATCTTCAAGAATAAATGGGATATTCAAAGCTATAGTAATTACCAATGAATTAAGCTTATGAGTCATACTATGAAGATATGGGAAAGAGTGATTGAGCATCGACTAAGAATATTGACGAACGTCACAAAAAACCAATTTGGTTTTATGCCCAGAAGATCGACCACGGAAGCAATTTTCTTGCTACTTCAGCTTATGGAGAGATATAGGCAATAGAAGAAGGATCCACATATGATATTCATTGACTTAGAGAAGGTGTATGACAAGATATCAAAGACAGTCATGTGGTGGGCGCTAGAAAAACATAGTGCATCAACAAAGTAAATTACCCTCATCAAGGATATGTACAATAACATTGTGAAAAGTATTCGAACTTGTGATAGTGAGACCGATGCCTTCCCAATTAAGATAGAACTATACATCAAGGGCCAGCCTTGAGCCCATACATTTTTTGCCTTCGTGATGGATAAGGTCACGAGGGATATACAAGAAGATATTTCTTGGTGTATGCTCTTTGCTGATGATGTGGTGCTAGTAGACGAGAGTAAGATTGGCGCCGATAGGAAATTAGAATTGTGGGGACAGACATTTGAATCAAAAGGGTTTGGACTTAGTTGGACCAAAACTGAGTATATGAGGTGCAACATTAGTGGTGTTAATTAGGTGCGAAGAGAGAGTGCTTACTCTAGAAGGATAAATAGTGCCTAAGAATGTCACTTTTCGATACTTGGAGCAATGCTATAGAGCAATAGTGGTATCATAAGGATGTTAGCCACAGAACCAAAGCGGGGTGGATGAAATGGCGGCAAGCATCTCGCATCCTCTATAACAAAAAGGTCCCACATAAACTAAAAGGTAAGTTCTATAGGAAAGTGATCAAGCCTGTGATGTTGTATGGAGCAGAATGTTGGCCCACTAAAAGACAACACATCCAACAGATAAGTGTCACAGAGATGCGTATGTTACGGTAGATCTATGGTGATACAAGAAATGATCGAATTCAGAATGAGGATATACGTGATAGGGTAGGGTGGCATCGATTGAAGAAAAGTTTGTCTAACATCGACTAAGATGGTTTGGACATATCCAACATATGCTTCCAGAAGCACCGATGCATAGAGGTATCCTAAGGTGTATCGACAATACTAGGAGAGGCAGGGGGTGACCCAAAGTTGACATGGGAGGAAAAAGAGACTTGAATGATTGGAATGCATCCAAGGATTTGGCTCTAAATAGGGCCGCATGGAAATTAGCGATCCACGTGCCGGAACCATAATATATTTTTCAAGCCTTTTTTTCTTTCACCTTTTGGCTTGTGCAGCTTCTATTGGGTTTCATCTCTAGCGTACCCTAACTTGCTTGGGACAAAAGGCTTTGTTATTGTTGTTGTTATTGTGTTATTCACTTAACGTTGATAGATAATTACCCACCATTACCACCATCCCTCTCTCTCATTTGAATCCTACCTTTAATGAGAAAATTACCCACCATTGTCACTGCCCCTCTCTCTCCCAAATCGGCGTCGTGCATCGCCGCCGTGCCCGCACCGCACTCTAGCCACTGGCAAACATGCGCGAGCAACGGCCGCCCCACCACGTGTGGCGCGGCGCTCCAGCCACCCACCGCGTGTGGTGGCCGCACCCGCGCTGCACTCTGGGCTGACCCGGCATGGTTGCACGGGAGCGGGCCGAAGAAGTAGGCCACGGCCATGGTATAGCCCGGCCCATGGTGCAGGAGAAAAGAAAATGAGAAAAAAGAGGCAAATCGGGCTAGTGGACCAAAGCAGGAGATGGATCGAATGCTTGCTTGGCCACGTGCATGAGCGCTTAGGCTGGGCCGAATTTGGCCCGATTTCAGATATTTTTTGAAAAAGCCTCGGATTTATTTAATAATATGCACGAATTTCTATATGTACAAAAATCTTGTGCATAACCCCCGTTGTTATCATAATTCACAAATAACGTCTTTCCAGTACAATAGATCCTCTAGAATTTGGATTTGGGTTTATTCTTGCTTTTAGAGCATGCCTATACATATTATAAAAATATGTGTCATACATGCTCGGTTACTAGCTCATCTCAAAGGAGAGAGCATAGAGTATAATAAAATAAACCAAAAAACAAAGTGAAACAAAGATTATTTTTTTATTTCAAGAACAAAATTGAGTCTAGAGTACGACAAAATAATTCTAAATAAATTAAATTCCACAAAAACACCTTTCCAGTAGAGCAGGGTCTCAGAAATTTAAATTTTAAGTTCATTCTTGCATTTAGAGCATGTCGATATATATTATAGAAACATGTGTTTTACATGTTCGGTTACTAGTTCATCTCAAAGGAGAGAGCATAGGGAACCAAAAAATAAAGTGGAAATGAAGATTTTATTATTATTTTTAAGAACAAAATTGAGTACAGAGTACAACAAAAGAATTCCATATTACAGAAACGTGTGTTATACATGATCGGTTACTAGTTCATCTCAAAGAAGAGAGCATAGAGTACAACAAAATACACCAAAAATAAAGTGAAATGAATATTTTTTATTTTTAAGAACAAAATTGAGTACAGAATACAGCAAAAGAATTCCAAACAAATTAACCATAGGAGGACATTGATCGAACCTGCGATCTGCCTGCTGCCGGCTGCAGCCTCCAACCAGCAGATACGTTCGTTTTAATACAACTTTTAGGCATCAAACTGTTTATTTTCTTATTTGTCCGTATATATGATTAATATAGCTACATAATTATAGCTACATAATTAAGGGTGCATCAGAGATAGGGGCGTAACCGGAGCAAATACGGTGGAGATCACTTAGAGCATTTTTTTTCTCAGATAAGCATCGGACTGGCACTACTACAAAATGGATCATAGAAGACCCCACATCACAGGCGGATCCCGAAAACCCGTCTCTGTTACAGTAGATCACAGACGGTTTGCAAAGAGAAATGTCTGGGTTACTTGGAGAAATACGAACCGCCTATAATAATCAGACATCACAGACGGTTTTTATTAAGAACCGCCTGCAATATCGGGGTAACATATCGCAGGCGGTTCTTAATAAGAACTGCATGCAATAAGAGGATTATCAGAGGTGGTTTTATTTGGAAACCGCCTGTGATAAGGCGCCCGAGACTTAATATAGCCGCGTCGTTTCATGTTCTCTTCGTTAATGTTTCATCTCCCCCTGAGCCCCCTCGTCTTCTTCGCCCCTCATCTTCTCTACCCCCTCATCTCCTTTACCCCGAGCCCTATATAGCAAATGCACGCACCACCTCCGAGCCCTATATAGCCCATCGTCGCCGGCCTCCTCTCCTCCTCCACCGTCGTCACTGGCCTCCGATCTACTCCTCCACCGTCGCCGCTGGCCTCTCCTCTTCCTCCACCGAGTATGGTACGTACGTCACGTGACGTCTCGCTGCCGCACGCCTCACTAGATCGATCTCCTCTCCTGCCCGGTCAATCTCTCCCTCACCACGGAGGTAATAAGCCGCCCTTGCCCTCACCCTCTCCCTAGATTGATCTTTCATATATGCTGAATGTATGTATTATAAGTTGCCCTCGTCCTCTCCCTAGATCTTCCATATATGCTTCTAGTACTGTTGTAGCGGTTTGCATGCATATATATAAGTTGCCATATATGCTTCTAGTGTTGTAGCGGTTTGCTCAATGTGATGGATCAACAGGTGCCTATCATAGAGGGGCCTAGATTAACATTGTGGAGTTAGAAATTTTAGGGTTTCTGGAAGCATGTCCTCCTACAGCTCTTAATTAAGATTTTCTTTTGCATGTGATCAATATATGATCTTGCCTTAATTAAGATCTTTAGGGTTTATTTATGTTGTATGAGAAGTGTATCATTGCAATAACTAAAATTTATGCATTTGATCTATTGAAGCTAATTTCAAAAGAATTAATTAATGTACTAGTCTCTCATAATTTATACAATATCATTGCATATATATTTTTTAGATGGACAAGTCATTTGATCAATCGAAGAAACGTAAGATGGACTCCAAAGCTACATGCGGCTCTTCTTCAGCCAAGAAGGTTAATATTTTTTGAACCAAATAGTATTGTGTGATGACTAATGCTTTGTTTTTCCAAAACTGAATAATATGTTGAATGCAAAGTTAATTTAATTCTAAACTGGTTTTTTATTGGAATATTGTAGAGTTTTGCTGACGATGTAGAAAAGCAAATAGGGAAGAATTTTAAAATCTCTCAAGTTACCTGCAATGATCTGAAAGTACAATTTAGAGCTACTAACAATGTTGTGTGTGCTAACATTGTGGATAGAAATTTCATGCCATCTTTCATTGTTGCCTCAACGCTTGAGGACTTTCTTGGCCATTCAAAATTCAGGGTTGCTGACCACTACATCCATGGTGTTGTTCTAGTTGCATTTGAAGAAGACAAAGGTGTTGATAAGGTCACTATGCAAAACTTCAGATGGGGTGGTAGCTTGATCAGATTCACCAAGATTGATGCTCTGGCTCAAGCAAGTCCAGATGTTGGTCGTGAATTCAAGGCGTTCAGTTTTCCACCTGACGATGAAGAGTAGTTGTTTTTATCTTTTTATATTATGGGTTGAAACTTCTGGTTGTGAACAACTTTAATTTCGCTGTTTCTTAAGAACTATGTGCTTTATTGGTGGTTCATATATATATAATATTATCTGTGATATGATATGAATGTGATATGATCTGCGAGATTTATGTGAAGGTGATATAATCGATCTGTGAACTTATGTGAATGTGATATGATCTGTGAAATGATGTTTGTGTTAAATAACATCACAGACGCTTCAATATGAAAACCGTCTGTGGTAATGGGGAATCACAGGCGGTTCTTACTAAGAACCACCTGCGATATAGGCTTATAACCGCTTGTGATGACAGGGGATCATCACAGGCCCTTGCCTACAGGCGGTTCAAGAAACCGTCTGTAATGGTGTTTCTGAACCGTCTGTAATGACCTTTTCTGTAGTAGTGTGGATAGTGTCAGAAACAAATATCGAAGTGGATAGTGTCATAAACAAATAAGAACACGAATAGTGTCAATCTGGAATACGATATGAATACCTGTCGAGCTTGATATAGTGACGGATATTTTGTCGGATATCACATCAAAAACAAAATACATATGTCACACATAGAACATAGAAATCCAACTATATATGTTCAGAATATATCAATATGTAGCATTTTAACAAGAACAAGTGGTAGTCATATTAACACTAGTTCAACAAGCTCATCGATAGATGACAATAGTACAAAATAACACATGTCTTTCAAATCTAAATAGATTATATCATTTGAGGGAGTCTTTCAGAGGTTCTACAATTTTTGTATAAAATTGTCTATCTTTTGTGAAAATAAAACATGAGGAAGTAGGAGGAGTTAAATATCTTAGCAGATAGTAATGCACATACTATCATACGAAAAAAAAATTACTATCCAGATAATATCCGAATAATTATCCAGATATTAATTGAGAAAATACGGGAATATCGAACACGTTCAGAAATCATATCCGTTTCCGCATTTAGGATATATTATTGGTATCACATAATCACGATTTTTTGCCAAAAATTTTGTGTGTACATCTGTACACCCATGACCTAGGCCCGCCCATGGTTCTTGGGCCACCGTCATCGACGTGGGGGCTCTTGTCTAGGTTCAGAGCTCCTCTAAATGTCACTTTCATATTTAGTTTTGTTGCTGTTGGGAAACCAGTGGCCCCACCCGAAGTGGGGTCCACCTGCCATGAGGGTGGGTATATTTTCCTAATGTGAGCACTTAAGTGGATACTTATCCCTTCACTAGATTTGGCTATAAAAGGAGGTGGGAGGCAATTGTACTGTAACCTTTTTGATCGATTAATAAAGAGCTCTCCCTTTTCCTCCCTATACTGTGTCTCCCATTTTACATATTGTACACGTTCTTCGTCCCTCTACTTCCTCGACGATGACTACGCCACGCTGTGCAACCCGAGGACCGAACTCGGCGGCAACGGTTGCACAACACGTTATCAGCACGACTACGCTTCTCCGCCGAGCCTTCTTCTTCCTAGGCTCATTTTCTTCAGTTGAGGTAGAGATCGACGAAAACGTGAAAAATGGGTTCTCCATCGGATCTAGATCCATTTTTGTATTCTTTTTGGCATTTCTTTGTTTCTTGTTTTGACCCACGTGTGAAGCTCCTCGAGAAAACGATGCCGACAGAAGTTGCCGGTCAAGCCGTTTCGTTTCTCCCAAGAAAATCCGATGCCGACAGAAGTCGCCGGCCAAGCCGATCGGACAGGAGTTGTAGATCGCCGTGGCGAGACGGCGCCGTGCATGGATCGCACGTCGCGTCGCCGCCGTCACGCCGCCCCGAACGGCGGCCTCGATGGTGCGACCATCGCAGCCGACGCCACGCCCCCGCACGGGCGCCGGCCGCCACCGCACGGACCGGCCGCCGCTGCCCCGCACGGGCGCCGCCTCCCGCCACAGCCAGCCGGTCTGACCGGCCCGTATAGCTGGTCTGATCGGCCTGGCACCGCCGCCGCCGCCCTCGCATGGGCGGCCGCCGGCCTCGCCATGCGCGTCGCCCGCATGCGCCGCTGCCGGCCATCACCGCCGCCGCCGACGAGCCGCGCCACCACCGTCGCCGGCCACGGCCACGCCGCCCCCGCATGGGCACGCCCGAGCCACGCCGACTCGCCGCTGGCCGCCCCGTGGCCCCGCCGCGCCACCCGCGCCGCCCCGCACTCCGCGCCGCTCAGGCGCGCCGCCGCCGCCGGCCGGTCTGACCGGCCTCATGCGCCACCGCCACCACCGCTCGGGCGGTTAGGGTTTGCCCTAACCGCCGCCCCCCCCCATAACGGGCCGAGGGTAGTGCGGTGGTGGGCCGCACGATGGGCCAGCCCACGAGGGCCCATGAAGCGGTAGCGAGAAAAAAAAAGAAAAAAAAGAAAAAAAGGAGGGCGGACCGGCCGGTCTGACCGGGCCCTTCGGGCGGTCTGACCAGCCCACCCGGCGGTCTGACCGGCCTGGGGCAGCGCGCGGCATTTTTCTTTGCATTTGGCCCCTGGAATCTTCATATTTTATGCATCTTTATTTTCCAGTACTAAAATTTTGCGTAAAAGCCTCTGTAAATTCCAGAATTAGTAGAAATACTTGTTTCTAGCATAAAAGGGCCTCGGGAACTCAATTTTTACATCTGATTTTGATTTTCTCAGCTATTTCACATGCTTTAAATGATTATATGCCATTATTGATATGATTTGCTGATCAGGGTTAATTGTAATTTTGAATATTACTTTTAATCCTCATATATCTCATATTTTGGCATAATTTAAGTATTGAAGCACCGTTTTAGAATTACTTTTGTATAATGCAATATTACCCGTATGTTTGGTTACAGCTCTGAAAAGTTTGGTTACATGCTCACTGAGAATGAGATGGTTCGAAAAACTACCTCCACCATGCATGTGGAGAACGTGTCCTTAGCAAAGAAATTGCAAGCAAAGGAATATACATCATTCTCTGAGCTGATTCATTGTCTGCTCCTA
Organism: Stipa capillata; assembly: GCA_019208055.1. Lineage (NCBI taxonomy): Eukaryota > Viridiplantae > Streptophyta > Magnoliopsida > Poales > Poaceae > Stipa > Stipa capillata. The sequence continues at coordinate 1,304,858 of JAGXJF010002193.1, forward strand.
CTAGAGACGGAGTTGGTCATGAAATCCAACGATGTATCCGTCCCAAGAAGAGTGACAAGGGCAGAAAGGTATAGGCCCAGGAGAAGAACCAGGACCAAAATACCTTACAATAAGCAACACTTCAAGAACCACCATGATGCCTCCGGTAAGAGTGGGCCTGAAGCACACCAAATATTTGGGCAACAGAGGAAGAGATAACTATGATGAAACTTGCCCAAGAAGATCAATCTCTCCTCATGGGAGCCACAAATGGCGCCCTGGTAGATGATGAAAGATCTGCTTAACAAAAATGTGCTATGATACATTAATAATTGTTGAATAATTTTGTAAGCTCTATGAGAGCATTCACTTTATTCTTTCGGTGTTTGGATTATATTCGGACTTATTCCTTTGTTCAACATTTATTCATTTATGGCATGTGATGTTCTGAAATGTGTATGCATTTAATTATGTTTGCTACTTACTCGCAATGTTATTAATTAGATGCAATATTTTAGAACACGTGTGGCGCACAATGGAGGAAGTATGCCTTGTGGACAGTGACACGACTAATACCATACTAAGGGAGACGAAATATTTCCAGTCTATTCGCAAAGGTACGGGCAGTATCATGACAATCGCCGGTAGCGGTTCTAGTATAATAGGCTCCGGAAGAACCACAATTATACTCCCAATGGGTATAATTTTGACAATAGAAGAAGCATTATTGTACCCCGAATCGACTAGAATGCTCCTTAGTTTAAGGACATTCGTGCTAATGGTTTCCATGTAGAAACCGATGATGAAAATGATAAAGAATATCTACTCATCACTAAGCGCGACGCACATGGAAAAAGGGTATTAGAAAAACTTCCTCCATTTGACACCGAGCTTTACTACACTAGAATTGTAGCATCCCCGGTGTACACTGTCTTTAAAACTGTTTTTAGAAGCTCTGAATTATTCCGCCTATGGCATGATAGGCTTGGCCACCCCAGTCTAAGAATGATGAGAAATGTTATTAATAACTCTAATGGTCATAATATTAATATAAAAAATTTCCCAAATCAAGAAGATTTCTTGTGCCCCACATGTGCCACGGGGAAATTAATTATTCGACCATCCACTTTGAAAGTGAAGGATGAAATCCCTGCATTCCTAGAACGAATACAAGGGGATATATGCGGTCCTATTCAGCCCCGGTCAGGGCCATTCCGGTACTTTATGGTGCTCATCGATGCGTCCTCGAAATGGTCGCATGTCTCTTTATTATCTACGTGAAATCATGCTTTTGCAAAGCTAATCTCGTAGATAATTCAGATTAAGAATAAATTCTTAGATTATCAAGTAAAGTCCATTAGAATAGACAACGCCGGCAAATTTTCTTCAAAAGCATTTGATGATTATTGCCTAGGCATGGGAATTAAAGTTGAGCACTCAGTACCTCATGTCCATACCCAGAATGGTTTGGCAGAGGCATTAATTAAAAGAATTAAATTTATTGCCAGACCGCTATTACAGAGTTGTAATTTATCAACAACATGTTGGAGACAGGCAGTGCTGCACGCTGCAAATCTCATTAATTTTAGACTGTCGGCCTATAACATCCACTCTCCTATGCAACTAGCACAAGGGTCGGCACCGAAAATTTCCCACCTTAGAAGGTTCGGTTGCCAGGTATATGTACCTATACCACCACCTCAGCGATTAGCAATGGGGCCACTCCGTAAGTCTGGGATTTATGTTGGTTATGAAACCGTCTCCGCATTTGGAACCCATGACCGGAGATTGCCATACGGCCCGCTTTGATGATTGCATTTTTGATGAGGATCATTTCCCGACATTAGGGGGAGGAAATCAACCCCTTGATGAAAAATATCACGAAATTACGTGGCAAGCCACGGGGATCCACGCACATGACCCGCGTATTAGTGAAGCAAATAGAGAGGTCTAGAAAATAATTGATTTGCAAGCATTAGCGAATCATCTGCCGGATCAGTTTAGTGATTTCAAATCCGTGACTAAGTCGCATGTGCCCGCACGCAATGCACCGGAGAGGGTTGAGATACCAAGAAATGATGAAGGTATACCCGTTCCCGTCCAAAGGCCTCAGAATAAAAGGACGAGAACTCCGGTCCCTCGTGTCCCGAGTACCCGGGGACGCCCGGCGAAAAAGGACAAGAAGGACTTACCACGGAAAACCACTGAAGCACCCCAAAAGAATAAGGGGAGCCAGTTGAGACCTGGCACAAGTACAGAACAACATGTTCCTGACTTGAACCTTCCATTGGAGGAAGCACCTAGCGGAGATGTGTGCGCACACATCGGCGCAGGAAAGCTAAAGGACCTTGCTCCCGCTACGGGAAATAGCGATAAGCAAAGGGAAGTGCATGAAGAAGCGCTCCATAGCGAAATGGCCATAAACTATGCAGAAACAGGGGAATCTCTTAATAGAGTAACAACCAATGTCGATATTTATTTTGCGAATAAGATTGCCAAGATTATTGATCTTGATCCCGAGCCTGTATCGCTCGCCGATTGTAAGAAACGATCGGATTGGAAAAATGGCAAGAGGCAATCACCGCGGAATTATTATTTCTGAAGAAAAGAGAGGTATTTGGGTCAGTAAGCCTAACCCCTCACCACATACGCCCTGTAGGTCATAAGTGGGTTTTTGTTCGTAAGAGAAATGAGAATAATGAGGTGGTCAGATATAAAGCAAGGCTTGTTGCACAAGGTTTCACTCAACGACCCGGAGTCGATTTTGAGGAAACTTACTCCCCGGTCATGGATGGAATTACCTTTAGATATTTAATCTCAGTGGCAGTTAATTTGAATCTGAAAATGAAAACTCATGGATGTGGTAACAACATACCTATACGGAAGCTTGGATTCGGACATTTATATGAGGGTACCAGAAGGTATTCCCATACCGAACCAAGACAGAGCAAACAGGAGCCTGTATAATATGAAACTTAGAAAGTCACTATATGGACTCAAACAGTCTGGCAGAATGTGGTATAATCGCTTAAGCGAGATACTAAGCAAGAAAGGCTACACGAGCAATGAAGATTGCCCTTGTGTATTTATACGCAGGTCCCAGGATGGATTCTGTATAATCTCGGTATACGTGGATGATCTGAATATCATTGGCACGCCCGAGGACATTGATGAAGCAAGTTCTTACTTGAAGTCAGAATTTGAAATGAAAGACTTGGGCAAGACCAAGATTGCTTAGGTTTGCAACTTGAGCATTTCCCTGAAGGGATATTAGTGCATCAGTCTTCCTACACTCAGAAACTGTTAGAAATATTTAGCTTCGAAAAGGCATACCCTTCGAAGGTCCCCATGATTGGGAGGTCCCTACAGCAAGACAAGGACCCGTTTAGACCTAAGGAAGAGGGGGAGGAAGTTCTGTGACCAGAATTCCCATACTTGAGTGCAATAGGAGCACTCATGTATCTTGCAAATTGCACGAGACCGGATATTGCATTCGCCGTGAATTTGTTAGCGAGATATAGTTCTGAGCCTACCAAACGGCATTGGAAAGGCATTAAGGATATATTTCGATACCTCCAAGGAACCAAGGACCTTGGCTTGTTCTTCAGAAAGAATCAAAACTTGTCCATGGTTGGATATGCCGACGCTAGGTATCTTTCAGACCCGCATACAGCTAAGTCACAGACAGGGTATGTTTTCCTATGTGACGGGACTGCATCTCATGGAAATCGTCTAAGCAAAGTCTTGTATCGACTTCGACAAACCACTCGGAAATCATTGCCCTATATGAAGCTTCACGGGAATGTGTTTGGCTTCGACGGATGGTCAACCACGTACAGAAGTCGTGTGGGTTGAACACCGTACAAACCCCTACAATTATCTATGAAGATAATGCAGCGTGTGTTGCACAAGTACAAATGGGTTATGTGAAGAGCAATCTCACTAAGCATATCAACCCCAAGTTCTTCTATGCTCATGAATTGCAAAAAATGGACGAAATAAAAATACTGCATACTAAGTCATGTGAAAATCTGGCAGATTTATTCACTAAGTCATTACCGGCGTCGACCTTTGAAAGGTGCGTACGCGGAATAGGTATGATGAGACTTAGGGAGTTGCAGTGTTCAGGGGGAGAATCTTTGCAAACTCATAGGTAAAATCTTGACCAAGAAAGTCGAGTATCTGGTTGAATAATCAGATGAATTATACTCTTTTTCCCTTGGATGAGTTTTACCGAAGTTTCTCAAACCAAGGTTTTTAATGAGGCAATTCGTGCACCACGACCAACGTATGACATGCGCTCTTTCTCCAAGTATTTTTTCCACTGGGTTTTTCGGAGTTTTTGGGACATGTGCTATACGTGATAAGTTTCCAAGAGGGAGTGTTGGGAAACCAGTCACCCCACCCGAAGTGGGGTCCACCTGTCATGAGGGTGGGTATATTTCCCTAATGTGAGCACTTAAGTGGATACTTATCCCTTCACTAGATTTGGCTATAAAAGGAGGTGGGAGGCAATTGTACTGTAACCTTTTTGATCGATCAATAAAGAGCTCTCTCTTTTCCTCCCTATACTATGTCTCCCATTTTACATATTGTACACGTTCTTCGTCCCTCTACTTCCTCGACGACGACTACGCCACGCTGTGCAACCCGAGGACCGGACTCGCCGGTAACGGTTGCACAACAGTTGCATCCTCTCCTTGAACCACGATGGTGGACAGGTGTCCACTCCTCCAGGTGATCCGACAATGACCTGATTGGATCTAAAACTTACCTTTTCCCATTATGTGATTTGGTGGGCCGCCACCGCCGTGGGGGTTCCTATCTAGGTGTGCAGCTCCCATAATAAGCCCCTTTTAGATCTATTTTTGCCGGCTCCTCCCCTTGAACCCTGGCGGAGCTAGTCCATCGCCGGGGTGATCCGACAACGGCTTGATTAGATCTAGAATTTCTCTTTTCCTCATAAGGTGATTTGGTACCCGTCCCTCACCGTCTCCATTCCCTTCTTCCCTCCCCCTTCCTCCTCTCTATCTCTCTCTCTCTCTCCCTCCCTCCCCCCCTTTCTCTCTTCTTGCTCTGCCAATAAATCTCCTGTTGTTCCCCTCTCTCTCTCTTCTTGCTTTGCCAATAAATCTCCTGTTGTTCATTATCCACCACTGATTCTTGGGTTTCTTCAAAATACGGCAATTCAAGGGCCTTAACATGTGATTGTCGACGGCGAGCTTCAACACGTATCAGGTTCACCAGTGTGCATTTTCTCGTGCACCATCCAAATGTGGCCAGTTAAACGGTCTCAATTTGGTGCACCGGTGAGCTTTCATCACAATCTTGGTCTCAGCAAGGTTGACTTCGATGGCACTACGACCGACAAGCCTCAAATCTGCATGGGAATACGTACTAGCTTGGACGGAAGGACCGGATGTTGCTTGTCAAGCTCGATCGATCTCTCAGCCGTGAGTGAGTTTTTAGCTTCGCAAGCTGCAACGCTGAAAACACAAAACATGTGTTCGTAGCAACGCAAAAGCGTGCGTAGCCTCGGAAGACAATCCAGACGTAAGTACGCTGATGTCGTTGATTTCCCTCATGCAAACTCTATGCGCCTGCCTAACCTGATGCTTCATCTGGTTAGCAGCCATTACCTGTCCTTTTCGACATCAAGCTTCAGCGTATCGATTCTGAGCCTGAAAGTGGGAGGTGAAGAGCTCTACTGAGGATTGCCTTTTGTCCAACTGCGGATGTATCCAAAAGCTTATACTGTTTTGTAAATGTGGGCGGTACACTCATGCTTCAGCATGATTCAATCGGTCCAGTGCAGGTCTCTTGTTAAGTGAAACACGGTACGACACGTACCCGAATTAATTTGGTTCACGTACTGGTGTGCATTCATTCTGGCCTCGAACTCAACCGAAATTGCAGCGAACAAGTGCATGGTATAGGATAGCAAAGTGATTATCATGTGCTCCATGTACTACATATTGATGAGAAGTAGACGTAAATATGTCACTGGTGACATCAAGTCCAATTATAAGTCGAGCTCGCAGGGACCGTACGAATAGCTTGGAAGATAAAAATTCTTCCAGAGGTTTTTTTAGATAATACTCTGCATCATACAATGCACCCTTCGGGCGAAGGAGAGTGATCTAATAAACCAGTTAAGATCGTGGTCGAACTGTTGAGCATATCTTGGTTCATGCGTGTGTGATGAGTCGCTTGACGCTGCCTGTTTGCCACGGCAACCGAGTAGTTTCCGAAACCATGCTCGAATGCTCCTTCTCCTCGCTGGTTGTTGCAACTTACGCGAGCTCCTAAGCTGTCGGGCCGGTCCAGCACGTCTAATTGCAGACGCAACTGCAAGAAAGGCCGCATTTACATGCAAATCCAACTGCTTCTATCAGCTAGCTAATACGTAATCGTATGATATCTGGTCATCTCATTTCTTTGTTTTTTTTTCTGAACTTCTCCACATGGTTCTGAACTTCTGAAGGCTGGATGAGCCATACAATTGTTGTGACATTCGACATGAGACAGGTTTTCCTTGTAAGATTCTCACTGATTCTTCTTTTGAATAAGAAGATTCTCACTGATGATCCATCTAGTAAGATATTCATATGTTCACCAGAACCGCGTGCAATCTTCTTTTAAGAAAAAGAACCTCGTGCAAACGTACAAACATTTCCCCTTTTTTGAGAATGCAGTGCCTTGCGTGCGAACACCATATGCTTTCCCTGTGCCCCCGTCAATCCACGGACAGACAAGAGAATGAATACTTCACCAAACGTAGGGATGGATGGGACTCTGACCAGAACTGAATTGTCCAGGCAAGCTTCCAAAACAGGCAAAATGAGCAAGATCCATGATATTAATGAGTGAAGAAATGCAGTTCAGAAGGCCGACCGTTCTTCAGACACAAGACAATAGCGTTTCCTATCTACATTCAGTTTACTCTGCTGTTCTACTGAACAGCACAATAGATTTCAGATCAGTGGTAGAAACAGTTAGAGAACAAATTTTTGATATACAACTTTTGCCGCATGTAGGGGTGTCAACGGATCAACTAGTGTTTAAACCATATTCGCGTTTTTCGAACGAAAATTGCTATACATACGATGATAACACGTCCCGACGGTCGTATGATTCAGCACGGTACATGTCTACATGACAATCAGTTACCTATGTCCCTTCATGACATGCAAATTCCTCCGTGAGATCCATCATACAAGCACCAACGCACCTGAAGCATTTCCGTCGATAAATGTTACAAGGAATTAATACCAGTAGGGTATCTGATCGACTCGGTCGGACACGAATATCGTATAACTTATATAATGCAAGATATTTACGACATTCTATCCTCTTAATAGCACGTTTGATTATTGTATTCTATTTATTTCATCTAAAGGAACATTAACTAATACTAAACTAAATAACCTCGTCAAACAATTAGGCATGTTGCAATAAATATGCATATTGCTTTACCAGAATAGAATAAGCATAGTTCGGATAAAATAACATTCAGGATGTCAAAAGTCTATTATCAGATTCATTACCATATTTTCTATATAAATTCTAATAAAAATACAAATAGGGGAGAAATTGTTAACCAGAGGAAAAAAAATCTAAACTATATTCAAATCTTCTACTCCCTTAGTTTCAAAATAAAGTCTTTGTAGAAAGTGTGCAATCAAAATTTATTTATCTTTAACCACTAATTAATTAACAAATGACTTAGCTTGGTTAGATGCAAATAGTACCATTAAATTTGTTATTAAAAATAATTTCATAATATATTTTTTATAATATTTTACTTATATACTCATGAAATTGCATTTAGGCCTCCAAGTGAATTGTGGGTGATTATGACAAATGATTAGGGGACTAATATGAATCTTGAGTGTGTAAATAGGTTTTAGTCCCACACGTGAGATCTAACCAATAATAGCGACCACTAAAATTATGAAAAGAGGAACGGCGAAGCTCAAAGTGCTTCAGACCTCATTTCCTATTTTTTGTGATTTGACAAATCACATTGAGTATAGAAAAAACATACTATAAAGAGGGGCGTGCTTAAAGGGTTGGAGTAGAATCTTAGTGCTCAAAATATTCAACCAAATATGTAGCCTCAAAAAGGTTCCCAAGTTCTCCAAGCTATGCTCTATCTGACATCCAAGAGTGTCTGAATTTTACTCGAACACTCCGGTGTGCAAGTAAACATTGCTAAATGTTGGCCCGAATATTCTAAGTAAGTCTCTGGGCGTGGAACCATTTTTGGGTCCCTTCTGTCTTGGTCTCAGAGTGTCTAGATTTATTCTTGGATACTCTAGGCGGCCTGGACTGTCTGGGTGAGCCTCCGGGTTTACAAACCATCTTAAAAATCTTTCTATCTTGGACTCGGAGTGTCCAGGTTGTTTCTCGAATACTCCGGAGGTCCGGGCTGTCTGGGCATAAATCTAGGCTATGGAACCAGTTTAGTGGCATCTTCTGTCTCGGACTCCGGAGTGTCTAGATTTCTTCCTAGATACTCTGGATGTCTAGAGTGTCTGGCCCTTCCTCCAGCCATACTAAGCCGTTTTTAAGGGGTTTCTGTTACCCCCTCTCGGTGCATCCAGTCATTTTCCAGATACTCCAGGCAATTCATCTAGAGCCTCTGGTCTACTTGTCTAGCCGTGCAAATAGAGCCGTTGGAGTAGATCCTGGATACTCCGGTCACATATTTTCTAAGCAACAACTAGTCTATTGTGAGTGGGCTATTTACACCCCCCCTCCCACTCTCTCTTTCACTCCCAACTATTTTTGGAAAAAAAAATTATGCTCTCAAGAAAGCTACTTCATCTTACTCTAGCCTCAAACATTTGATTCTTGTGAGAAAGATCTCAAGAGAGTGAGTATTGGGATTAGTTGAGCACCAGAGCATCGAGTTCATCTCTAAGTTTTCATCGTGCTTGTTACTCTTGGAGACTGGGATCTCCTAGACGGCTAGAAGTGCTTGAGAGCTCCCAAGCAAGTTGTGAGCTTTAAAAAGTTTGTAAATGTTGGGTTTCGCCTCTGAAAGGGTGAGAAGATGCAAAGTGCGATCTTGAGAGATGCAAGCTTGAGCACAGCCCGGAACTGTTGATGAAAGTTATCGAACTCCCTAACGGAGACGTAGGATTCCTCCAAGAATCCAAACTCCGGCTACAAATCATTTTTGTCTCCATGGTTATTTCTTTCCATCCTTTATTTCTTGCAAGCATTATTTTTGTTGTCATATTATTGTGCTTGTGTGTGACTAGTATCTAGCGGTGCCCATATAGCTCTTTGCATTAGATAATCTTTAAATTTTCGCATAATTGTAATTTAAGCTTTATATTGGATAAATTTTGTTAGTCTCTTATTCACCCCCTCCCTCTAGGCCGACATCTTGAACATTTAACTCATCTAAAAAAGTCAAACTTGTATATCAGAGGTTGTACAAAGTCAAAAACCTCTTCTATTTTAAAACGTAGGGAGTAGTATATAATAGTAGAATAAAACAGGGAAAAAATTCTAAACCATATGCATATCTTATCGCATACAGTAGTCGAAATAAAACAGATAGGTCAGATCCTTTTGATTCATGACCTGTAACATCCTGATTTTAGAGTTTTTCAAAAAAAATTGTTCAAAAAATCAGAGCTGGAAAAATTTCGTTGTTTATTCTCGAATGAATTAAATTTTAATTGAAATTTCACAAATTGGACTATAGTTAATTTGAATTAATCCAACTTGAATTGTATTAGCTTTTCAATTTGGAATATGTCTCCAGAGTTTTCTCAGAATTTTCAGAGTTCGTTTGATATTTAATCTCTCTCTTCTTTCTTTGTTTTATTTTGGTTTTATCCTTTTCTTTTCTCCTTTACTTTATGGCCGCCATCCCGGCTCATCCCCACCCGGCATCCCGCCACCTCATTTCCTCCTTTGAGCAGCTACCCCGACGAGTTCTGTATAGCGCAGTGTGCGTCGCTACCCCTGTTCTAATTGGATTTGAGTGAAAACTCTTTCCCTAACCCTCTTATAAATACCTCACACCCCTCCCACCTTTTCTCCACTCCCCCACACTCTTTTCCCAAGAAACCCTAGCCCCAAGCCCTCCAAACAGCTGCCACCCCCCCCTTTTTGCCTCCCGTGCAGTTTCTGAACAGCACATATCGCCTCAGTATTTTCTCAATTCCCATCGCCTCGAACTTCGTTTGGCAAATCTCTTCGGTGAGATTGTGTATAACCTTTCTCTCTACCTCTTTGCAAACTTTGGTGAAGATCAAATGGTGCAATCACTAGAAAATATCCAAATACTAACGTATTATTTGCACCCAGTTATTATGCACGTGCATCTAGATTGGAACACCGCCATTGTCAGCTCGTACCTCCTTTTCAAGATCCGTTCAGTGAGATCGTGGATAATATTGTCAAGATCATCTCTACAAAATTTGAAGACAATCCAACGGTCCAATCTCCAGGAAATCAAATTTCTCCTTGCTGTTGTTCACGTCTAGATTGACTGCACGAACGGTACAGCGGCATTATTACCTATTTTCCCGTTGATCCATTGAGTGTTTGAAGGATCCCTTTGGTGAAGTTGTGCCTTATGATCCTATGAACACCTCTATAAATTTTCACCTTCATCCATGTAGCTTTTTGTCGGGAATTGATCCATCTCCGACGTGCTGTCCGCGGACGTCCAGATTCAATCTGCAGAACGTCTAGCTTGTCTAATCTTTTCCTGTTAACTCAGTAAGAATTCTCTAAAACCATTTTGTATTATTATACCTCCTTATGTCTAGTTTCTAACCCAATTAGCGGATTGCAATTTCGTTAAGCGAGCATCGCGCAGCGCCCAAAACTCTCCGGTTTGTCCAGAACAGATCTATGTCCAATTCTGACTGTTTCGTGTTGCGAATGTCGCCACCACCCATATAGTTAATCTCCTATCATCTTTTAGTACATCATGGCATTATTTTACATCATTAATCCTTATTTGAAAGCGCTTGCATCATCATGTGTTCATATCTAATAATTTTGTTGATCATTTTCATCATCCAATTGAATAGTATGTTATGTAGCATATAGTGTCCTATTGTTATATGTATGATTGTTATATAGTTCTTACTTTCCCGTTATGTAATGTTCATGCTTAAGATTATTCGTCATATTGATCAATCATGCTTAGTTCATTAATAGGTGTATCCATATTCATATAGCTACATGTTGCATGTTTATATAGTTGAATATAATATGCATATATACAATATAGTTCTACTTTAATAGTCATTAGACATGAGGTGGTTCAACATCTTAGTTCAATCTTGTCCGTATCAAGAATAAATTTGTTCATGTTTAACAAGGTTCATATTGCATGATTATATGCCTCTATACATATAGTGTCTGATGCCTATGTATAACTGAACTTAATATTACAAATAACCTATAGTACTAGAAGCATAATCTTTGCTAAACTAATGTTAATATGACCTACTCCATGTTGTAATGTATGTCTGCTAGCACACACCGGATTATTATTGCATATGACACATGATTGCTCACTGCCATGTTAATGTCTTTAACCACACGTGATGAATGTTTAATAAACACGTTACGAACATCATGTCACCATGTGTAGGTAGCATGATAAGATATATGTGTAGAATTAAATGGGAATATGACATGATGTTATGCAATAATATAAAGTTTACTACATATGTAGTTATGGTTGCATTATGTATATTGTATGGTAGTATGTGCATATATTCTTATAGTTTAACACATGTTTATTTAAGAATTGCTATACAATAATTGATCATGTTATTAACCTCTGTTTATAATATGGTTAAGATTACGCACATAGTCCATATTTGTATAATGCATCTCATATGGTTTGCATATGAAGTATTGCAAAATATGTATATGCATGCATACATAGCACAATCCATGTTTCAGATAATAATTTGCTGGGAATTAGTTTAGCACATTATTGTACTCCAGTATCTAGTTTAATTATTTGTTTGAACACAATTAGGTTGTACATATTCATCATGATGTTATGTTGCATAATCATGTAGTTGTATATAGTTATATATATGTATATGTATTGTTAAACTTAATATTTATTGACTGTCTATATGTCAGAATAATAACTCTTTACTAAGTTATTATTTGACAATATAGTTTAATCACAGTTTGCAAGATCAATGGTTGCTATTGGATTATAATTACCTTTTAGAATTTCAATTGCACAGTTATATGTTATCCTATGTTAGCTCTGCCAAATCTTGATTTCATGTCTAGTCTATCTAGCTTGTTACATGATGTCCAGTTGTATGTTACCCAGTAGTTCATATAGATTGACATGTCGCATATTATCATTTCTTGCCAACTAGCATGTCAGGACATCGCTTGTCTACTAGTATGATGGGTCATATTTGTTTTACTAATATGTTAGATTTCCATGTTTAATCATATGGCTGTACTATTGTTGTCATCGACCATATCTTGTTCCCAGTTGCATATCTATCCCTATCTCGTGTGTGGATTAACTTTAGTCCTTTTACATACAAATTCTATATCACATAAACCTATCTTTGTACATAATGATCCTGATCCGGAAGACCATCTTCGAGTACATGTACTTTATCTGGTTGAGATATATAATCTCACACCTTCCTAGTTGTCTTTCAACAATCCTATCCCTTCACCTTTGTCCTCCGACACCTATCCGACCTTGCTAGCCCTATTCTTCCGGTATTTCTATTGGTATTTAATTTGGAATTATATTTATTTTCTTTACACTTTACTGCCGTTGCGACGGATAGGAAGTAACAACGTTGGGTAAGGACAAGTTCCTGAGAAGAAGACCAACTCATCAACGAAGGCATGCCCCCCTCTTCTTGATCATGTTGATCCTATATTTCAAAGTCATTATATTTTATTGTTTATAAGCATGCATGTTGTTTTATTCCAGTAGCTAGCGTGTTGATTGACACACCATTACCTTTCCGCTTGTCGCCTATTTACTTGATACCCTGAGTAGATTAATATGTTATTATTTCTGAATAAAGTAGAGAAATGCTTAGCCATGCTTAAATATATCCTTAGGATGTTTTGAGTTGCCTCTTCGGAGGAATGATCTTTGGATCGATGACCCTTGATATTGAAACTTGTTGTTGAGCTTGCTGAGCTAGGGCCAGATGCCCATTGTTCCCTCTCTATATTCTCCCTGTTCTACTCTAGGTGAAACTTACCATCTAAAAGGTGCGGGCAACAGCTGAATCATGAGTTGAAGGAGCAAATGGTCGTTCTCACGGGTTGAGGAAGCCATTGGTCGTCCGTATCGAATAAGGTCGAAGTCATGACTTGAGAAGTGTGAATACAGTACGATCACATGCTATATGGGCACTGGGTTGATTGAGTAGGTTAGTCGAGCTCTGGTGTCGACATTGCCATACCGCAGAAGGGTGGACGTAGCTACGAGGACCTCGGCAAAGATGGGAGGCCGGAGGGTGGGGACGTACTCTCAACTCTGTGTCAGACCCGGTGGGACATGTCACATCGAGGGGAGATTGGCTAAAAGATCACGTCATGGTCACCCTGCCGACACACCGATGGGCGTGTGTACAAGCCTGCGCAGCTTGGTATAAGGGGATGATCGTGTCATGTGGGTAAAGTGTACAAACTCTGTAGAGTGTCAAACTAATCGATTAGCCGTATCCATGGTCACGGATGTCATATAACTCATTCCTGGTGAAAAGGACCTGTCTTTCTCCCCCTTGCTAATTCCCTCTAGCCCGGTTCTGGAAATGTGAAAATGTGTTTAGAACGTATGGATGAGTTTAGGCCGGATGCCTTACTCGCATGTGTTGGTCGTGGACCCTCACATTTATGAGAAACACCCCCTGATAATAAAACTGGTTTTCATCAAAATGATGCTTTCGAAATTACTGTACTATTATAACCAAAGCTGCTTATATACAAAAGAGCCATAAAACCCTTCATTTGCTTAAGACTGCACGTAGTCATAGATTTGCTAATGAGGGGGCAAACTGGGTACGCGAAGTACTCATCGAGCATATTGCTTGTTGGACTTGTTCAGATATCTATCAGAACGATAAAGACTATGAGGTATCTTCTACGTCAATGCTGAGGTTTAGGTCATGTGGCCTCCGTCTACTGCCTGTGGTTGAGATGGAGACATCTACGCTTTATTTTCCGCTGTGTTTCTGAACGGTAAGAAACATAAGTCCTAGTTACTTTATTTAGTCATATCGCTGCTACAACATAAAATTATTTATGTTTCTAAATACTTCGTGATGTGTGCAGTGGTATCAATTTGTCTGTGTTCATCAGTTTGATCCTGAACTGATGAAGAGATACACAGGGAGGGTCTGAAAGTTAAGCCCGGATCCTCACATGACCAAATATAGCCTTTCCAACCACACGGCTGAGCATTCAAAGGCTGACGGAATTCTTGCAATGCTGCATCGATCACAGGGGAAAGAAACAAGCAAAATGACATACTTTGCGTAAATAAGGGTGCAAGTCCAGTATTGGGTATTTTCATGAATGAATAAAAAGCGTCGTCGGCATACAGATTCCAAATGTGTGTATATGATTTTTACTTATGTCGGCATACAGATTCCAAATGTGTGTATATGATTTTTATTTATGACGCCCGGATATACATTCCAAATGTCTATATGGAATATTTATGACTCCTGGATATACACTGTAATGTCTATATTTCATGCAAAAGTTTCACTGTTGGCCCTTTTACCTTCGTCGAGAACTCCTCCTTGGCACCCATGCCTGCTTCTTTAACTTTACAGTACTTGAACTGGAATTGAGGTCCATCTCGAAACTATTCCTTACTTCCGAATTCCATTTCAATATATAGGTTCTAAGCATATGTGAGAGGCGAATGAAAGGCAGTGTCCCTAAGTTCCAAATCCCGCCTAACTTTAGGACAAACAACAAGAACACGATAAAATGACATCAAAAGACACAGGGATTTGCTAAAACCGCACCAGAATGTTGCAAGGCATCCATTTGGTCACAAATGCCAATGCAGCAACGCTATCCATGGAAGGTAACAGGAAAGGAGTTAAGGGGCACAGTGCCCATATAGTCAACACTCAAAATTGATTCGCACCTAACATTACATGGTATCGCAACCAGGAGCTACTTGAACAGATCTAACAACACGCACATAATGTTAAGCAACTCGGCTTTCAGTTATTGATGAATAGAACCCTTTAAGAACCCTTTACTGCCACCCAGTGGGGGCAGGGGCACTGCCTTCTTCCCAACCAGTGGGAGCAGCAGGGACAGCAGGAACAGCACCATCAGCAGGAGGGACGGCAGGTGCATCCCACCCTTCTCCGGCAACAGGAGCTGCAATTCAAAAGAACATGGTGCTTCAGTCTCATGATATGTCAATCAAGCTTTTTCCGTAATCAACCATAATATAAGAACAGACAAAAACCACCCCGAAAACACCTAACTACAGGACTAAGTTCTTCAACTAGCTAATATATGGTTCTTCAATTCAAGATTCCACATTAGACTCTGTCGTGGTCCAACTCAAATAAGACCAGAGTCAAACTATGAAGTTAAGTGTGGAAATCAATTCAATAAGAGCTAGCAACATGTACTTGTTGTATATTCAGTAATAACTGGATTAAGATTAGTAAGGAAAAAGTAGGCGAACCGACCTGGAACAGCAACCCACTCAGCACCTGTTGTGTGCTGCAGTTAGGGCAGGGAGTTCACCCCAATTGTCAACTGGCGGGGCACCATATTCTGGAGCTACTAGAGCCTCCTCTTCCTCCTGCTCCTTAGCTTCCTCTGGATCCCTATAGAAGAAAAGATCAACCTACAAGACAGAAACAAGATCCAGGAGTAATTAGAAGATGAAGGAGCATGTCATTTGTTATTTCCAAGAGACAATTAAGCAAGAAACCGAAACATGAACAATCCAAAATGTGACTTCCGACCATCCAAGTTTACCATGACATCCCACTTGTGTCCTGGGAGAATTGTGCCGCGCATCTGAAGAACCATCCTAGCAAGCAGCCAAAAGAGGCAACCAATGCTCTGCTTCCCCTTGTTGTTGGCAGGAATGCCAATATCAACGTAGCGCATAGGCGAATCAGTGTCACAGAAGGCAATGGTGGGTATGTTTCCAAGAGCAGACTCCTTGATGGGCTGTACACAATTAAACCAACAGATTTATCGGATGATCCATTTGGCAAAATTCAGTGCACAAAAGCTTGTAAAACCAAAAGAGGAATACCTGATGATCAGTTCTGGGGTCGGTCAGGATGAGAAGACGTGGCTCACTGAATGAGGTTTGCAGTTGGTTAGTGAAGGTACCAGGGGTGTGCCTGCCAGCAATAGCATTGGCGCCAGTGTGCTGTGCAAACTTGAGGACAGCCCTCTGACCATAAGGCCTAGCAGACTGCACAATGATGTCCTGCGGGTTCTCAATCGCAACAATCACTCTGGCCGCCATCTGAAGCTTCTCCCAGGTTTTGCCAAGGTTAATAATGTAAATACCTGCACAAGCATACAAACATAACTTCCTAAGCTACTAATCATCACAATGGATCGGTAGACAATCTATCACTTCTAAGTAAAAGAGTCACATAAGGAGAAATACCCTTCGTATACTGCCTTTTAATAACAATAGGAATCATTACAAGAGACAGACATACTCGATCTTCTGTCATTTGGCTGCATTGCAGCGAATAAATAGCGGTAGTTTTGATTTTTCAAAGGAACCGCCATAGCAGTCTTGGAGCATATTTGTCAGGAATCACAATCAGCCAGTCCAAAATCTATAGAACCATAACAGCATGGATATTTATACCAACTACTCTAACCGCTCTAACCAGTTATTGAATACAAAGAAAACAGCAGCTAAATACAAGACATTCCGCTCATGTCAACTCTAAGGTATACTAGCAGCTACACAAGGTATACTTCACGCTCCGGCATGATGAACCTGACATAGGTGACGTGTGCATAAACATGAACCAAATCAGAAACCTCGATGCAAGCCTCCGTTTGCTCAAACAATTAACCCCCTCCCCCTATACAATCAAGCATCCATTGAACCCGATGAGAAAAAAAAACCTCTTGTACCGCGACACGTTGTTAATGTCATCCATATGCACGCATCAAGGTGCCGCAGGCCAAAAATCTACTCCTAAAACATGGGAAATCTACCAGACTTGCATCCTAACATAGCGAAGCAACCTAATCACGCGTACAAACATAACCAGATCTATATAAACACGACGAGTATTATCTATGGCTGCTATGGTGGTAATCTCGTAGGTTTTCGGATGGGAGAGTGGAGGTACCGTCGGATCGGCGCTTGAAGACGTAGCGCTCCATCTGGAAGTCGCAGTTCTTGGTGCCGAGGTGCACGTCCGCCGCCAGCATCATCTGGATGTCCTGCTCCCGCTGGGAGAGCGCCCGCGGGGCGCCGCCTGCACCCGCCGCCGCCATTTCGCTGTTGTCGCCGGGGTAAAGGAGCTAGGGCTGGGGTGGGGAGGCGTGAGCACGAGAGAGGCAGGGGCGAGAGGAGGCGGCGGCGCGATAGGGTATGGAGAGGGGTTGGAGTTGGAGGTTTATGTTTGTGGGCCTTTTGGGCTAAAACCCTAGATCTCCCATTATGAGACTGACGTCAAGTGCTTTTTATTCTGTTTCGTAAGCGATTATTATAAATTCTTTTTGAGATGACCTTTT
The DNA here is from genome assembly GCA_019208055.1 of Stipa capillata. Taxonomy (NCBI): domain Eukaryota; kingdom Viridiplantae; phylum Streptophyta; class Magnoliopsida; order Poales; family Poaceae; genus Stipa; species Stipa capillata. The sequence goes on from JAGXJF010002193.1 coordinate 1,322,594, forward strand.
TTCAGGAGAGACTTTACATGATTTTCTTAAAAAAAACCGCATGTTTGAACGCCATCCTTCACAGTTGTTTGTGTGTTTGAGGAGGGTGACTACAGTGCCAATGCATCACCGTTATATCGTAAACATAGCGAAAATTTGTCTACATATAAAGCTTATACGTTCACAAACAGCAACTATTATCTGGTACGTTCAAAGCAGCAAACGATTATTTGGCGATGCCAATCAAGCCATCGTAGCAACAAATTGTCATATGAAAACAAACAACAAAGCTCATATGGCATCATCGATGGTTATATTGTAGGGTACTCAGCAGAGAGGGAAGAGACGGGGTTGCTTGTTGATGACACTTGTTAAAGTCAAATGTAGCTATTTATTTACTGATGTCCGATTCACACTAAAGGCCCATTTAGAACGGGGTAGTTTTTTTTCTTGAATTCTATAGGAATTTTATAGAAATCAGTTTCAATTACAAGACCACATCTTACTTCATGTGAGTTTCAAATGTTCCAAACGAGACCTATAGTTTATATAAGTTAAAAAAAGAAGAAAACTACGAGATGACAATATGCCGATAGCGATGTGGCACGAGGACTTCGTCGCAAGTGGCCAGTTGACCTGGGGAGAAAGGGGCAGTGCGACACTGCACGCTGAGGGCGAGATGCCGACGGTAGCATAGTTGCGCGCCATGGTCGAGAACCACAGAAGCTCAGTCGTCTCGTAAGAAAATCGTGTGGAAAGGTGGCCTGAGGCGAGGGTCCCCGCATGTGTAGCCCCATGAGTTTGCCTTCAAAATAGCAATTTCAATGGTTCCGTGCCGAGTGATATTCTTTTAGGAAACGCCAAGTGATTTATTGTGGACAGGTCAAATTCAATACAAGCCTCTTACGTGGGTAAAAAAGGGCCAAAGGCCACATGAAGTCCTGGAGTGTATCATGCCAGTATAAAAGAGTAAAATTCAGGGAACCACAACTCTCATGATCAGTGTAACACATAATCATTTTTTTTTCTAAAAGGAATCGCAAAACCACAATTTATGAGGCAAAGTGTCTCAAGAATTTTCCTTACTTCTATTATATCCAATAAATATGACAAATGGAACTCACTTCAGAGACACATTGCAATGCTAAAAACGCTTTTTTAATAAACGACAATGCTTCTGCCACGTTCCTTAAAAAGCGAAAAACGTTGGGAATAAATAATCTCATAGAAAATGAATATTTTAGAACTCACTCCATTATTCGGAACAAAACAATTTACCATGTTACACCAAAGCAACATTTGAAAATAATAGTGGCAACATTTGCAAATAGTTGTTGCGAAATCTTTAGAAAAAACCGTGTTAGAGGCTGCAGCGACAAAAAAAATTTAAAAATGTATTGCTTTTGATCTCTGCATCCAGAGAATACATACAGTCTATATAAATCCTTATTACAAGATCTAAAAGAGCTTGCATCATAGGCTAACAGCCAACATACTAGCTAACATCCAACTAAAATAACAGCAAAACATCCAACATCAAGGAAAAAATAAAATCCTTGGGTGACTGTAGAATCAGCCAATCGCCAACAAGTGCTCCAACTAGACGCAAAGAATAAGTTCATCACCATAGTCTCTGGGCTTCTACTCCTTGCCACCATGTGTTCTCTGAGCTCCAGTTCCGTAAACGCATCCAAGAGCATAGAAAACTATCATACTTGAAAATTACCTGATTTAGATGATAAAAAGATTTCTTGTTGAATACTACACCATTTCTACATAGCCAAGTCGATCAACATAGCGCTACTGCACCTACTAAAATTTGTGATTGTAACCCCCACCACACCCTATGAAGCCAATTCCCAAACAAAACAAAAATGTTAGAAGGGGGAGGTAGATCGAAAGCAATCTGGGCTACCCTCCAAACGAAGCGCGCTACATGGTATTGAAAGAATAAATGCTGAATGGTTTCATCCTCACTGCAGAAACAACAAGTATTGTCCCTATGCCAATTTCATTTTCGGAGATTATCTCTTGTCAGAATTATTCTTCTACCTAAGAACCACATGAAAATTTTGGTTTTGAGTGGTAGTTTTAGTTTCTAGAAATATTTATACCGAAATAGGCAATGAGATTTTATGAGAACCTGGTACATCGATTGGACCAAAAATTAGCCATTGCAGTGAAGAGCCTAGGAGAATGAATCTGAGCCTGATTGTAAAATGACCGTGGATAGTTGGACCATCAACCTGTTCCATGCCTCCAACTTAGGCCCAATTATCGCGCGTCGGAAAGACAAGTTGGAAGCCGTCGCAGACAATACGTGGGCCATAGTGGCACCTTTATGTCTCACGACATTGTAAGGAATGGGATATTGCAACCTGAGGGGTGAACTGCCAAGCCATATATCCTTCCTAAACCAGATTTCGTTGCCACTTTGAAGGTGAAATCTACCTAACTAGAAAAAAAGGATGTTTCACCTTCATCAGGCCCACCCAGAATTGGGAGTCACCATAGTGAGCTTTCACTTAGGATAAGGTCCTGTTGTGAAGATGTTTATTACTCAGAAGACGCTGCCATATGCCATCCTTATTAAGGAGGTTAAACAACCATGTGCCTAAGAGACATTTATTTTTCTAGGTTAGGTTCTGAACTCTCAATCCACCTTGCTCCTTTGGTTGACAAACGACACTCCACTTAGCAAGCCTATATTTTCATTTATGACTATTAGATTGCTAGAAAAAATGGGACGCATAAAACTCAAGCCGTTTTCGCATTCGATCCTTTAGGCACATCAGAAAAAGAGAGCATAAACATAGCTAAACTGGAGAGAACCGAGTTTATTAAAACAAGTTGACCTCCAGTGGACAAATGCTTGCCCTTCCACTCATTAAAAGTTTTTCAAATATCTCTTCCATGCCTTTTTTTTATCGTTATTTCTCATCTTACAATAATGCATGGGGATCCCAAGATACCTAAAAGGAAATTTTCCCAACTCACATCCCAAGATACCTCATGGTCTTTGGCCTTGCCAAAGCAAACTAATTCACTCTTGTGAAATTTGATCTTTAAATCTTAGAGCTGTTCAAACACACATGACAGCAAGGTTCTTTGCTTGCTCGATATCATGATCCACAAAAGGTTCATCAGCATACTGGAGGATGGACAGACCATCGTCAACTAGGTGACCACACCTGTGATGTGCCGGTATCATTGGCCCTATTTAGAAGTATGGCCAACAAATCTATCACTATATTGAATAGTATGGGGGACATGGGATCACCATGTCGTAAACCCTTCCTTGTTTGGAAATAAGGACCTACACCATCATTGACCTTAACCCCCACATTACCATCTTTAACAAAGTAAGAACCAATTGCACCAGGTTTGGGAGAACCACTTCAGACGTAAGATCTACTCTAAAACGGGCCATCTTACTTTATCATATGCTTTTTCAAAATCCACCTTAAAAATGATGTCATCTAATTTCTTTCCATGCATCTTGTGTATCTTCTCATGTAAAATAACAAACCCATCTAAAATGCTCCGCCCGACAAAAAGCTGGATGGAACAAAAATGTTGTTCGTACAACATGTATGAAGTTGTCGATGGAACAAACACGGAAGTAAAAGGCAACATATGAGACAGATTTATGCAACTTCGATTTTGTGGTCGCAATAATGAGCAGCAACAGTTACAACAAAGTTGGTTTTTGTAATCCAGATCGAGGAAGGGGCAAGAGGCAGACTCGGCGATCAGCTTTCATGGCCGACAAGCCAATGCGAGGAGGATGAGAACTTTTGAGAAGGGGACTGGTGGTGAGGAATTGATAGCGGTAATGGCTAAAGGAGTGTGTCTGATAGTAAGAAGTGGAGTAGGAGAAGAGCATCCCAGCAGGTTGGATTGGCGTTCTTGGGAAGCTTGTGGGGAAAGGAAGTATGAGAGAGTGGATAAGTGAAGCAACCGAGAAACACGCCCGATCAATTTGCCTGAGCTAAAGCGTTTCCGATATTGATCCTAAACCTGTCTACACGGGAATGCATCCAAGGTACTAAGGTCGACTCAAACTTATTAGCAATTTGAAACTATAAGCTGTTTGCTGTAAAGCGCTTTAAAGTGACCGGATCTCTGCCATGCTTGAATCTGTAGTTGTCTTTAACTAGCAGAGTAGCCCGCGTGATTTGCGCGGCTAGTCTTGCGTAGAAAATAATTGTTAGAGTTGCTTTTCTACATTATATTTTATCCATATTTCAACCAACAGATAGAACCATCACAAACAATCGATGAAAGTTGTTTCTTTCCCTTGCTAATATCGTTTGGACCATTGGTACTATAGTAACATATATAAGTTGACGAATTATTCTCGAGCCACAAATTATTATGCCCCATTCGGCATTGGGATAGACAAAGATAATCTCGCCAATTTGAGCTACTTTTAGATAATTAGGTGCTTGACTACTTGCTTATTCACGATCAAGCTGTAATTTGTACATTTAATTCCAGAAACTTGTGAGATGATAAGTGAGTGAACGTTAACCTTGCAAAGTCGTCCCAAAATATAAGGCCTCTTTGTTTTGTCCTAAGTCAATGTGCTTTAAGTTTGACCAAGTTTATATTAAAAAATATCAACATCCACAACACCAAATTAGTGTCATTATATTTATCATGAAATATGTTTTCATAGTGTATTTATTTGATAGTGTAGATGTTGATATTTTTTAATATAAACTTGGTCAAACTTAAAACACATTGACTTAGGACAAAACAAAGAGACCTTATATTTTGGGACGGAGGGAGTAATAAACTTCTTATAGATTATCTTCCACAACAATTTAAAATGAAGCACAATGCCGCACAATTGAGCAACTATGAAATTGAGCAATAGCTAGCGAAATGACAGCGTGATGTAGTATTAGTGTTAAACGTATGACCTGAGTTGTAAGCATTTATGTTACATGCATCGTTGAAACCGGAAATAATATCAAGGTTCCCTTTAATTCTTCTCGCAATATTGCACCGTGGGGCTTTGCTCTTTCGGTTAGCTATCGTTCCGGTTTGCTACTATTCCTTTCGCCGGTGATCTATCTTTCTTATTGCTGGTGCATTTGCTAATTATAGTCATATATGATACGGTACTTAGGAATCTCCGAATTAGAGTCAGATTCTCCTTACTCCAGTAAAACATTTTATTTAGGATTATCTCGTAAGTTGTCTCTACAAAGAGTCAACATTATGAAATAGCAACTAAACTCCAGAACCTTCCCGTTGCTACAGGAAAGGAGCGGCGAAAAAGAGGCGAACAGGGCGTTTCCGTTTCGGACCCTCCCTCCGGCGAGCTCGCCGGTCCGCCCTCGCCTCCGGTGACTTCTAGGTCTCCGGAGGCGGGACAGACCACGGGCGAGCTGGGGGGGTGGTTGTTTGTGCTTCGTTCTTTTGTTTTCCTTTCTGCAGGTGGTTTCCGTCGGCGGCGGCGAGGCGATGGTGACGCCGCCGAGTTGGAATAATGTCTCCCCGCCTCGACCTCGCTCCGGAGGTGCACCGCGCCATCGGGAGGCGAGTGGAGTTTTAGGTTCGTTGTTAGGGTTCCTCGTCCGGCGTCTTCGCCGGCGAGCTTTGGTGCTTGGATCTGCGGTGGAGTTCGACGGTTTGACGGCGGCGGCTTCGTCTCCAGGGCGCCGATTCTTCGGAGCACGTGACCGGGGACTTCCCGGATGTCTGCGTCCGCAAAAAGGTTTGGACGGCTCCGGTAGGGGAGCGGCAGCTCCGGCGTTTCGCCCTCGGCTTGCTCTGGCAGCGGTGGTCGCCGGTTGGTCCAAGGGCCTCTTTGTAATTTTTTTTACTTTTGGGGTCTTTGTACTTCTGATGAATTGCTGAATGAATCCAGGTCCTTTCCGCAAAAAAAAATTATGAAATAGCAACATACAAAGATATTAAGCTAGACTCTACATCTTCGATCTTTCATAAAGAGTCAGCTCTATTATCTCTTCTCCACGTCAAAAACTAATCTTTTGTAGCTGGTCGATTAGCTCATATCACGTCTTTACACAATGTACATGTCCTTAGACTCCAGCCTCAATCTGAACATCCATTACTAAGCAAACCTGTTTTGCGTGAGCATTCAATTCTGAGTTTGATAAAAATGTCCTATCTTAATTTTATTTTATTTTGATGAGATGCTCACTCATATGTCACCTCAAAGAACAAACTAGGACGGAGAATTTTACTGCAATTTTCCGCAATCTTTAATTCCTCCTTGTATGGTACACCCTCTCATACTTGGACACGGCGTCGAGCACCCTCTGCGCTCTCTTTCGGACTTAATGTTTTATCATTTATCATTGTTTTATTTGAACGTGATTCTTGGCGTCTGCGTGGTCCCGAGCCAATGAGATTACTTATTCTTATGTTTTTTGTGATTCGTTTAAATCTTAATTATCTTTTAAATATTATTTGATCAGTATTTAATTATCTTTTTCTTTGCCTCATTATATGTATAACATATAGGCTAAAAATCACAGTAATATTTATTAAAATCATACACTTTCCATACTATAACTTTAGACTTAGCAATATCCTGGTGGTTGAGATTTATAAAACTTTCAGACAACTCAAAATTGACAAAACCGTAAGCCAATCCATCGATTGAGCTTGTGTGCCATCACGTGTTAATTCCGAGTCGTGTTACTTCAGATTCTCCCTACACGGTCATCAGCGGGTGGATCTAACAGAAATGACCAGTATAGATCTTTATCTTTTTCCGATCAATGTGGCAATTTCTAGATTTTATTGGATTATACTGACAGAGTTTCTAGCCCCCAGATCAATCATTGTCTCCTACGATGCATATGCATGATGTATGCACGCATGCGTGATCATAATAAGAGAACTAATTAAATCATTTCCTTGCGATACTGGAGTACTTATGAACGCATGTCATCAATTAGTAAAGAATCGGTAATCGGGACTTGGTTTTCAATCTCTCTCTCTCTCTCTCCGAAACTACGTATGCATGTGTGTTAAGTGACGTTCTGACTCTTAGAAATACATACAGCTCTAAGTGCGATCTATACAGTTATAATCAAGCCCCACGAAAATAAACCGCATGGATCTTTCTATTTTTCTTCGATTAATGTAGGAGTTTATAGGCTTTTTTTAATTATTGTGGAAATTTCTAACCCTCAGAGTTAATGAGGTGTCTGAAATTCCATCTGTTGTCTATAGATGAATAAAATTTTGGGATTCGTTTTTCCAAAAGAGAAGTCTGGTCTCGGGAGCGTTGGAGGATTCTATGCAAGGAGTCACAATCAAGACCGCCCGAGGTGCATGATGTTGCTAGAAAGAAGAGGGGAGAATTGCTGAGGATGCGTGGACAAGCTGAAAATGCTCAAGCTGGGCTTTGTGCCTTTCGAATTGATCGACAATCAGTCGCCGCCTTCGGCCTTTGAGTTGGCCAAAAGTCAAGCTGAAGTGTGTAACATGTCGGTGCAAGATGTTGTATTCCGCATGATGTGATCTGCCCAATGGGCGCGTAGCAGCTATTTGTACACGATTTGGTCGTTCTTGGGGCGCTTCGAGACACCAATTTTTGTTTTGCGTAGTATAGAAACATCATTCTGAGCTGGAGGTTTCCGGGGACCGGGAAGAAACCACTACTGCAGAACGGGCTTCTACTGATGGGCACTTAACTCCCTCTACTGACGGACGGGGGGTCCGTCATCCTGGGAATGTCAGTGGAGGGGTGACCTGCACCGACGGGCACGAGGACCGTCAGTGTAAACCAATCACCACTGACGGTCGTCTGATACGCGACCGTCAGTGGTAGGACCTCACCACTAACGGTCTATGTATCAGCGACCGTCAGTGGTACCGGCTCACCACTGACGGGCTATCTCTACGTGCCCGTCAGTGGTAGGACCTACAGCTTGGCCATACGGGCTTCACCACTGACGGGCGTTTGGTAAGTGCCCGTCAGTAGAGCTTCTGTTGTGCATTTCCATCCAGCACCTATTGCACAAATATATTCACAATTTTCACAAATATGTTCACAAATTTCACAAACATTCACAATTCTCACAAAATAGTCATATATTTCACAAACATCCATAAATTTCACAAATATACACAAATTTTCATAAATTTCAGAATATTCACAAATATAAAATTTGATATAACTTATTCGTAATGACATAACACTTCACGTAACCGTTAATCACAGGTATGAAAGAAAACAAGTATATTTGACGAGCGACATAATAAAGTTTTTAAACAACTAATCTACTGATTCCCGCTTAAGTTTAGCTTCGGAAACTGGGGGCCGGCGTAGAATTCACCCATTGGATTGATTACTTCAAGATTGATGATTTTGGCGAAGACTCTTTGGATGCGGGCAAAGTCCTGACGCCAATCGTACAATTGATGTCCTAGCTCACTCCAAGCCTTCAGTTCTTTCATATCCTTCCAATGCTTGTTCTTGTACCGGACAAATAGGTCCATATGGGCACAGGTGTAGTACCCACATGTCACGCTATTTCGGGCTGAAATCTGCAAGGGAACTTGTAATGGTGTACCATTTTTGTTACTTTTGGAGGTACTTTTTGATGGCCCGAGAACTTGGCTCTGAAAAAGGCTGCATCCAAAATAGAAGTGATATTTTTGAAGGTCGATCTCTTCTGCGCATCGGAGTCGAAGTAGAATGCCTTGGCCTAGCTTGGAACTATCACAATGAGGACCCAGTGGTCGCTGCGTCAATGTGAACAAATGAACGTAAGAAGGCGGAGATACATGCGTAAAAAACAAAAAATTCATACGGTGCTAAGTTAAAGGACTTACGGAGGGTTGTAGGGGGCTAGTATGTACTCCTTGTCCTTATGCACGATGAAGACACGCGATAGATATTCTTGTAGAAAGTCTCGACCGTCCGTGGTATCAGCGTAGCCTTCGTTCATGCATATCGGATCGACTATCCCGATATTGGAGTCCTGTAGACGTCTACACTCTTGGGCTTGATAGAGAGCCCATAGCCTGACCATCGTGGTGTCGAGCCTGTAGAGGTTGAACATATTGAAGAGGTCTTCAAAATTCAGGTCGAAGGTGTCCTGGTCGTTCTCCATGAAGAAATTGTAATCTCTTGGCACCTTGACCTTCCAATATTGGCAGAATGTTTGCGGCTCTTTGGACATCTTTAGGTAATCTTCATGCAGCGCCTTCATGTCCTCGGAAAGATTGTCCAACTCGTCCTGCGGGAGCAAGTCCTGACCTGGTTCGTAAACATATCGCCAGAGACCCATGCTCCGTGTAGATAATTTAGATGACGATGCCGATGCCGAGAAGGATAAGGATTTCTTCATCTGCTCCTTTCTTTCCTTCTCGCCGGTGCCGGCCCTTCTCTTCTTGCTTTTCTTCCTCCTATGCAACGGCTCAGGACTCTTGCCTGCCGCCAGTGCCGCTTCCAGTGTTCCGGCAAGTGTGGCGGGAGAGAAAATCTTCCCTCTAGGTTGATCCTCCTCGCGCCTTTCCGGTGGATCGATCATGGGCTCGTCCCTCGCCGCCGGGGACTGCATACCCGTCTCCCTGTACTGGTCCCCGACAAGATAGTCTTCAAGGTCTCTGAACGTCGGAGCTGTCTGGCTGAGGCCCAAGGGAGATCGTCCGACCGATGGAGACGGGTTGGTGGACGAGGGGGCCGTGCGAGGAGATGGAGCCGTGCGAGGAGAGGGCGCCGCAGCTAAAATAATTTGGCTCTTCGGCCACTGGATAAATAGTTCTTGCACTGCCCTAGCCGTGTCATTTCCTCTTCAGGGGGGACAGGGACTAACACATCGTTGTAGTCGTTGAGGACGACGTCCACCTGCACCTTCGCATGGTGCTCCCGCATAGGAACACAGTGCAGGATTGCCCCCTCCGACGTCGGGAAGACCTGACCGTGCGCAACCTTCACCTTCATGCCAGGGATCTGCACCGTTAGTGTGCATCTAGTGGCTTCCTGCAAAACAGGGATAGATGTGCCGTCCTAACTGAAGTCAGGACAACGATATCAGGATTTACTGTAATGACTCGTTTTAGCGTACGGAACTTACGGTGATGCTGTCGATTTGATTCAGCGATTCCGGCCGGCCGTCCGAGGCGGATGCGCAGCTACTCCAACCAGACGGCTGGATATCGGGGACCATCGTCGCACCGCCCTGCGCTGCGAGGACTTGCATACGTACCCACGTCTGCTCGGCGATCTCTCGCATTTGCTCACGGAGATTATCCATGTACTCCTGGCTGTCTCTCCTTGGGCGGCAGCGACCCTCGAGGTTTCGGGAAAACACCTTGTCCCACTTAACGCCATCCCCGACGCCTACTACACGGCCCCGATGCTCCGGTTTCTGTCGAGCCTTCGCCAGATCATCGTTCCACCTCGGGCAGCTCGTGACGGAGTCCTGTGAGCTTGCAGGCTGCTGGCTCAGCTCTGTCTGCAAGTTATATTACATGATGAGAAGATAGCGTATTTCGATACAACGTAACTACGTAAGAAAAGACACTGAGTTGAGATGTTACCAGCCGGTTGGCCACCTCCTGGAGTTCTTCAGACTGTATAATTGGTGACCCCGTCACAAGGTCAGAGCTTGTATGCGCCCTCATATACTTCCTGGCCCGTGGCTCCCTGAGATGCGCAAAAGGAGGCGCTTTCCCAGCCGCGGCCAGTTTGGCATCCTCTATGGCCCACTTTGGCCTCTTCCCAAGGTATCCACGGCTTCCGAGCTTGTGGTCTAACTTGTTCTTGGCCCGAAGCTCCTTCCTCCAGCGACTCTTCTCTTGGAATTCCGCACTCCTTATTTCAGCAACGAATTGCTCCCAGTCTTCCTTTTCTATCTTCGGCCATCTTGTACTGATCTTCGTATCCCAGTCGTCGTCCACGACCTTCTGTGCGTCGTATCGCCAAGTCTTGAGAGCCCTAGCCATGATGCGAAGGGCTGCCGCTTGGACTCTGTCCTTGTCGGCGGCAGGAATCTGGTATTTGTCCCATAGTTTCCTCAATAAAGCTTCACGGGTCGACTCAGAGAACTGGCTGAATTCTTTGCATGTGATCTTCACTTGTTCGTGGACTAAGCACCCGCAGGCGTTGCTGAAGGTCTGGGCGGCCTTCTGTGGACTCGCTGGAACATCTCTGACGTCGTCGACTCGAGTGACGACGTACGTCCTGTCCGGCAACTGGTTGCCTTTTCTCCTAGTCTGAGATCTTGTCGGGGCCGGGGGCGGTAGTTGTTCCTGGGGCCCCACGTCCTCTTCAGAGGCTGACTCGGAGCCAGAGTCATCGCTGGAGGAGGTGGACTCCGAGGCAAGTTGATCTTCGGCAGCTGTGACGGCAGCAACGGGGGCTTGTTCCCTAGGCGGCTCGAACGGTGCCACCACGCCGAGGGCGACCCCCATGGGCTCTATTGCTCGGGTCGGCGCCCCAGCGGGAATACTACAGGAAGCAATGGAAACGCTCAAGGCATATGCGTTAAAACTGCTTAAATACGGAATGGTGTTGTTGTTAATTGAGAAACATGATAATGTATCCTGTCAAATAGTTCTACGATGAAGATAGCTTGGAATAAGAATGTCAAGGCTAAGAGGTAGCCTGTGGTAGCATCATTTCAAAAAAAAATCTGATTCTCTAAGTGCCATCTAACACAATCATGTGCCACTAGAAATAACATGGAAACTCATACATGTGTGCACGTACTGAACACTTGTGCATAAGTGTACCTCGCCGGGTTGACAGGGGATGAGGCTTCCGCAACCGGAGCGGTGGCATCGTCGGCAACGGGCACGGCGGCGGCTCCGACAATCTTCTGGGTGGCTTCGGCGGCGGCAACGGGCACGGCGGCGGCTTCGGCAATCTTCTGGGTGGCTTCGGCGGCGGCGACTTCGGCGGCGGCACGGCTCGGGGAGTCCATCTTCTCGGCGACGGACTAACAAACATATAATTACAAGTTATTAGGTTGTTGGTACATGATTATTATACATACCCTTTATTTGGAGCTCTTGGTTAGAGCCAGAAGATTGATCATCTGGAAATAAAATTCGAGAACATTTAAAGTGTTTAATTTGGTGACATGGCTATATACATCTCGGTGGTATCGAGAATTTAACATGTCCAACTATGCTTAGCTATAAACTCATCGAGCAACAAACCGTTAGCTTTCATACCCATCCATTCTACCCCATGAATGGTTCTTTTCTTGAATTATCTAAATAAATCAGGTTGGCAATAATAATAATATTTATACTTATGTTCTAAATTATACACAGCATACAGAAAGCAAAATATTCTCAATTTTAATTTACTATATGTTGGGTAGAGTTGTACATTGCACCACCAATATTTTCAACTTCAAATTTCCATTCATCTCCATGAAGCCCAAGCATGCATCACTTGATAAAAAAAACCACATAAATATATTAACCCCTTCCTATTCATACGTGGCATGTGTTTTCAAGCTAAGCTCAAAAGGATTAATGCACAATTGACTTAAGAATATCAATGTGCACGCATGCAAATTCAAATGACATGGAAATATACAATGAAATTCAGTAAGACTACTTTATCTTCAGTAACTCAAACTTAAAACCTCACGGCCAAAAGTTCGCTAACAGTCTAGCCCACCAAATGTTAACCCATAAGTGATACGTCTTAATACAATAAGGGTCATATGCAAGTGTACTCAAGGCAAATTGGCAATGTGGTACGACTAAAGGGCAGGGTGTTACGTACACTAATACTTGCAATACTAGATGAAGACTAACAACAATCCAGATCCGCAAGAAGAAACTTATGTAAGGGCTAGGAAAGGTCAAGTATGAAGCACAACTAAACTTGTAATTTGGAAATTCTGGGTACTGCTTACAGCATTAATACAACGTATATACAATAAAAAACAATACTATTTTATATATGTACAATGCACAAATATTAATCCTAGATACTAATTAATTGAAGATGAAGACAAACTACCTAGCATTAGCCAGAAATGCTAATTTCAGACCATGCAAGACAGATGCGAATTAATGCCTATGCTTAGAGATCAAAACAAATCATACATATTGTTGACATTCCATCATTCCATGTGACTTGTCGGAGTTGGTATATGGATTTCCTCTATTTTTTAAGAAGATTCAAGCAAAACATAGAGAGGAGAAGATTTTAGTAGCTAGGGTTTAATGGCGCCACACCTGAGGTGAGGAGGAGGGAGGAGGGGTTTAGGAGGAAGGCGGCGGCGAATGGAGGTGCAGGGGAGGGGAGGGCTCGGTGGCAGCGGGGCCGGCGGCGTGGGGCTCGGGCGGCGGCGTGGACGGGCTCGGGGAGGCTTGGCCGGAGACCGAGGAGGCGGGGCTGGCTTCTGGGAGGCGGGGGCGGCGCTCGGGGAGGCTTGGCCGGCGTCGGGGAGGACGGGGTGGCGGCGAATGGAGGTGCAGGGGAGGGGAGGGCTCGGTGGCAGCGGGGCCGGCGGCGTGGGGCTCGGGCGGCGGCGTGGACGGGCTCGGGGAGGCTTGGCCGGAGACCGGGGAGGCGGGGGCGGCGCTCGGGGAGGCTTGGCCGGCGTCGGGGAGGACAGGGTGGCGGCGGAGCAGCCTGGCGGCGTCGGCGGAGAACCGTCTCGCTGCTGGTTCGAATAGAACGCGCAGGACTTGGCGAAAAGTTCGCCAAGTCCCGCGCGTGACCTTTATACCAAGTAAACTACCACTGACGGGCCCTTCAACGCCGCCCGTCAGTGGAGGAATATGTGTCAGCGGCAGCATGTACTACTGACGGGCACCTACAACCCGACCGTCAGTGGTGGTTAGCAGCGTGGGTAGTTAGGGTTTTTACCACTGACGGGCACTTAACTGACGCCCGTCAGTGCTACTGTGCTGCGTTAGGGTTAGGAACTTACCACTGACGGGCTCTTAACTGATGCCCGTCAGTGGTACTGTGCTGCGTTAGGGTTAGGAACTTACCACTGACGGGCTCTTAACTGACGCCCGTCAGTGCTACGGTTCTGCGACTGACGGGCCTTTCATTGCCGCCCGTCAGTGGTGTCCAGTTTGGTATATTTGCATTGTTTTAATCTTGGCCTAATGTCTATATTGTTAGAGAAAAATAGCAAGCCAAATAAATGATAAGGTTTGGGCAAATAAAATTTTTATGGAAAATAGAAGTGAACAAATTATATAAAATAAAAATTTTAGGCACACCACCTTATCCCGAGCACAGCGCCCAGGTCCACGAGCCCAGGCCGCGCAGGGGACCAGCCAGAGGCCTATCCCGAGCACAGCGCCCAGGCCCACGAGCCCAGGCCGCGCAGGGGACCAGCGGCGGCTCGAAGTATCAGTGAAAGTTGTAAGGAAATCGAACGTCCAACGCGCAGCTGCCCTTTTAAGCTAGTGCGCGCGCTGCTCGCTTGGCGAGGTGGGACTAAAGATGTGCAGTACCAGTGGTGGTAGCGTTACCACTGACGGTCGGCCCTTCTAGGCCCGTCAGTGGTGGTAGCTAGGGTTAGGCCGGGGGTTACCACTGACGGGCCTCACGGCCTGCCCGTCAGTGGTGGTTGCTTACCACTGACGGGCCTCACGGCCTACCCATTAGTGGTGGTCTTTACACCGACGGGCATCTGAAATATGCCCGTCAGTGTAGTTTGTTTTTTTGTTTTTGGTTTTTGCTGGATGTTTTTCTTTTTTTGGGGTAGGGCATTTTGTTTAGGGTTTTAGTTTTAGGTTTTTTAGGAGATGCATTTTGTTTAGGGTTTTAGATTTTGGGAGATGCATTTTTGTGTCGTCGCGGGTTAGGGTTTTACGATTTTTTCGTTTAGCGCGAGTCAACAATATTACACCATTACACATACACATAATATAATGTGATCCAAACATAGACATTATTATACAAACACACATAGCTCGCTAGGTTTCGTCGTCTTCGATAATCTTCTCGTGAATAGTAATCTTCTTGGTGGTATACGTTAGTCCTTCGGCGTGGGTGCGTCTAATGTAAGGCTCAGAATCCTTAGTACCTTTGCTCCTTTTGGTGGGCCATTTATCAGTATCTTCTGGCTCGGAGTCCGGGTCGTCGAATTGGTCATAGTCCTCTTCGTCAACTACACCATCGACTCCAACAATACTCCTTTTCCCTTTTCTGACGACATGGCGCTTCTTTTCCTTCGGGTCTTTTATGTGGAACACTTGCGAGATCTGTTTAGCTAATACCCAAGGCTCATCTTTGGCACTGATTGCTTTCATCTGTGTTGAGTCAATAGATGTCGGAGGAGGTAAAGTCACGGTAGTGAATTTGTCATCGTCCATATGGACATTTTTCGCCCATCTGATACGAAACATGGGGATCTTTGTGACGGTGTAGTCCAGTTCCCAAATCTCTTCGATAATGCCATAGTATATGTCCTTACGGTTACCGGTTTTAGCCTCTATCGTCACCCCACTGTTCTGGTACGTACTTTTCTTGTCTTGAGCCTCCGTATAGAATGTGTATCCGTTGATATATATGCTTGAAATATCAGGACCTTGCTCGCAGGCTCTTGTGACAACATTTTGACCGTCTCTTCTTCATCATTTGTCGGAGTCCTTTCATACCAGTAGTTCTTTAGCCAGCTTGCGAACTTCGCGTTGTGCTCTTTCGAGAGCCACGCTTCTCCCTTTTTCGGGTTTTCTTTTTTTACCTTCACCATGTGCATCCAGAGATAAGGATGCACCGCGGTAAGGTGTTGCAGCACCACGAGATGTGCTCTGTCGTAGTCAGCTGATCTATTCGGTACTGAATTATAAACATGTATCGCCTTCTGTCCATGTGCATGGCCTTCACCATCGAGCCTACCCATGTGGCGCGAAACAGGAACACCGATAGACTTTTGATCAGCCAAGAAATCCGTGCAGAACTCGACACACTCTTCGGCAACATAGTCTTGGATGATGCTACCTTCCGGTTGTGACCTGTTACGAACGTAGCGCTTCACAATCTCATTGTACCTTTCCAAGGGGTACATGTTGTGTAGGAAAACGGGACCTAGGTCCAGTATCTCCGGGACGATATGGATCATGAGATGTACCATGATATCGAAGAATGCTGGAGGGAAGTACATCTCAAGTTCGCATAGTATGACAATGATCTCCTCCTGCAGTTTATGGCAATGCGTAACCGAGATCGACTTCTGTGATATCGTGTTGAAAAAGTTACAGAGATTCAAGATTGTCTTGCGGATCCCCGGCTCCATGAGACCTCTGATTGCAACAGGAAGTATCTGCGTGATCATCACATGACAATCATGAGACTTCATACCAATTAGTCGGCGAGTCTTCATGTCAACTAATCTCCCAATGTTTGCCGAGTAACCGGAAGAACTTTGACACATTGGAGGCACTCCAAGAAACTAACGATCTCTTTTTTGCTCAGGGTGTAACAAGCAGCGGGACAGTCCGTCTTGATTCTGATTGCACCCGTGCCCAACTTGGTTGTTTGCTTGGTTGCCCACAACTTCTTTCTTATACCCAAGTATTCCATGTCAGCTCGTGCCTTTGGTCCATCTTTTGTCTTGTCTAACATGTTTAGCAGGATACCGAGCAGGCTGTCGCACACATTTTTTTTAACATGCATGACATCTATGCTGTGACGTGTGCTTAGGAATCTCCAGTAAGATAAATCCCAAAACACGGATTTCCTTTTCCAGACGCCGTCCTGCATGGGAACAGTCGGTTATGTCTTACCCGGCGTAACGGGGGGCATTGTGTTCACGATGTCATAGATTTCTACCCCTGTCTTCTCCCGGGGCGCCGAACGGATCTCAACAGTATTATCAAACAACTCCTTCTCTTGCCTCCATGGGTCGTTCTGTTTCAGCCACCTTTGGTGGCCCATGAAAACGATTTTTTTAGAGCCCTTTAAGTGTAGACTTGTTGTAAACTCCAAACACTTAACACATCCTTTGTATCCGTGAACACACTGGCAGGATTGATATCCGTACGCGGAATAGTCTTGGACCGTCGTGAACAACAGCGCTTTCAGATTGAAATATTCTTCTTGGAAAGCGTCCCAGACCTGGGCCCCTGGTTCCCATAGTGTAGCGAGTTCTTCGAACAACAACTGATGGTACACGTTCAGATCGTTCCCAGGTTGCTTCGGCCCTTGAATGAGAATAGAGAGGTGTATGTACTTTCGCTTCATGCAGAGCCACGGAGGAAGGTTGTACATCCATAGAACCACAGGCCATGTGCTGTGTCTGCTGCTCATGTTGCCGAACGGGTTGATTCCATCCGTACTCATACCGAACCTGATGTTCCTCGGATCTTTTCCGAAATCATCGTATTGGGCGTCGATTGCCCGCCACTGCGAAGCATCGGCAGGGTGCCTCATCACGCCATCATCACTTTTTCGCCCATCGGCGTGCCAACGTATCAGCTTTGCCTCCTTCTTGTTAGCAAATAAACGCTTCAAACGGGGAAGGACTAGAAGATACCAAACAACCTTTGCGGGAGCGCCACTCGTCACTGGGTCCTCATCATCGGCTTGGTTTCTACCCCGCTTGAATCTGGATGTGTTGCACGTAGGACACTTGTACAGCTTCTCGTGCTCCGTGAGGTAAATGAAGCAGTCATTCGGGCACGTGTGGAACCTCTGCACGTCCAATCCAAGAGGGCAGACAACCTTCTTGGCTTCTTCGGTGCTAGTAGGCAACAAGTTGTTTTTAGGAAAAACTTTTGCAAGATAAGCCAGTGTCTCGCCGAAGCCTTCGTCCGGACAATTATGGGCTGCCTTGATCCTTAGAAGTTCCAGCGTGACCGACAGACGCGTGTGCTCTGGATCGGAACCGGTATACAACGGGGTTTGTGAGTCTTCAACTAGTCTCGTGAACTTAGCAGCCTCTCTTTCATCCTCGGGATCTATCACCACCTGCTCCACCATGTGAACGTCCTGCACCATATCGGCCAAATTGTTTCCCATTTCTCCTTCGGCGTCAGGTTCGATACTCCCCTCGTCTTCTTCATCATCTCCGTGTTCGGCATCTTGCTGTAACACCTGATCTTCCTCCTCCTCGCCGTGACATGTCCAACGTGTATAGCCTGACATGAAACCCTTAAGCGCCAGGTGTACCGTCACCCTCCCTCTCGTATCAAATATTACCAAATTTTTGCAATCGCGACATGGACAGCAAATCTTCGTGCCACCTTTTGTCCTCATATCTCGTTCGGCGATATCAAGAAACTCGTTCAAAGCCATAGCCCAACTCTCTGTCGCCCGGTTGTCGTACATCCAACTGCGATCCATCGATCAACACATACGACACGAAACTAATCAGTTCGATAACCGAAAATCACATCAAATACATATACGAAATGAAAAGAACACTAGCGAGCATTATTACCGAGCGCTAGCGATCTTTTCGGTGATAAATGATAATGGAGAGAGTGGGAGTGAGAGGAGGAGGGAGAGAATGAGAGAGAGCTAGAAATGGGTGAAGAATTAATATGGATGAGGAGGAGGGAGGGAGAGAGTGAGAGGATGAGGAGGAGGGAGAGAGTGAGAGGATGAGGAGGAGGGAGAGAGTGAGAGGATGAGGAGGATGGAGAGAGTGAGAGGAGGAGCAAAAAGATCTAGATCTAGATCTAGATTTAGATCTAGTCCCTCTAGAGCTTAGGGATGAGGGTTGGGGAGAGGGGAGAAGTGGTTGTGGGTTGGGGGGGAAGGGGGGCGGCAGCGGCGGCGGCGGCAGCAGCTGGGGGGACGGCGGCGCTTGCTGCTGGCCGGTTGGCGCGCGAGCACTGGCCAGCAGCAAGGGCGAGCTCTGGTTTTATAGTGAGGAGCACCACTGACGGGCTCTTAAAAGGGCACCGTCAGTGATTCATAAGCAACGTATGCACCAAATACCACTGACGGACGCGAAAGTTAACCATCAGTGAAGACAACCTTTCCACTGATGGGCAGCATTTAAGGGCCCGTCAGTGATATGGCACGTCATATGTTCACCTTTTCACTGACGGGCTACATCGGAGCCCGTCAGTGGAGTTGTCATCTCCACTGACGGGCGCTTAACAAGAGCCCGTCAGTGAAAATGACGGTTCATCTCCACTGACGGGCTATTTTGACACCCGTCAGTGGTGCTCCTCACCTTCTGCTTTGCTGGGTTCTCCGCTGACAGGCTATTTTCCGTCCGTCGGTGGAGTTCCCCTCCAGCGACGGACCTTTTTATGCCCGTCAGTGGAGGGGGTTCAGGAGAGGGTCTATCTGCAGTAGTGAACCCCCTATTTTTCCGGGAGGAAAAAGAGAACTCCGGTGAGAGACCATAAGGCCGGCGTACGGTAGCAAAGCTAAACGTCAACTGAACTTCTGAACCTGAAACGACGTATATGCTTTACAGTGACGCTTTTGTGCACAACACTCGTCTCTTGTGCCTTACGCTGCGCACCTTTGGAATCTTATGTTGCGTTGCGTGGATTGAGCATGTGATTCTCAAGTCGCACAATAAGGCGAGGATCATTCGTCGTGAAAGCTCGTTCTCGCGCACTATATAGGCAGATAGATATGATTATATATATCCTGTATGTGACGCTATTTGAACAGTTGATGGGTACTTCAATTTAGCTATTATGAGGAGATGAACCGGCAACTCAAGCTCTTTATTTTCGGCTTAGATAATTTAGAGTATTGGATGAAAGGAAAAGAAACTCACCCAGTAAGCACCGAGCAACAGCATCTGATTCTTGGTGGCCACGTCTTCTGAGTCCTACTAAACAAGTCGCTTCAGAATAATACGAAATAATCATGTTAAGAATATAAACCGAAATTGGCAATGTTTTTTAAATGCTCCATTGCTACTTTCTCGACTTATAACACAGTAATGCAAATTATACTGCATACTAATAAGAGGCTGTTCAGAAGAGTGGTATTTCTTAACAACATTTTGGTATTTAGTTTAAATTTGAACTGAAACTTTGTCAAAAATGCCCCTCTTTCAAACATGGTCTAAGTATAAAGTGCCCTGTAGAGGTGACTGCAAATTGGATGCATAGAATTTACTTTCCTTGTCACTTTGTTGCACCGTGTGGCCTACATAAGAATGATGCACCCAAAGGCCAAAACCCCGAAAGATACACCATCATCAGTCTTTTCCGCCTTGCTCTCCTTTCGCTCTCTCTAGCGTGACCTGGGAGTGACTCCATCCCCTCCCCTCACTGCCGCCTCTGAAGGTGGTGAGTGGTCTAGAGCTGCAATGCGGTGCGTCCTTACGGGTTTTGGGGGTCATGCGGGGATTGAGCTCAGCCCGGCGTGGTTGGCATTCCGGTGGTTGATGTGCGCAGTCCTTGGCAAACGGCTTCGCAGCGGTTGTACGTGACAAGCCTCCCTTGGCAGTAGCGCTGCTCGGGGCAGGCATCCCGGATCTGGGGCCTTGTGCCCATACCATGTCACAGGCGGTGTAGAGGCGGCAATCAGCTATTTCATGGCCTCAGCCGCAAGGTCGCTCGGTGGGAGCTATCGAGAGTCGACACCAGCTCCTAGGGCCCGGCGTTCTCCCCCCTGCCCACCCCGACGGGGTGCTGTTGGTGGCATGCAATATTGTGGCGGCGTCTCGCAGCATGACAACCCGGGAGCGTGAGCATTCGGTCAACGTAGCCTTGGGTAGGGCAGTGTGGTGGCCTGCGGAGCTAGTTGCAGGCCCTGGCTGGCGAGGTCTGTGGCCGACGGTTTTTGTCACCTTGTTGTTTGGGTCATGGCATGCATGCGCGTAGTCGAGGATGTGGTGGTGGCTATGTGAGCTCTAGATCTAGTGTAGATGGGTTCATGGTTTTGCTCCGCGTGTTGCGGCGGGGGTATAATTCTTTGGGCGAAAACCTTGTCCTAACGGGGGTCAGTGCCGACGATGATGACACTCACGGGCGTCTTTCTCCTCCTTGGAAGCATCATCGAAAAGTTTGTTTTAACCTTTCTTGGACCATGAGTTGGCTGGTTCTGGGGCGGCCGCGTGTTGGCCGCTGGCGTGGTCAGTTCCCCTTCCTCGGAGTTTAGCGGGGTGGTGGAGTGCGGTATTTTGGGTGAAAACCTTGTCCTAACAGGGTCAGTGCCGATGATGATGGCGCCCATGGGCGTCGTGCCCCTCCTTGGAGGTGTTGTCGAAGAGCTCTAATCACTCCCTGCTCTGGGCCTATGCGTTCCCTGGGTGAAAGCTTGGGCAGGTAGATGGTCTCGTGGTTGTCTCGGGTTTGGCGCGATGGGCGGAGGTGTCCTTCATTGGCTCTGCGGCTGCGGTAAAGTCGAAGTCGTCCGATCATGGGTGCGATGGGTGATAACGATAACGCGCTTGTTAGCTTCAGCGTCGGGTGTCTTTTTTGTCTGTTGTGTCATTTTGCGGCTGTGTCGGTATGTTTATCCGTCGAGCCATACTTATAGCCTTAGTTTAGCAAAATGGTTCGTCCATTGTTAAGGATTTTGTACGGGAACTTTTAATCAATTATGCAGATAAAATTTTTGATCTAATTTTTTTCATAAATTGGCTTAATTAACTCTATTTTATGAAATGGTAAGAACCCTCGCTTTCTTTGACGAGGTTCGTCAAAATCTCATTAGAAAAAGAGCCAAAACCCATCAAATTCTCTGTAAAACCGCCCATGGGTTTCGTCTCCGACTGACGACGAAACCCGCTACTAACGACGACTAGTTAATGAAACCAATCATTATAAAACCCAAGGTCGATCGATCCAGGCTCCGGCTGGCAGAACGTAAACTATACCAGTACTGACCTCCAATTCCATCTCCAAATCAACGCTACTAAAACAAACAAAACCTACATGTTTATATATGTATCCCAACGAGTACCAGACCCAATGCAGAGCCCAGGGTATCCACCTCCATTTTCTAATAAAAAGCATCCAATTATTCCTAGTGTTCTAAATCAAACAGAGCAATGTGATTCTGTTCTGTAACAGGGAGGGGCCACTAGCCGTCTCAAAACTTTCTGCTTTTCTTCTTTTTCTCCATCCATGCCACGTAGTAGTATAAGTGAAGATGCGCGTCGAACGTTGGTGCTTCTGCAAGCAAAGGACATAGTAGTACTCATGCGTAACTGTAACCTAGCTAGATTTACTGTAAATCAGGGGTGCACGGGAGGCTTGAGCAGCAAAACCGGCCCAGCTCATCTGCTCGTGCGAAAGTTGAAAAGCCGCGTGCGTGGTGCAACACTGCACGGCTGCACATGGTTGGGTCAATTGGATTGGTACGTGGGCACCAAAGCTTTCATGAATGTACCATCCTTCCAGCAGAATATCCTAATCTCCACTACCTATCTTTTCTACACTCTCATATACCCACGTCATCAGATAAATCCCACCCGTTCATTAGTTCCTAACATGCCAGACAGCCACAAGATCCCTCACGCACATTCATGCTGTTGTGTTGTTCCTCTTTCCCTTCCCCTCTTTATTGTTCTACTCCACTAAGGCACTAACTGCTTCTCACCAACTTCACACATCCAATTCGATTGGGAAGCCCAAATGTTGCAGCATATTTTATTGAGTTAATTGCACTGGCAGTCCTTAAACTTGGGAGGTGCGTGCAGTTTAGTACAATTCCGTAAAAAAAGCTCAATCGGCCCCTTAAACTTGGTTTGCGGTGCAAATACGGTCCAATCTAGGCCACGTCACCGTATTTCGCCACCGTGGCGTGCTGACATGGCCCGGATTGGACCGTATTTGCACCCGCAAACTAAGTTTAAGGGGGGAAACGGGAAAATGGGCTAGGCCCGAGAGAGAGGAAGAGAGAGGGTAGAATGGGCCAAAGCTTTTGGCCCAATGATTGAATTAGTTTTTGATTTATTCAAAAACTGATTTAAAAAGGAAATTTAAAAATAAAACAAATGCAATCCAATAATTATGAGAAAATTCACATAGGCAAAACTAAATATAAGGAATCCACTATAATAATTCCAGGAGTAAACTCCAAAAGAATAAAAGCTGAAAATTCACATCTCCTTTATTATAACCAAAATTTATTGAAAATCTTTGAATAATTTAGAAAATATCCAGATAAAATATTTAACTAAAAATAACATGTCATGACATCATCTGCTTTTAACGAAAAAAATTATTTGTTTCTCACTTAATTATTTATTTTTTACGGTACTGTTGCTAATTATCAGTTGTTGCTCTTATTAACAAAATTTTTTTTGAAGTTTACTCCTGGAATTATTATAGTGGATTCCTTATATTTAGTTTTGCCTATGTGAATTTTCTCATAATTATTGGACTGTATTTTTTATTTTTGAATTTCCTTTTTAAATCAGTTTTTGAATAAATTAAAAACTAATTCAATCATTGGGTCAAAAGCTTTGGCCCATTCTACCCTCTCTCTTCCTCTCTCTCGGGCCTGACCCATTTTCCCGTTTCCCCCCTTAAACTTAGTTTGCGGGTGCAAATACGGTCCAATCCAGGCCATGTCAGCACGCCACGGTGGCGAAATACGGCGACGTGGCCTGGATTGGACCGTATTTGCACCGCAAACCAAATTTGAGGGGCCGATCGAGCGTTTTTTACGGAATTGTACTAAATTGCACGCACCTCCCAAATTTAAAGACTGCCAGTGCAATTAACTTTATTTTATTACCTCCGCTGTCTTTCTACCTTCTTTCTGTCCCCTCCCCTTCCCAATCTGCTCCTCCACCTTCCCTGAATCGTTGCATATAGACGATGCACACACCACGACGGCACCTTACTCCCCAGACCCCTACTCTCTATCTTTCTTTCTCTTTCAGGCTACCTGGTCGCCTTGGAGTACAATGGCACTCGCTTCTCCGGCTCCTAGCAGTAGCCAGACTGTCGTCGCCGTCCACGAGGTTAAATGCTTCAGTTTTCTAATGATTATTTGGAGAATTTGGCAGTTGAGGAACGACATCGTGCATGACAAACTTGTACCTGTTGTGGTGAGAACTCAACGATTCTTATGCAGCTACCTGGCGTCGCTTATGCAAATTAAGTCCGGTGATGGATATGATCCTGTTAAAAGGAAGAGTGTTGTTGACTCCCCGGTTGGTTGGGTAAGGCGGACTGTTAAGGTACAAGAGCTTCCGATTCACTGGTCTCCTCCTCCATCAGGGTGGATGGCTCTCAGTCGATGGTTCCTTCCCTTTTTGTGGATGATACGGCTAGGGGTGGGATTGTGCTACGTGATGCGACGGATACAGTCATCTTTACTGCATGGAGAGCGCTAGAGAACTGTGTGGATGTGTCGGAGGCTGAAACTTGGGCTGTTCGGGAGAGGCTGGCTCTAGCATTACATTGGACAACTTGCCCGTGGTGATGCAGAGTGATTGTGGAGGTCACATCAACAACTTGAAAGGCGGTGCTTATCAGTTAAGGCTTGCATTTATATTATCTGATATTTTGATTATGCTGTTAGGAACATAGCATAAGTTTGTAAAGATTACTAGGTCTTAGAATAAGGTGGCTCATGAACAGACAAACTTAGCTAGAGCAAGTGGTGCTACCGGTTTTCGGTTGCATGATAGTCCGGATTGTGTTGTGCAGTTAGTGGCTAATGATTGTGATCTAATACATGAGTAATAAAGTTCTCTTCCCCACAAAAAAAAATGCTCCAGCTTTCTTCATGTGTGTTTATGCACTAATCCTAATACTTAGTCAGGTAATTCCCACTAACTGAATTTCTCCAACGAGTGCACTGTCGCTGCCGCCTCCTCGATCTCATGGTCGATGCCTACTACTTCAACACCTTGCTAATGTTGTTCCCGGGTGCTATGAACCTTACAACCCAGAACGCCCAGAACCCAGGTAGCCGATTCTCTCCTCACCAAGACTCGACTTTATGCGTTCGTTTTGTTCATTCGTGCCCAAATCAGGCTGGGTTTGGTTGATTCACCTTGATTTGATTATCTTCATCGGTTCCAGGGTACTTGGTGGACATGGAACTCTGAAGATGGAGGCTATATTCAGATCAATATTTAGTCCTGGATAGAGCACCCGAAGGTTTGTCTTCCTCGGTTTTGTGTCTGGAACTTCAAAAGATATTCTCCCCATCAATGATGTCATTGCGCACCATCTTCCACTTCACCCCAGCTTTCTTCTTCTTTCCTTTCCCTGATTTCTCTTGACCAGGTTCTTGGAATCGTGATTCGTGCCTGATCATAGGGCATCCTTGTCTCGGAGTATGCTATCATATCATCAGTCTAGTTACTCTTCTTACTTACCACGTGAATGTTTTTGACGTATTTCGCTAAGAATTCCCGCGATAACACACGGAATATATCTAATTATGCCTATGTATGTTAGCCCAAGACGAAAGAGCACGATGGGTAATGAGGTCGTGTTTGAGACACGACGCATGTAAATTTCCTATGAAATTTCTCCACTAAACAGGCAACCTGTTTTAGGCACATGATGAAATGTTGTAGGCGTACACTATATCCTTTTCGAAATGTTTTTGAGGTATTGTTCTTTCCTAGTTGATCTGCAGATAGTCTGTCTTTCTGCAGTTTGAAATTGACATGTTATCTATCTATTATATACTAAAAGTATAATACAATAGAAAAAAGATATGTATTATATACTAAAAGTATAATATAATAGAAAAAGATATGCTAGAAACTCTAACAAAAAATAAAATATCTTACCATTAATTTGGTGAACTCTTTAACATTAGTGAACAACAACCGATAGACCTTCATAGTTATACCTAAATAGATCTCAGTGGATAGATCTTTATTACCGTGCGTAAACATATCTGTCGTAGATACAAGTCTAGACAGTGAATTTGTGGCACCCCCAGTCGGCTACAGCGACCTCCGGGCGTGCGAGGGGCAAACGAGCGAGAGCACGAACGCACGAGACGGTCGACGAAGTATTGCGGTGTTTGTATTGGGGCAAGAAAGGAGAGCTTACAATGGGGGAAAATGAAGAGAGGGTCCTCTTTCCCTCTACCCCTGGGGGGTATTTATAGGGTTTCAAAAAGAGAAATGCGAGATTACAATTTTGCCCCTAAAGGGAGAGACTATTACAGGGGCACAACGGTCATTTCCATATTCCTGAGGAATCTTGAGGGCATATGCTCGAGCATCTTCAGGGGAATCTTCTGGGGAATATGCCGAGGAATATATTGGTCCCGCGTGAGGGCTCGTCGGTGGTAGTTCTGACGACAGAGGGCGGGCTCGTCGGAGGCATCTCTGACGACGGAGAACGGGCTCGTTGGAGACAGCCCCGACGCGGGGAGCGAACGGACGCGTTGAGGACGGCTTCGTCGCGGGGAGCGGGGACGGGAACTCTCATAGTGTTACAGTGATCCTGAATGGCATCGATTCGGGGTAGCGCAGAAACCCTCCTCCAACAGTAGCCCCTTGCCGGTTTGGGCGGTAGGGGAGCGCCCGTCCGAGCCGGCACACTAATCCCCAAGGGGTTGGTGCGCGGGCCGGATCGGTGAGTCGTCGGTGACCGAGGCGTGTTCGAATGAGTGGCCGAGGCGTACTCGACGGCGTGGTTTTCTTCTCTCCTCCCCCTCCTTTTTTTTTCTTTTTCTCCTCTTTTCCTCTTCTTTCTTCTCTTTTTCTTTCTCTTCTTTTCCTTTTTTTTCTTTTCTTCTTCTCCTTTTTTTCTTTTCTTCCTTCTCCTTTTTTCTTTAGTGCACGCACGCTGCCCTCTTTCTCCCGTATGTGCGCTCGGGCCGGGCTGCTCCTTTTGGGCCGCGGCCCACAGGCCGTTAGGTCAAGGGAGCTATAAAAGCCCCCACTGCCTCCGCCGGCGGCCCACTCCCTGCCCGCTACACGCCCCCTTCTCCCCTGCTGCTTGCGCGCGCCGCCGCCCCCATCCGCCGATCACCCACGCCGTCGCCTCCCCTTCCCGGTCACCGGCGTCGCCGCCCGCCCGCCTCCCGCCACCGCCCGAGCCGCCGGAGCCGCCGCACCCCTGGGCGGGCTCGAGCGGGCAAAGGCGAGGCGCAGCGGGCGCCGGCGGCCTCCGCGCCGCCCCCCGGCTCTCCCCTCGCCGCCGGCCAGCCTCCCGCCGCCACCGGCCAACCTCCCGCCGCCGGTTGAGCCGCCGGAGCCGCCGCACCCCGGGGCGGCCTCGAGCGGGCAACGGCGGAGCCGCGCGGGCTACCGCCGCCTTCACCGGGCGCCGCCGCTGCTGCCGCTTCCACCGGACGCCGCCGGCCAGCCTCCCGCCGCCGGTTGAGCCGCCGACGCCGCCGCACCCCAGGGCGGGCTCGAGCGGGCGACGACGGGGAGCAGCGGGTGCCGGCGGTCTCCACGCCGCCTCCTGGATCTCCCTTCGCCGCCGACCGCCGCCGACCGCCCCCTTTGCGTCGCCGGCCAGCCTCCCGCCGACAGTTGAGCCGCCGACGCCGCCGTACCCCAGGGCGGGCTCGAGTGGGCAACGGCGGGGCACAGCGGGCGCCGGAGGTCTTCACGCCGCCCCGGGTTCTCCCTTGGCCGCCGACTGCCCCCTTCACGCAGCCGGGAGTGCACGGCCTCAAGCGTCCGAGAGCGGCCTCAAGCGTCCGAGAGCGGCCTCGGCTGACTGAGGCTCACCAGGCCTCGGCCTAGGTCTGTTGAGCTGCGCGAGCTTCGCCTTCGACCTCTGAGCATAGACGACGCCAAGGACGCGAGCACGCACGCGGACGACTGCGAACGAACTTGGCAACGGGCGCACGCGCGCGAACGAACGCGTGCGGCGACGACCCGACAAACGCGAGCGCGAACGAACGCGAGCGCGGCGACGACCCGACCGACGCGAGCGCGAACGAACGCGAGCGCGGCGATGACCCGACGAACGCGCGAGCGCGAACGAACGCAAGCGCGGCGACGACCTGACGAACGCGAGCGCGACGACGACCTGACGAACGCGAGTGCGGCGACGACCCGACGAAAGCGAGTGCGAACGAACGCGCGCGCGCGGCGACGATCCGACGAACGCGAGTGCGAACGAACGCGCACGCAGCGGCGACCTGATGAACGTGAGCGTGACGACGACCTGACGAGCGCGAACAAACGCAAGCGCGGCGACGACCCGACGAACGCGAGCGCGAACGAACGTGAGCGCGGCGACGACCCGACGAACGCGAGCGCGCGATGTCGGCGACCAAACGCAAGAGTAGGGCGACCATCGCTCCCGACTTGACGACAAAAGATTACTCCCGCTACTTGGGTCCCTCCAGCGCGGACCTGCCGCTCATCGAACGCCTAACGGCGGAGGGCAAGATCTCGGGCCTCGATGGCCCGTACGGCGTCGAGCTCCCCCAGCCCTCAGAGGTGAGGGCGGAGCCAGCGGACGGGCGCATCGTGGTGTTTGCGGCTCAGTTCGACGCCGGGCTTCGCGTTCCGGTGGCTCCGCTGCTGCTGGGGGTGCTGACGCTGTTCGGCTTGGAGGTTTCAGACCTCCACCCGTCTGCCTTCGTTCGGCTGGCCGCCTTCGAGTGGGCGATGCGGAGCATGGAGACGAGCGGCCGGGCAGAGGTCTTCGCTTGGAATCACCAGGCGGTGGCGACGCGGACGAAGGCGACAGGGAAGCTGTACTCGATGTACGGGACTGTCAGCTTCGCACGTCGTCGCAGCCGCAACAAGTTTGACTTCCCGGCGCTCGCAGCCAAGGGCAAGTGGGCCGATTGGCGGGACGCCTGGTTCTACTGTCGAGTTCATGACTCGGGCTTCTTCTGCTCGACGAGCATCCCGGTGCCGATGACCACGCTCCCCGCTCTTACCGGGAGTGGCGAGGCGCAGCGGTTCTTGCTCCAGCGCTTGGCCCTCGAGCTGAGCGTGCGGGACTTGGTGGAGGAGTACCTCCTGCTGGGGATTTCACCGCTCGCCACCGGCTGGACGCTGCGTTTGTTGCCGAAGGGTCGGGACGAGCCTCACGGTCTGCGGGTACTGGGGAAGTACCTCCCTTCGACATGTAAGGCTTTCCACTCCATCGTATTGGCGGCCTCTGTTGCGGCGAGGTTCCTTGCCTTTTTTGATCTCAAGCTTTCTTGTTTCCCGTTTTCTTAGCTTTGTAGACTCCTCATTGGCGCAGGGAGAGGAGGCGGTGGACGTGCTGCTTGGCCGCTATAGCAGGGCCGAGGCTGCGGACGTAAAGCTGCTGATCACGAAGCCCCGACGCAACAGGGCGTGCGTGGCCTTCGGATGGGCTGTGCCTGCGCGGACGCCTCCTCATCCCGCCGAGGGGGCCAGCGGGGTCAAGCGGATGCTGCCGAGCACGTCAGCTTCGCCTCCCCGGAGGGTTCGAGCTTGTGGACCGCCGGCCACTGCTACCGCTGACGGGCGTTCTCTGAGTCCGCAGCGTGAGCTACCCCGCCGACGCCCCGGACTTGGGAAGGGCCCGATGGGGGTTCCTGTCCCGCTTGAGCTTGAGTCGAGCACCGAGGATTACGAAGACAGCGGCGACGAGTCCGAGGTCAGACCCGAGGACTCAGGAGGCGGCGGCCTTCCTCCTCGTCCTCCGGACATGGCTTCCTCCAGCGGCTTTGACTTCGGCGCAGACAGGATGGCTGAGGTTGACACGGGCACCTCTGTCGCCACAGGGGCGGTGACGGCGACGACGTCCTCAGCGGTGCACCCGGCGCCGTCCTCTCCAGTCGCCGAGCCTGGAGATGGCCGCTCCACCAGGCCACCTCCACCAGCCCGTCGCGTGCCAGCGCCTGACGGTGACGGAGGCAACGGGGCTGTCCCGGGTGCCTTGTTGGTGGCCGGACGACTGCGTCCGGGGCACTTTGCCGACTCGGAGATCGAGGCTAGCTTCTACCACGACGCGGCGCTCTGGATCTCACCGGTCGACCTTGACGTTGCTTTTGACGGGATGTCGCTTGCGGAGGTTCGCGACGCTTCCAAGTCTGCCCTGCTTAAGGTATTGTGAGCTTTCAGCTTTTTTTTTCTTTTGAGTTACCGGCATACACAATTTTCTTGATGGCGTATTGACTCTTATGTTGCTTCCCTAGGGCTTCCTTGCGTCCGAGCGGCTTCTGGAGATGAACGGCTCTGAGGTTGACGGTGCACGCACTCGAGTCCAGGAAGAGAAGAGGATCGCCAAGCTTGCCAAGGCTGAGGCCGCGGAGGCCACAAGGAAGCTGGCCGAGGCGGAGAACAGCATTACCTTGCTCCGCACCGAGCTTTGCGCCCTGCAGGTCGAGCGCGCGGCTGCTGAGGGCCGGCAGCAGGAGGCGGACGCGCTGGCGGTGTCCGTTGCCACGGAGGTCGGCGAGCTGGGCAGTGGCCTTGGCATCTCCGCCGCCCGACCTTTCGGGCGAGGATGCGACGGCTGCCCGACTGCGGTGGGCGGTCGCGGTTGCCGCTGCTTCGAGGGACGCGATCCCGGTGCACGCGCGGGACTGCGCGCAGGCTTGCGCCGAGCTTGCTTTCGTCTGCCTTCGCGAGGCTGGCTGCGATCCAGCGGGGAAGTTTGAGGCGGTGGCTTACGTGGCTCCGAGCAAGCGGACCATTTTGGACTCCCGGCCTCTTGTGCGGGATGGCGTTCGGGCCTTCTTGTCCCAGGTGTGGGACAAGCGTGGCGCGAAGTACCTTGCTGCACTCTGGAAGGCGCGCTTTCTTGGAGGATCTTCCGGCGGGGCGTCGGAGGGAGCCCCTGGCGAGCCGCTCTTGCCTCCGCAGGTGTGAGGCTTGCCGCTTAGCTTTGCGCGTCGTGTCTATGTTGCCAAGTTTGCACTACCCTTTTGGTTTCGCTTTCTGCATAGCTTAGGACTTGCTTTAGTCTTTGTAGTGCTCTTTTGCTAGGGTTGTTGCTGCATCGACGAGAGCCCCTTTGTCTGGTGGCCCGTCTTTTGTTAGGGTTTACATGGTCGGACTTTCTTTTGTAACTCTCAAGCGACTTTGCTAGTTATTAATGAAAATCCAGAAAATTGCCCGACTTTGCACTTGCATCTTGTGAATTGTTTGTTATCTGGTCCGCAGGGTGACGGCTTTCGATGGAAAGCTGTCGCGGGGCGCCTAGGGACGGCACCCGCTAGGCGCGAGTCTATCAAGTGTCACGCTTCACACCGATTAACCAAGGTCGAGCGGCAGGATGACGACGTGCATGTCTTAAGCGAGGCGGAGATCGCAGTGTTTCTCGCGGGCCTGGCTAGGCGTTCTTAAATAAGTTTGAGTTTTTCTTTGCGGGTGCATCGGCGTGTTGATCTGTATTAGGTGTGTGAGAGGGCGGTTGAGAGGGCGGTGCTGTACCCCCTCCCATCCAAAAACATTAAGCGCTCGATGGCGTGCTTGAGAGCGATTGTAGAACGAAATAACAAAGAAATAAATGCGTCATTGGGTACGTAGCACCGTACTCGTTCCTTGTTCAAATACACTTAGAGTGTGTACAAGAATGTTCCTACCTTACCCGGACGTATGTCGCGCGACCCTGGAGGGAAGGGACACTCTATCCCGGACGGGGGGGCTCGACATCGCGGGAAGCTTTCGTCGCGCGACCCCGGAGGGAAGGGACACTCTATCCCGGACGGAGGGGGCTCGACATCGCGGGGAGCTTTCGTTGCGCGACCCCGGAGGGAAGGGACACTCTATCCCGGACGGAGGGGGCTCGACATCGCGGGGAGCTTTCGTCGCGCGACCCCGGAGGGAAGGGACACTCTATCCCGGATGGAGGGGGCTCGACATCGCGGGGAGTTTTCGTCGCGCGACCCCGGAGGGAAGGGACACTATCCCGGACGGAGGGGGGCTCGACATCGCGGGGAGCTTTCATCGCGCGACACTATCCCGGACGGAAGGGGGCTCGACATCGCGGGGAGCTTTCGTCGCGCGACCCCGGAGGGAAGGGACACTATCCCGGACGGAGATGGTAGATCCTTTTACCTCGTGTGGCAGTGCTGCTGTTTTGAGTTTTCCATTAAGGCTTAGCATCCTGGGGGCGCTAAGGCCGATTACAAAAGCGGCGACAGTGGCGCGCTGACTTCAACACAAGTAAATGACCGAGCGGGGGCGGAGACCGTCGCAGCGGCCCTGACCCTTGCTACCCTACTTCAAAAACTGCAAAAGATGCCGACGCAGCGGCTACTTCTAGAGGGGCTATAGCTTATACATAGTACTTATGGAGGTTGTCGGCGTTCCAGCTATGCTTTAACTCGCCCCCGTCGAGTGTTGCCAAACGAAACGCTCCCGGGCGGGTAGCGCGAACCACCTCGTATGGCCCTTCCCACTTGGAGCTTAGCTTGCCGTCGGCTTCTGGGTTCGCCTTCTTCTTGAGCACGAGGTCGCCAACGTGGATGGGTCGTGGGCGGACGGTCTTGTTGTATGCCTTCGCCATGGTGGCCTGGTACCGATCAATGTTGAGAGCAGCCTCCTGCCGAGCGGCGTCGAGCGTCTCAAGGGCTACCTCATGGGAGTCTCCGTCGACGATTGTCGTAGTGCGCAGGGATCCCATCTTGATTTCTTCGGGGGTCACCGCCTCCTCTCCATATAATAACTTGAAGGGAGTGAGGCCGGTGGCCCTACTGGCCGCCGTGCAGGTGGACCATAAGACGCTAGGGAGCTCGTCCGCCCAAAGACCCTTGGGCAGGTCGAAGAGGCATTTCCGGAGGCCTGAGAGGACAATTCCGTTGGCCCGCTCGACGGCGCCATTTGCCTTTGGATTGGCCACGGAGGCGAAGTATAAGTTGATGCCGAGGCCGATGCAGAATTTCCGGAAGGGAGCCGCGTCGAACTGAGTCCCGTTGTCGACGGTGAGTTCCCTCGGGACGCCGAAGCGGCAGATGAGGTTCTTCCATACGAACTTCTGCACGGCTGCTGATGTTATCTTGGCTAAGGGTTCGGCCTCGATCCACTTGGAGAAGTAGTCGACGGCGACGACGACGAACTTGAACCTGTGGCTCCTTGACCCGAATGGGCCGATGAGGTCGACGCCCCAGCGGGCCAATGGCCACGATGGTGGAATGGGCTGCAGCTCGTTTGCGGGGAGTCTGGTGCCCCGCCTCATCCATTGGCACGCGGGGCACGTTTTGACGAAGCTCTGGGCGTCGCGAGGGGCGGTGGGCCAATAGAACCCTTGGCGGAATGCCTTTGCTACCAAGACACGGGGAGCGAGGTGTGACCCACATAGCCCCTGGTGAATTTCGCGAACCAGCTCGAGTCCCTCCTCCTTGGAGATGCACCGAAGGTAGGGCGCGCATACCCCGCGCTTGTACAGGGCGTCGTTGTGGATGATGAAGCCCCGGGCCCGGCTCTTGAGCCTTCGTGTCTCTATGGGATCGGCGGGTTCTGTCTCGTCGGAGAGATAGCTCAGGATGGGAGTCCTCCAGTCTTGCTCACCGATGAGGCACACCTCGGGGAGCCCCTTTGTGGCAGGCTCCGAGATCACTTCATAGAAAGCCCCTTGGGGGACCTCGGTCTTCATGCTCGCGGCTCTTGCGAGGCAGTCGGCGTTCGCAGCGCGCGGGATGCTGCGAACGGTGAAGCCGGTGAAGTGCTTTTCCAATGCCCGGGCCAGAGCCAAGTATTTGATCATTTCGGGATCTTTGGCTTGGTAGCTTTTGTCGACATGGCCGGTGACGAGCTGCGAGTCGCTCTTGACGACCATCCTCCGCACGCCTGAGGCACGTGCCTTTCGGAGACCGAGGAGGAGCGCCTCGTATTCCGCTCCGTTGTTAGTGGTCTTGAATTCAAGGCGCGCGCTGTAGGAGGTGGTGTTACCTTCCGGGGACTCGAGGACTGCTCCCGCGCCAGCGCCCTCCGAGCACCACGAGCCGTCGACGTAGATCGTCCACAGCGGGTCGGAGGGGTTCGGAAGTGCGGCGCGCTCTGACGGGGCCCATTCTGCCAGGAAGTCGGCCAACACCTGTGACTTGATTGCCGTCCTTGGCACGAATTCGATGGAGAATGGAGCGAGCTCAGCCGACCACTTGCCGACGCGCCCGGATGCTTCCTTGTTGCGAAGCATCTCGCCGATTGGGAAAGCTGACGGCACTCGGACCGGATGGGCGAGGAAGTAGTGCCGCAGTTTCCGCGACGCCATGAGGAGTGCGTACACGAGCTTCTCCAACTCGGTGTACCGCACCTTTGCTCCCTGCAGCGCCTCAGATACATAGTAGACGGGGTGCTGGGCTTTGTCCTTCTCCTTGGCGAGAACGGCGCTTACCGCCACCGGGGTGGCTGCGAGGTAAAGCAACAATACCTCCCCCGAACAGGGGCTTTGCAGTAGGGGCGGCGACGTGAGGTATGCTTTTAATTCTTCCAAGGCGGCTTGGCTTTCGCTTGTCCACTCAAAGCCGGAGGATCCTCGCAGCGTTTTGAAGAACGGGAGTCCTTTTTCCGCTGAGCGAGAGACGAACCTCCCCAATGCGGCGAAACGCCCCTGTCAACTTCTGCACTTCTTTGATGTTCTCTGGCGGCCGCATATCGAGCACGACTTGGATTTTTGACGGGTTGGCCTCAATACCCCTTGCTGACACGAGGAAACCAAGGAGCTTCCCAGCCCAGACTCCGAACACGCACTTCTCCGGGTTGAGCTTCATGCCTGCCTTCTTGAGGTTGTCAAACGTCTCTCGCAGGTCCGCGGCGTGGGTGTCGGCGCGGACGCTTTTAACGACGATGTCGTCAACGTAGGCCTCGATGTTTCGCCCCAGCTGGGGCGCAAGGGCCTTGCACACGAGCCGCGCAAAGGTTGCGCCAGCGTTCTTGAGCCCGAAGGCCATCCGAACGTAGCAGAACGTTCCGGATGGCGTGATGAAGCTCGTCTTCTCCTCGTCCTCCTTGACCATCCATATCTGGTGGTACCCGGAGTACGCATCCAGGAAACTCATGAGCTCGCATCCTGATGTGGCATCGACCAGCTGGTCGATCCGCGGGAGTGGGAAGTTGTCCTTCGGACACGCGCGGTTGAGGTTGGTGTAGTCCACGCACATGCGCCATTTCCCGTTGGCCTTCTTGACGAGGACGGGGTTGGCTAGCCAGTCCGGGTACATGACCTCGCGGATGACCCCGGCCTTGTAGAGCTTGTCGACTTGCTCACGGGCCGCGGCTTGGCGCTCTGCGCACATCCTCCGGAGCTTCTGCTTCACAGGGTGCGCATCCGGCTTGACGTATAGCCGGTGCTCGATGATCTCCCTGGGTACGCCGGGGAGGTCTTCGTGCTCCCAGGCGAAGAGGTCGTGGTCGGACCGGAGCGCGTCGAGCAGGGCCTCGGCGACCTTGGGGTCGAGTTCCGCCCCGACGAGCACCGTCTTGACAGGGTCTTCCTCCGACAGTGGCACTGTGCGCGTCTCGCCGTCGGGCTTGGGCTTAGGGACCCACCATCCGGATGCCGGGGGGTCGGCAGCCCCTAGGACGACCTTCGTGCCTTCGGCCCCATCGTGAACGGTGTGGACGTAGCAAATAGCCGCCTGGATGTCGCTGTCGATTTTGCGGGACAAGTCTTGGTTGCCTCGGACAGTGATGACACCGCAAGGGGACGGGATCTTCATGCAGAGGAAAGCATGATGAGGGATGGCGCCGAACTTGTTCAATGTGAACCGACCAAGGATGACATTGTACTGGTAGGGGAAATCGACCACGTCGAAGACGATATTCTCTTGCCGCTTGCACTCCCCTTCTCCGAACTCCACTGGGAGCTCAATCTTCCCGAGCCCCGGGACCGGCTCGCCTCCGAAGCCAAGGAGTGGGATGCCAGCGGGGGCGAGGCAAGCCCGTGGTATCCCCATCTCCGCGAGGGTAGATGCGAACAGGATGTCCGCCGAACTTCCTCCGTCGATGAAGACACGACGCACTTCACAGTCGTTTATGACCGCCGAGATGACGAGGGCGTCGTGATGGGGGAGGCTGATCCCCGCGGCGTCCTCGGGGCCGAAGGTCACCGTGGCGCCGACCCACGGAGGTAGCTCGGTGGGCGGCGACGAGTTGATGTGGTGCACCTGTCGGGCGTACGCCCGGCGTTGTCGCTTGGATGGGAACGTGTGGGCATGGCCGCCAGTGATGGCGTGCACGACGCGGCGCCGCGGATCGTCGGCTTGCTTTGGTGGCTCCCCAAGGAGCGGAAGCGGCGGCGGAGGCGGCAGGGCCTGATGTTCTTGAGCTGGCGGGCGATCGTGTCGCGGGGCGCCGGCCCTCGTGGCCAGCCCGCGCTGTTTGATTGCGCGGGCGGCGGCGACTAGGTCGCACTCGGCGGTGGTGTGGAAGACCCAGCCGTGAAGCTCACAGAATACTCGGTTGTCGCTGCCGGGTCTTCGTCCTCCGCTTCCGTCGTTACTACCTCTTCCGCGCCCGGAGTTGTTTCCGTGTCCCTGGCCTTGACCGCGACCTCCGTGCGGGTAAGCCTGGCCGCGGGGGTCCCGCTTGGGACGGCCCGCCCCGTGGCCGCGGGAGTCCTGCTCGGGGCGGCCCGGCTCGCGGCCCCTGACCGCCTGCTTTGCGGGGCGACGCTCCTCCTCTTCCACGTGGTACACATCCTTCTGCCTCCTGGCGCGCCGGTCGTAGGTTTCCGCTTTCGGCCCGGTCCAGGCGGCAAGCGCCTGTGCCTCTGCTTGCCTACGGGTTTTCCCGTCTTCGGACTTGGAGTAGGTGCGCATAATCTCGTACAGCTCTGCGACCGATTTGGGCTCTTTCCTGTCGAGTTTTCCTGCCAAGTCGGGGTTATAGATCGCGTGGCGGGCTGCCTCGCACACGCTCTTGTCGGTGATGTCCGGGATCTGGCACTGCACCTGGGCAAAGCGTTGCGTGAAGTCCCGTATCGACTCGTCGGGGGCCTGCTTGAGGGAGAACAAGTCCGAGGAGGTGACTTCCTTATTCCGGTGGGCGATGAAGTGGCTAGTGAGCTTGTCGCGGAGCTGTTCCCATGAGTACATCGAGCGAGGAGCCAGCCCGAGGTACCACTTCCTGGCCAGACCGGAGAGCACTAGCAGTAGCCCCTTGGCCATGATCGCTTCATTGCCTCCTGCTGAGGAAACAGCGGTCTCGTACACCCTAAGGAACTCGACGGCATCAGAGTTCCCGTCGAAGCTGGCGATACTGGGTGCTCGGTACTTGCTCGGCCATGGCGTCGCCGCTAGCCCTGGACTCAGCGGGTTGTACACGTCGGTGAGGCCCGGGGCGCTTGACGATGGTTGGCAGGTTCTGATCTCGAGTTGGTGCGGGGCGGCGTCGGCGGGCCGTCCGGCTACCCATCCCGGGTGGCGGAGCTCCGGGCGCGGCGGAGGTGCTGGGACCCATGCAGGGTAGTGCTCCGCCGGCCGATGCGGCGAGGCCGGGACCTGCCCGCCTGGCTGCGCAATGGAGTGATAGAAGGGCTGGTAGCTGGAGCCTTCCCCCGCGCCATAGAGGGACGCCGCGGCCGCCTCTCGGCTTGCCTCCAACTGATGCCGCAGGGCTGCGGCTTCTTCGGCGCATGCAGGTGGGGAAGGAATCGCTCTCGCGCGGCTGTCGGCCATGGCTTGACGGAAGACGGCGGCCTCCTGCGCCCCCGCTGGGGATGGCAGCCTGGCGCGCGCTTGGGCTTCCGCTACTTCCTGCATGACCTCCTCGGCGGCAAGGGTGTTACGTCGGGTTTGCTCTCGCGCTTCAGCTAGGGTCTCGTCCAGGCAGCGCCGTACTGCCGCGGCCTTGGCTGCTTCGGGGACCGGCGGGGGAGCCGCCGCGGTTCGTGTAGCGTCACGCTCGGCACGAAGCAGGCTTGCTTCGGTGCGAGCAGTGTTTGAAGCTTGTAGGGCCTGGAGGGCCTCAGCCTTTGCCCTAACGAGCTCCTCCCTGAGCTCGTTAGCCTCGCGCCTCAAGGTTTCAGCCTCCGTCTCGACGCGTGCTTCCGAGCTCGCCGCGTTGCCCGCGGCTGTGGGGAGTCCCGCCGCGCGGACCTCGACTAGCGCGCACTCGGCTCGAAGGCTAGCAGTCGACAAGTTGCTGACGCGGGCGTCGCCCAGCTCCGCGGCGACGGCCGTGTTGTTCGTTCTTGCCTGACGCATCGGGTTTGGTATACGGGGTGCGATCGTCTTGGCTGTGCTTTTTTTCTTCGGCGCCATGGCTTTTCGCTCTAATCCCCACGGTCGGCGCCAACTGTCGTAGATACAAGTCTAGACAGTGAATTTGTGGCACCCCCAGTCGGCTACAGCGACCTCCGGGCGTGCGAGGGGCAAACGAGCGAGAGCACGAACGCACGAGACGGTCGACGAAGTATTGCGGTGTTTGTATTGGGGCAAGAAAGGAGAGCTTACAATGGGGGAAAATGAAGAGAGGGTCCTCTTTCCCTCTACCCCTGGGGGGTATTTATAGGGTTTCAAAAAGAGAAATGCGAGATTACAATTTTGCCCCTAAAGGGAGAGACTATTACAGGGGCACAACGGTCATTTCCATATTCCTGAGGAATCTTGAGGGCATATGCTCGAGCATCTTCAGGGGAATCTTCTGGGGAATATGCCGAGGAATATATTGGTCCCGCGTGAGGGCTCGTCGGCGGTAGTTCTGACGACAGAGGGCGGGCTCGTCGGAGGCATCTCTGACGACGGAGAACGGGCTCGTTGGAGACAGCCCCGACGCGGGGAGCGAACGGACGCGTTGAGGACGGCTTCGTCGCGGGGAGCGGGGACGGGAACTCTCATAGTGTTACAGTGATCCTGAATGGCATCGATTCGGGGTAGCGCAGAAACCCTCCTCCAACAATATCAAAGCTGATGGATCTTCATAATTGTATCTAATCAGATCATAACCGGTAGATCATCATAACTGTAACTAAACAGATCATGGCCGATAGATCTTCATAACTTTAACTAAATATATCATAGTTGAAAGATCTTTATAATTGCACCTAAATGGATGACAAACTTTTATAACTACACTTAAGCGTCATCCGACCACTAATTTGGTGGACCCTTATTATTAATAGACCATAACTGATAGATCGCCATAACTGCACCTAAACATTATTTGACACTGATCTGGTGTAACTTGATTATTTATAGCCCATGACAGATTGATATTCATAATTTTACACCTCATAAAAAGCTACATAAACTTAAAGTCTACATACTTATCTAATATATTCTAAGTGATCTAATATCATGTACGAAGAATCACCTATTGGCTCAGTACAATGATAGGCTGATCGGCTCGCAAATCTAAATTTTTATTTTTCGTTCTAATCCAATGTCATGCACAAGTCTAAAATTAAAGATGATTAAAGATATTTTTTACGTAATTGCGCCTGAAAATGTGCTAGTTTCTTATAAATGAAATAGAATAAATAAAATAGAACATTCTACGAAATTACTGGCATACACGTTAACACTTTTCTTCAAGTTCAGTTCCTACGAAAGGGGCTTATGTGCACCAAATTGTGATAAAAGATTGCACACCTATGTGCCACGTCCAAGCTCCTCTCGTGCCAGTGTCATGTCTCCGCCACAATGCTACGCTGCACCCCCGTGCGTCCCCCTTCGCCATCTCGCTCTGCTCGCAATCAATGAACCTTTTTTTATAAATATTACTTTTAAAACAAAGAATTTGAGATATGTAGGTTCGATTTCAGAAATTGCAAAAGTACCACCCTGTCGGCCGCCGGTGAGACGACAGGGGACTTATCGTCCCACCGTCGACCGACAGGCCCCTGTCGTCCCACGGACAACCGATAGCGCACCGAAACCGCGCAAATTAAAAAAATATTTATAAAAAAAATTTGGAGTAGGGCTGTCGTCCAACAATTGGACGACAGGGTACTTGTCATTCGACGGTTGGACGATAGGTACACCTGTCGGTCAGCCGTTGGACGACATGGTACTTGTCATTCGACAGTCGGACGATAAGTACGATAAGTACATCTGTTGGTCAACAGTTGGACGACAAGCCACCTATCGGCTAACGGTGGGACGATAAGCCCTCTGTCGGCTCACCAGCAGCCGACAGGGTGGTATTTTTGCAATTTCTGAAACCAGATCTACAAATCTCAAATTTTTGATTTTAAAAATAATATTTATAAAAAAACTCCGCAATCAAAGGTGTATCCTCCCTCGATCTGACGAAGAGAATGACCGAGCTGCGACCATGTCTACTGCGACCTCGCTTTCGCGGTGGCAACCGGAAAACTGATATACGATGGGGAGCCATGGAATCGAACGTGCAAGGGAGGAGGAGGTTACTGTGAAAAGACTAAACTTTGTCGCAGAGCTGGTTCTTGCCTGTTTTTCCCCCAGTGACCCACGCAGTCCTGATAGCAGTTGCACCTACAATCCCATAAATCAATCAATCTACACCTGCCTACCTTTTTTACACAGAGCAAGTACTACAGTACTAGAACGTACAAGAAATACATACATTTTGCTCGCAGTGCACGTAACAAACAAGACAGATTCGTAAGAGCATTGAAACCTTCTGAAAGAGAGAGTAGTTGGGCTTGACAAGATTATTAGCGGTGGTTGGGTGGGTGGGCGGGTGCCGTAGCTTCTTCTCATTCATCATTCGTCGGTTGGGCATGCAAGAGCTAGCAGGCTCACCTTAATCCTGTACCTTGACGTACGTATGTACGTGGTCCTGGCCACTCAGGGCTGTCAACGAGCTGAGCTCAAGCTCTACAGAAGCTCAAGCCGAGCTCGAGCTAGCCTAATTTGAACTTTGAGCTTACAGTCAAGCTCGAACTCGGCTCAAATGAAGCTTGCAAGGGCTCGAGCTCGGCTCGAGCAAGCTCATCGACAAATAAAACAGCACAAATAGCAAAAATACAACAAGCAAATGACAAAATTTAGATACGACTCAGACACAAGCTCGAGCTAGGCTTGATAGCAGCAGCACAAATGTCCTAACTGTAGGCTTAACATCGTCCTTGCATAAAAGCAGCATAATGGCCCATAGTCTTAATTGAAATTAAGCAACAATAAATAAGGTCTTGCGAGGATAGAAATTTCCAAAAGGCTATAGTATGCTACTAAAGATCTTGTAATCTTGCAGCTACGGCAACCCAACACTTGATCATCACCAGCCCAAGTGCCCAACAAAAAGTACCTTCTACCTGCTGTCCAACAAAGGAAATAGCTTCAACTCAAATACCAATATATTTTTTCTAAAGAACATGAACATTGCATCAAAGCTTCAGCAAATCAGAACTTTTGATGCGTCATCAATGCTAGCTATATCATCGTTTTAACTAAATCACCTGATCATACTTTATGCACACATTAGTTCCTTAATCATTTTTATTAATAATCAAAACCCACTTAGGGGGCCAAGATGCACTTTCAATCTCTCCACTTTTTAGTGATTCATGACAACCCAATCAAAGCTACAATTTTGGATATAAAGGAGTGTGTTTTGGGTCCTATAATATAGAGTGAGGTCCCTCAAAATATGTGCATTATTTAGAATTTGCTGTGAATGCAAATGCCCATGTTGAGGTTATAACGTGAAGAGTTACCTCTATATCTTAGAATCCGTACACGTGCATAGTGTACAATTAAGCATAAGAGGTAAATGACTATGCACGACAAGGTGAACATGGCAATAGACATGGCATGATATATAAGATATGAAGATAGAAGCATACAACCATGTCATGTATCAAAAGACAAGCATCCGTGGCACCAACAATAATTGTTTACAAGACATTCAAATAAGCACATGTCTTGTAACTCAAGCCAAAACGCCTAGCTACCCACTCCCAAAAGCGAGCCTAATCATCACTCCTCCTTTGGCATCAAGAAACCAAAAAGGGAAGGACGCTAAGAAGTTAGACTCTAAGCGGTCAGATCCTACCCGGTCAGTAAAGAAGTGCCGAAGCGGCGACGATCGATGCAGCGGTCGTCGAGGCAGGTGGAGGTGACATAGCTAAAGGTGGAGCACAAGGAGCAACTGAGGGTGAAGGTGGGGCAGGAGGTGCCGTGTTCTTCTCTTGCTCGAAAGCTTTCTCTTCCTCAACAGCCTTTAGAAAAGCTATCAGTGCACTCTGAAAGGTATCCACTATAGCTCTCCTAGCACCACCCTTCTTGGGTGCGAGTGCCTTCTTTGCTAGAAAAGTGGGTGTCCCTTTTGGCACTGTGATTGGTATTCTTCCACTTATCTTCTGTAGCTTTAGCCTTCTAAGCTGGAGCTAGCAACTTTTCTACTGAGGATTCCATTTCCTCATCTTTAGCACAGTCTAAAGCTGGCTCTACTGTCAGAGCCTTAGCTTTTCCCTTGTCAGCTTTGGCTACTCTAGCATTTGGTTTGTTCTTCATTGTTTCTTCAGGCAAACTGTTCCTTTCATTGGAAGACATGATTTGTAGAGAAAGCAGATAGATGAGTGCATGGGTTAAGTATACATGTGAGCTCAAAAGTCACGAAAAAAGTTGAAAATATTTTGTGGAAGAAGACATAAGAAAATCAAATTTTCAGTGAATCTTACAGGTTCCGGGATCAAAGTTGGAAGTTCTAGAACTGCCTCTAGACACATTTCTCAAAGAACTCAAAAATTTTGAGATTTTCTTGGAGGTTCCGAGTTTGCTATCTATCTAGCTAGTGAGCAAAGTCGGAACTTCTAGGAAAATCTCGGATGTTTGAAGATCTAAAAAGATATAGTTAGAACCAATTTTTGGAGGCTATAAACATTTCCCGAGATTTCGAACTTCCTTCTGCTCAGAGAACAAAGAAGAAGTCTGAAGCTCTAGGAAATATTCCAGAGGCTCCAAATTGATCTAAAATTTAGGGTTTCTAAGCCTAACAACGTGAAGGAATTTGGGGCTATTTTTTGCAACTTTCTAGGGGATTGCAACCGATTTTAGGGCGAAACAAACAGAGGCGTTGAGGATTACCCGTTGGATGGATGCACGACGCATGAATCATTGGAGGAGTTCACGTATTCGGCAGCCCTTCCCTAACTCGGCAACGGCTGCACTGCTATGGCGGCGACGGGCAGGGAGGAGGCCCGACATCGATGGCACAAGGTCACTGGACCGGTGTTGTCGAGTTGGAGACCAGCGGAGATGAGAGGAGGCGTGGGAGCGGCGGCGGCACTGGGAGTTGCAAGAGCTCGGAGGCGCCGATGTGGAAGTCATAATGTTTGAGATAGGGTTAGCGCGCACGTTTGAGTCCTTACGTGAAAGCAGAACTCGAAGAATCCGAGAAAATATCGGAGGTTTCGTGAATCTTAG
The DNA here is from genome assembly GCA_019208055.1 of Stipa capillata. Lineage (NCBI taxonomy): Eukaryota > Viridiplantae > Streptophyta > Magnoliopsida > Poales > Poaceae > Stipa > Stipa capillata. The sequence continues at coordinate 1,365,603 of JAGXJF010002193.1, forward strand.
ATAACCATAGATAAACTCAGAAGGACCAATTTTGAGTACACTACAAATCTTGGAAGCTCCGGAAAAAATCTTGGAAGTTCCGGGATTGTGTACTCAATTGAGAAAGACGACCTTGAAGGCTCTAGGGAAAATTGGAGACTCTGAAAACCTTAAGCGGCATGACAGGTTGATTCTCGGATACTCTGAGACAATGTCAGAGGTACCGAGTTTGTCTACTGGAGATATGAAATTGGATCTTGGATTCTCCAGGAAAAGTCAGAAGCTTTGAGTTTTTGATCAAAAGCTCACATGTGTAGATTTAAAATAATTTTCATAAAAGTTTAGTTAGAGCAAGTTTAGGGGGTTCCTTAAGGGTCCATTCCACATCCAATTGGAGAACAATCAATCAATTAAAGCAGCAATTTGGATGGAAATTGGACAAAATCAACTCAAACTCTTGGTAAAGACAAAGCAAATTTGCTCAAAATTCACCAAAGACTTGAGAAAGCAAATAAGTCCTAAGGAACCAAAGATGGTGATATTTGTCAATGTTGTCACCATGTATGAGCTGGAATAATACACTAGGACCTCTATGTATTGAAACATGGGATCGTATGATGCAAATGCTTATATTTTTACATACCCATCATCCTAAGGATAATAAACACAAAAAATATTGTTTTGTTCACACTTTATGGTATGTATTTGCTCATTGAGAGAATAATACTCTCCCTTAGTGTGTTCACACATCTTAAGCTTCAAGCAATGTTTGGAGAATCCAAGATATTTAACTCACTCTTCAACTCACTAAACTATGCTCATCTAACGGATCTTAGAGAATCTGGCAAGAGCCTAGAGACACAGACTTTCAGAGCAGAACGTATAGGAGCAAGTGTCGGTGGTTCTGACATGGAACCTGAACACTCCAAAATATTAGATAGCCTTGAACGAGGCATGGTCAGGGCCAAATTCCAGAGGTTCCGACATTGTACTTGGAGCTTCTGAGATTTCAAATGTACTCAACAAAAAAGAGTGAGGATAGTACGCGAACTTGGAGCTTCCAACATATTGACTCGGACATTCCGAGATTTCAAAGGATAAGTCTAGAAGGGATCTCGAACACTCTGAAACTTCCGGGAGTTTTGACTTTCAAGCTTGAAGGACTTAGACGTTTCTAGAATCGAAACTCGAAGGTTTCGGGATAATCTCGGATGTTCTGTCATCCTAAAAACCAAACAGATAGGCAACTTGAAAACTCCGAGTTCTTAGATTCTTCACACAAAAACAGATCCCAGATGTTCCGACACGATCCTGGAGGTTCCAACTTTTATTGAAAGTGTGAGAAGAGATGGTTTTCAAATGCCTCTTTAGATTGAAAAGTTGATTCCTAAATGAGCATTAGCAAAACATTCCCACCAACTTCCAGATATTAGCCCCCTTAGTAGTATGGCTTTCCCTAAACTCAATTTGATTTCTCGAACCACCAAAAGAGCTAGAATATAGTCATTAATCTTTGTTTCTTCAAGCTATTTTTCCTTAGAACTGTTTTGGGGTCATCGCCGTTGGTTATATCATCACTTTTGGGACTAAATCACCTAATCATACTTGATGCACACATTAATCACTGAATCATTTGTTATTAATCATTAAAACCCACTTAGAGGGCCTATATGCACGTTCAGTCGGGCTTCAGAAATGCCTATGTCCATTGATAAGTTTGTTGTGACTTTACATTTCAAAGCAGTTTTTCCTCGAGTAATAGAATGTATCAGTCTTATCTTCACCGTCGATTGTGCTTCGAGATTCTTTACAACACATTTTACATGTACAACCTTCCACTTGTGCATTTTAATCTCAACTATGGAGCCTAAATGTGTACATTTCAAGCCCCAACCGTCTCTCTCCCTAGTCATTCACTCTCCCATCTTTCTCCCCATCCCATCGGGCCATGCAGCAGGAGCCTTGCCACGGCCCTCCACGCCCCTCGTTGTTGTCGTCTCCGCTCACTGGCGTATTCTCCTACCCCCAGCCCTCACCGCCATCGTCTCTTCCCTCCATGCCCCTCGTGGCCGCCGTCTCTGACCTCCACGACCCTGCCACCGCCTTAGTCACCACGAGCAGAGATGTCGCCACCAGATCTGAGTAGGTGCGACGCATCCATGGGGCCAAAGCAATGCGGATGCAGCATCACCATCCTGCCATCGTCACCCTCGTCCTCGGTCACCAGTGCTTACGTCCCTTGCCTCCCCAACTGGCTTCGCCACCACCTCCATCCCTCGGCCGCCAGCGCCCCGTCCCCTATCTTCCCGGCTGACGGTAGCAATGGAAGGAGCCGTCGACGGGAATTCATCTTCCATTTGGCTGTTTTCTATATTTAAGTTCGTGTATTGCTCTATTTTGTTTCCTCATGGTTCAGATTTGTTTGCTGATGGAGATCAATTTGTGTTTCCAAATGTTGAAATGTTCAGATCCATATCCTTATTCTTTTACTTGTGGATTGCCAATCGGTATAATGAATCTATTGTGTTGAATTGTGAAGTATGCATGAATTTTTTTTATTTTGACTACGAATGGTCCAGATCCTTCTTTTTCTGTCCATCTATACTACATATGAAAAGTCCCAGCTTTCTCTCTTAAATCCACCCCACAAAGCGTAACCAGATCATTCAGATTCGTCGGATCGAATAATCTAATGGCTAATATTCATTTGATGGTCTGCCAATTTGACGGCTATCCTAAGTCGATAGATAATTACTCACTATGACATTCACTTAAAGTTGATAGATAATTATCTACCATGCCATTCACTTAAAGTTGATAAATAATTACCTACCATTACACTTACTTTAAAGTTAATAGATATTTTCTCACCGTTGGCACTGCTATACCCTCCAGCGCCCTTCTCTTTCGAATCTACGCCACGCGTGGCCACCGCTGCGTCCACGCCACTCTCTAGCCGTGCTTGTGCGCCACCGCCGTTGTCTCCTTCGACATGATGCAATATAAATTACATTTTCACGACATACATACTGTGAAATGCATGTTATATGTGTGTACTTGCTAGTGGTGAAAAGTATCCATGACCCGAGACTTAGACCATCTTTGAATCCATTCATGGAACGATTCGAATATGTAAACCGGTCCACATGCGTACATAATTATTTTAGTCCTTTGTTTGATTGTTTTGTTCTTGAAAGGTTCATTTGCACGGTGAATAAGATAGAACGAGGGGATGCAGTGGATAATGAGGTAAGGAGTAGATGATATGTTCTGTAAAATGGAAAGGACTGAATGATGAGAAATGGATATAGTTAATGGCCATGACGAAACAATAACATAAATCATGTACTGCAGGCCAAAGTAGATAAGGATGGACAGTCAGCATGTATGCATTCAGTAAATAAAGGAGTGCAATTGTCAGATCTATTTGGTTTGGTCTTCAAAGGTGAGGACAGAAAAAGATAGGTTGCTCGTTGAAGGGGACCAACGACCAATCTGGTTGTTGTGCACTCTAACCTGTCTTAGTCACCACAGGGAAATACCATTTCATAAAGGTGACACGACAATATTAACTTCCTCAATGGTTCAGTTCTAAGATCCGCTCACCAACAGAAGAAGAAGCATGATCTACCATTGATAAATGGCTAATCAAGTAATAACTTGTTAAAACTGGTTATTAATATAGCTAATATATATCTGATGGCAAAACTATATAGAACTTGCGCAAAAATTTACTCCAAGAATCAGCTCTAGGTTGATGCAATTGAGCTTCTCAACTGATCCATGTGGTCATGTTTTGTGCCTGGGCATTTGATTCACTCAGAAGGTCACAAAAAGAAAAGAAAAAAACTCACTCGCAGAACACACTTAAAGAAACAGGATTAGTTTATGGGGCCCTAATTGTCCACTATCACTTCTATTGATGCCTTGAGGTACTACCTCATTTTTAGATCTAGTGGTCGATTAGTTGGTGGTTTTGACAGTACTGGGTTTTAAGTTGGATAGAAATGAGCTATAATTCAATCATTGGCCGGACCCTTAGGCCAAAAGATATTTAATTTTCTCAATTGGTTTCTTCTTATTAAAGCTAGGGTAAGCATCTATACCCGTGATTAGTGGTGTATCTATAGCTTATGAGTCCTAACCGCTACTTGAAAGGAAAAATTCATGGGGACCCCTAGATGTTGGACGTTCGATTCGAGGGAGGATCAGACACCCCCACTGCCGTTAGATCAAGCTAACTCACGTCATCTCTCTAGTCTCTTTCTTTGCATCCGCTCCATCTTTAGCCTACATGCTCTTGTGTCGTGCTTGCGCTCTTTTGCCCTGCTTTTCCTCCTCTTCCTTTCTCCCCCTCTTTGTACCCAACCTCTTCTTCCCCTCTCATTTTCACTCACTCATCCCCAAATCCTACCGAGGCAAGGAACATTATAATATTACTATCAAATACCCACGTACTCCTTATGCGTAGCAGCCTTCGGATCAGATCAAAACTTGTGAAATACGGCACAAGCGTGCATGATATCAAGAAGAAGTCGATAAACTCTATAGAGAGTATCAAAATAATGACAACGAACAATCACGATAAAAGAGAAAAGATTTGATGAAGCCAATCATAAAGTTTTTAAGCACGACCTCAAAAGAGTACATGAGATTATCATTCTCTCACAACCCTCTCATATTTTTTTAGAACCGTTGGATCATTGCCCTATATAAGAATCCAGTGCTAAAGAGACCTAGCCTCTAATCATCTCTTGCCTGCACCTTGATATTTGATAGATTGATTGCTTGAGTTGTGCTCCTATGATCACCTCCTCATGGATTTATATAAGTTTTCACATAGCTTCTTCCAAAGCTGGGAGGACTTTAAATCGTAGTAGGTTTTATCTAATTTTCTTATAACACACATCTTCAAATCCTAATAGGTTTAGGATATAAATCACATCATATCGACACATGGCAACACATCAAATTAACCCGCTACAACAACCGAGATTCATTTGGTGCAATGGACTGAGAACCTCACTACAACATGCTGAAATCAATTGATGCAACACTTGGAAAACCTCACTGCAATATGGAAAAAAAATCAGATGATGCAACAGTTGAAAACAGGTGCTGCAACATCCAAACATCAATTGATGGAATAATTAGAAGTACTCGCTGCAACATTCAAAAATCTGTTGGTGCAACAATTGCAACATTAAAGATTTCTGCATTGCGACATATGAAAATAGGCACTGAAACATTTAGATTGCAGTTGGCTGACTATCAGATAAGAAGTTACAATATCAAGTATGCAGGCATGCAGCAGCTGCAACATCATCGAAAGCCAGAAAAAATCCCCAAAAATTATTCCCCTTACCTTCTCCCAAATTAGAACAAAACCCCAAGCCATCAATCCACCTAATCTCATCAATACGCTCCAGCACCATCTTCGCCTCCTGTTGGAGTTGCCGATGACTTGTCGGAGGGTAGCCTCTGAGCCACAGCTCGCTCAGAGCGCCTCTTCCCCGCCGAAGCCCCGTTGAAGCACCTCATCCTTGCTTGGATCTCGGCCTCCCTCCGACCGTCGCCTCATCACCACATGACTATACCTCGTATGCTCCTGAGAGACAGAGAGGGAGAGACGTGCCCGACGGTGCCAAGCATAGCATAGGGATGTGCCTGGCAACGCCGATTAGCGATAGCTCCGGCGAGTAATCAGAGGCAGAGGCACCTGGGCGTAGAGAGAGAGAAGTAGATAGATCGACAACTCTGCTAAAAAAAAAGAGAGATCGAGAGCCGAGAGGGTAGTGTGAAGCGGTCACACGTCCGATGTGTCCATTCCCATCGGACGTAAACACTTTCATTTTCCAAAATCCATAGGTCTCTACCCCACTCTTTATTTTTAGATGAACAAGCACTCAAACAAGCAAGAGATGTGGTCCTGGAGCCTTATCACTTTATACAGAATTTGATTACCATAACTATATTTATAGGACCGACATGTCCTCCTTCACACTGCAACATAGAGTAGTCAATATAGAACTAAAATAACTAATAGGCTCTGACATTCTAGATTTTGAGCTGGGTCAGAATTTTGAGCTAGCTTCAAAACTCACAATTTTGGGCTGGGTCTCCAGGGACGTGTCTACAGTTCAGTTATTCCACAACAATCAGTATAGCTTAAATTATGTTACAGATTTACTTAATAGTTTAAGTGTTCATCATCTGCAAAAAAGTATCTTTCTGGACTTGTTTTCTTTGGTACGATAAATATTTGGTGGGGTCTCGTCTGCCATTTGGATGTAGCAGTTGATACATCCTTATGTGCACTGCCCACTAGTTTTTGTTGTCCAAAATCTCGTGTGTGACGTCGTAGGTTGGCTCTAGACGGTCCATCTGCCATATATTTTTAAGATAAACCTAAAACAATTTAAATATAGGAAGATGTATCTTTTCTACCACTTAATTATTCTCTGAACATATATTACACTCTTAAACTTTAAAATCAGACGTACTTAGCCTTTAACTCTCGAAATAGGATAGAACACGCCGCAAAACACGGGAATAGCGTGGCCTTCCATTCCCAGAGTAAATGGTTTAAACGATATTCTGGTTCCAAGACATGAAGATGCTCTTATCGAATCACCTTATAGTACGTCCTACAATTCGGGCCAAGAGGGGAATAAAATAGAAAGGGCCAGGTTAGACCATATAGAGCGGAGCCCAGTCATTATTGTTTGCACCGGTATGAAAAGTTGCTAGGATAGTTTTCGGGAAATATTTTTGAAAGGTGACTTCAGATGCTTGGATAAGGGAATGTACACATACTCTTAGTGCGTTTGTTTATGTGTACGTATACAATAATATTTCCATCCTTTACTAAAAGGCAAAGGCAATATCCGGTGCTTCCCAACGCTTCCTCTAAATACCATCGAAGTATATAGTCATACAAAATTTGAAAATAAAATCTTAGGCATGTCAGGGTATAATCAAACATCTTGAAAAAGTTCAACTAAAAATGCTACTTATGTTAGATTTATAAAAAAAGAGACAAATTTCAATTAATGATACTTTTTCTACCTTTTATCTTCCCATTTCCTTTTCAACAGACATTTTCTTTTCTTTGTTTTTCCATGTGTCGATCAATTATACTTAATATTTCGTGACATGGTAGATTGATTCTTCACTAATGCTACGGAAATTGTTCAGATATTTGAAAATCATTTGCACCATATTTTTTACGAGGAAGCATCGATCAGCAAGGCTAGAATTAAACACCAGCACATACATACCCGGCGCTAATTCTCTCCTTGTCATTAAGCATCAATCAACCGCAAAATAAACTACACATATAACTGGCCGGCTGATAAAATTAGGATAACATCATTGTCGCCTCTTTTTAGTGGCATAACATCCTATTGTATGTTATCACTTATTCGTCATAGTTTAGCTTAGGTGCGACCTCTCCTTTTCTTTAACTTGCTGTGACCATCGCGGGACCTGCAAAATAGATTTTATATTTGGAGGATCGTGATTCATAGAGAGAAAAAATGATTCCATAGAGAGAAAAAAATTGGAGGATTAGATGCACACTATACAGTGTTGATGAATGCATAGTGTACATAGCGTGACAGGTTCAGTTAATTTCTTTTGGCAATACTGAACCAACTCCAAGTTAATTAGTGCTACAACTCCATCCAGAAAAATTAGTACGTGCAACATCAACATCAATAACGACCACAGCATTAGCGTAAGAAAGTAGAGTATACTATAGCTAGACGTCAACAAGTGGTGAAGGTCTTGAATCAAACCTAATAAGTATTTATATCTATATCTATATTACTATTAAAGGTACCAACTTGGTAAAATTTAGATGATATTAGTCATTCATACAATCAAATCTAATGTTCACATATTAAGTTAAACACCTACAAATTACCTCATAATTGTATATCTAAAAGAGAATTAAAAAGAGTTAATTCTCGCTTAAGAGAGAGTTAATTAATCTTTTGTTCTATTTTCTCCTCTCCATGCTTAGCTCCCGTGATGTCCCATGCTAATGACCAATAGACATGATATGCTTGATAGATATTTAAATAGTATATATTTTGTGTAATATATATTTACGAAATGTGCATTGCTAAACGGCTAGTTGAATAAAAGAAACGAGAAATAATAAATAATCATAAAACATAAACCCGTGCTAGGTGTACTCGCGCACACAAGCTCCCTGTTTTTTGTGTGCAAGTGTTGGTGCAAACTTTGCAAGCATTCCCTACACTCTGCTCATCGTAGCATGTGCTAGAAAAGGATAGAATTACGAGTGTTTACAATGCAACTTTTATAGATATTTAGTATGTAAAATGATTTTTATTTCTTATTGAAGAAAAATTAAGTAAATAATATTGTAATTATCGAGAGATAAAAAATAAAAAGTAGTGTTGATAGGTAACCTAGTTAGGGAGGAAAACTCAGTTGGAGTACACCCGCACCATCCAGGTTCGAGTCCTCTTCAACTCGAGTTTGGGTGCCTATTTTTTCTATCAATGAAAAGTTGTCTAGTTCCCGCTAGATAATCTAGCTTTACGTGAAGTAGTTAAATGCATATAAGTAATAACTAAAAGGTTCGGATTTAAAACCTAATTAACACAATAACTAATTATGGCATGTTCCTGATCGGTTGCCCATGTTATAGCTCTAAAAAAGTACTCCCTCCGTCCATAAATATAAAACGTGTACGAAATTTTATGTTTAATTTTGACCAACAATTAAGCCAATAATATTGTATTATATAATACAAAAGTGATACTATTTGAAAATACGTTTGAATATGAATCCAATGATACCACTACTATGTCATATAGTTTAATAGAATTGGTTTAATTATTGGTTAAAATAAAACCTAAAATTCCATGTACGCCTTACATTTGTGGATGGATGGAGTATATATAGACCTCCTCCTCTTCAAGACCGGGCCGGAACAATTTTAGTCAATGCCGATTCCAACCTAGAATATAATCCTAAGAAAGGGTCAAGACGCGAAATCACTCTGGGTCGGCCAGCGTTGGTTTAGAAGAAGGTCATCGATCTAGCCAAACAACACTATGCATAGCCCTCTATCTAATTGAACAAGTTCATGCACCACCCATTTTATGTACTTTTCCCATCTTAATTTCCCACCTTCACCTCCACGCACAGTGCATCAACTCCCTTGTCTAACTAATCATGTAACAGAGTGAGGATCTTTTAGTACGGTCGTTCAATAGTCCACGCGCCACCGTTGCGAGTTAATTTCGAAGATCATTTCTTCATCCATGATGATTGTTGCCCTTGATTTCATGAGTTATCAAGGCCTCATTTAGAACACGATATACCTTAATTTTCTCGTATTCGTGCGGGAACTGAATTATTTTCTGCCACTCGATCCTTAGTTCCAAACATGGCACTTCGTATGTAACTATACAAGATGTGTTTCTCCTGTAAAATGCAGAATTGAACAGAGAGCAGTGATAATTAACCCAATTGACAGAACTCGATCGATGCAGATATTTGCAACATTATTTAGTTTAAGGCTCTACTAATTGAGGAGGAACGGGTGTCCGATTGAGATCTACAAGTGTCGCTTTCGTAGCTCCAAGTCCAATTAACCACTTTGAATAAAAACCCACAAGTGGGGATCTTGCCTGTAACCACCTTTTCGATAGTACGTGACTGGTTAATCGGGAAAAGGCATACTAAAAAATTTCATAAAAAATAAAACATCTACTATTAATTTAGTGGATCATTTTTCTATTAGTAGATCAGGACCAATAAATCATTATAATTATACCTAAATATATCACAACTGATAGCTCATCATAGGTATACTTAAACAGATCACGGCTGATAGATCTTTATAACCGTACCTAAATAGATCATAACCGATTGATCATCATAAGATACCCAAATAACTCAAAACTGATAAACCTTCATAATTATACCTAAAGATATCACAACCGATAGATTATCATAACCATACTTAAACATATCACAATTGATAGATCTTCATAACTGTACCTAAATAAATCGTAGCTAATAGATCTTCATAATTATACCTAAATAGATTATAACGATAAATTTTTCATAACTACACCTCAATCTGGTAGACCTTTATTATTAACGACCGCAATCGATAAATCTTCAACCTAAACATTGTTGGTCTATTAATCAAATGTACCTTAATTATTAATGGTCCATGATCGATAGATATTATAGTTTTACACTTCATGCAAAAGTTTTCAAGTTTTGAAGTCTGTGTAGTGATCTAATATTAACAATTGATGATTTGAACCTTAACTTCGTGTACAGGTTTGATATCATATGTAAACAATTTGCTAGATCGTGATTGAAACTTTGGTTCCATGTGATCTATCATCAAACAATCAACCGGTTCAGGCTCGGCATTTGAAATTTAATTCTATGTGTTGGTCTAATATCACATACATATGACTAGTTGCTTAACGTATAAATCAATGATCGACTTGATAATCAAAACCTAATTCTAATATCACGTACACATGACACATTCAGCCGTATTATAAATAGTATAATAATACATATCTATGTAACTCTAAAAAATAAAAATGATTAGAATGTTTCCGCGCAATTTACTGAGCTATGAGCTAGTTCCCACAGCACTGAGGTCCTGTTTGAGCACTACTTCCTGTTGGACGAGTAAACTGCACGCGTTCCTGTCGTTACTCACTCAGGGCTGTCTCGACTAAAGCCCCGGCCGTATGAGCCATATATACCAACGTTGAGTATTATGAAATCAATTTAATTAGTTTATGAATGGCAACTTATAAGGTAAGAAATAATTGGTTAATGAAAATTCGAAATTTGTAACGTGGAGTGTTTGTATTGAGACTGGATGGCCCACGGAAAAAAAAAGAAATAACTGCAAACATTTTTCCTTTTTGCGATGAGACATTTTGCGTCATATGTCTGAAAAAGCGGTCGTTCTTTCTTCCAGGCATTGACCTGGGCACTCCATTATTAACACAAGCAGACTTTCACTCAATCTTTTCCGTGGATCACATCGTCTTTCTCAAGAAATGCGTCTTCCTCCCGCAATTTTCAATCCCTTTTGCATGTGTTCTTGTCCAGTTTCCCGACGACGACTGAGCAATGATAACAGTATCATGCATGACTTCTACGCGGCAAATGGGCGATAGGTTTCCTAGTTATAAATTGAGAGACGCAGCTACGTACGCAGGATGCACATGGTGGGTGACGGATTTTATCCAGAGGAAACACATTCTTTAAGCTAAACACGCTGGTTGATTTGCCCTAAACGAAACAAATCTGTGTGTGCTCCAGGTATGGGAACCAGCGGATAAAACCGTTGTTAATCCACCCGGCCGGGCTGCGAAACCACGGGTCGTCGTTGCATGGCCGAGGATTCCTGCGACTGTATATTCATTGATTCATTCATTCATTCTTACGCGTCCAGGGCTCCAGGCTGGAGGAAGAACGTAATAAACAAACGCAACGAAATACACCGGTGTAAGACTCCGGGCGGATCCCGAACTTTCCACGGCTAGCTGCGCCATGGTTTTAGAGCGTCCATGGCGAAACGGGGGCCAGACTGCCAGAGATAGGTGGCCAGCCACGTCGAGGACCACAGGCAGTGAGGTCAGGCCGTGTGACGGAGCATGTGCGTGGATATTGGGCCCCTGATTGGCTCCGACTATGCGGGCCCTTGCACGTCAGCATTGCCTCCCAATCCATTAGCTAACGGTACGTTGATCCAAGACCCCTCTAGCCGTCCAACGTTGCCATATATATTCCCCATAAACTCATCTAAGAATACCCTCAATTTCAAATCTTGTCCTACTTTTTTGACTCCACGATAAGTGTGGGGCGACCCAAACACCACTTAACGGTCAAGCTTGCACAACTCAGCATGGCAGAGCGAGAAACAGCCTAACGACCAACTAAATACACCTGTTTTTTCTTTAAAAATACACCTGTTTTTACACCTATTTTATTTCAAAAAAAATACACCTGTTTTTACGGCTCTAGTCATTTTCTGTAACTAGACAAATAAAATGAGCAACACTTTCCGGTTAGTGTGCCTATTTACACTCACTTCTAAAGAAATGCGTGAATAATGGCCAAACAAATCGAATAGATGTAAACATATGAGTAAATAAAAAGGGAAAGTCTATGCATGCGACTCGTTTGCTGCCTAGTCTTAACGAGCGAACGACTCGCAATTGTGTGTGGGTTGCGTCGTTTTGCGAGCGAGATACAACCATCACGGTCTCTGAGAGGAAGAAGGGAGAGAACATCATGAGAAGGAAGAGGAGGGAAGGGGTTCATCATCGCTAGGCAGGGGGGACTCGGTTCTCCTTGCTTGACGGCGATGACCACCACTACTTAAAGCTAAGCGAAGGTAGGCTATTGTATGTGTTGATCCATGACACCTCTCGCAACGTGGTGGTCGTCAGCATGTGGGCGTTATCCTCTGACGACCCGGGCACCGTGGTCTGGACGCTCCGGCACGACCGTGTGCCCTTGGCCGACGTACTCTAGGACGACAACAACAATGGGCGGAGCCACATGGAGGCACCCGAGTTAAGCGTCGTCGTCATCGCGCTCGTCCACCCCATGAGCACCATCGAGGTCTACTTCTTGGGCCCACACGTGTTCTGCATCAACCTACTGGCGAGGAAGGTAGTGGAGCACGGTGAGTTTGGTTCGGTGCCACATCGAAGACGCCTGGGCGAAATACGCGTCCGATCTATGCCTAGCTGTCCTCACCACGTCAACCTGAGTAGTGGGCCCCCATGTCAGCTCACTTTTGGACACTAAATGTGGTGTAAAATGAAATTACATATTTAAAATCTGGTGTAAAGAGATTAAAATTTTAAAATCTGGTGTAACCGTCGTAAGTGCATAAATATCTAGTTCGAAGTGGAACAAACTCACGTAAGAAACCAAATCTTACTCGCCGTGGTCCACAAAATCAATTCTCTAGGGGGACCCGATACAATTCTCGCGTGCACTTGTCATCCAAGAAATGACAGCACAAAGATTAATTAGTGACAACAGATGGTAGTAATTCATTACACCAGGAGAATAGAACGAATATTATTAGGATGTGCTCTACAACGGAAGCAAGAAAAGATGAGCAGGCAGGTCCAGATTAGAAATACGATTTGTTTCCAAATAAGATGTAGCGATGGAGTGCGCATTGGTCTCGACCATATGGACTAGCGGAAAAAACAGCGTGACAAATCAATCCTGCAGTAGGTAATTACAGTAGCGAGGAGAGGATGGAAGCTACAAGAGTACAATACACACAACATTTTGGGGTGTGATTTAAACAACATACACATCATCTAGAGCCAGTGCGGTTTACTGTTATCATCTACACTGTAACATGACAGTCACACACACCATCTAAATGTCGAGTGGGTGAAACTGAAAAGCTGAGAAGAAAAAACAGCTCTTCCCCACTAATCAATGTAAGCTGTTAGGGAAGGGGGAAAAACACTTAAAAACCAGGCAAATAATCGGGTTGGATCCCGAGCAGATCCACCTGTGAAAGGAGCCCCCCACCTTTGCTTCCAACACAAGCATAACACGAATCCGATCAATCTCCCAAACTTCTCATCATCCGTCCGAGTAAATTATATTCGGAAAATGCTAGGCTCACGCATGCATGGTCTATTTTCCGTCCTTTGGCAGGAGCCCTGTCCCCTCGAGCACGGAAAAGTTGCTGTCTAGCTGGTGTGGAAAAATGGGGTGCACATAGCAGAATCTCATGCGTCAGAAACGGAGCAGTTGTTTTTACCGCCATTACCGGTAGTTTCCGAGCTCACGCGCATTTTCGCTATAATATATGGCCGTAGGAGTGAGCGAGTGGCATTTATCCTCAACAATGATTTGGCACAAATTATGATCCTGAACTTTCCAAAGGGTTTCCAAAATAAAAGACTTTCCTAAGAAAATCGCCACACCCAAACTAGTGCATGTACTAGAATACAACCAGCCGCCCTTCCCATAAACCGCTGCCAAAACCCAAGGCAGCTGGAATACGGCCGTACCCCGTTCCGCACAGCCATCAATCCGATCCACGGGCGGCATCAAATCAAACAAATCAACGCAAAGCAAATGCACTAAATTATTTCTGAAGCATCACCCACCATTTTTATTTTTTATATCGGTGAGGGAGGAGGGAGGAACAGGGTGGCCCCTGCCCAATCCGTGTATAAATAAGGGTCCGGGGTGCACGGCTCTCCTCACACTAATCCATTCCCCGTTCACCCCATCCATCCTATCTTGCGTTCACCCAGTTTTCTGCCTTGCGTTTCTTGGGTTTCTTCTTCCGAAGAAGAGGAAGGTAAAGCTAGCTAGAATCTTTCTCCTGCCAATGGAATGAACTTTCGTTGCTTCTATGTGTTCGTGTGTTCTTGAACAATGCTCTGTTCCGGTGTTCATAGAACTAACGCTGCTGGTAATGTAATGTCCATGCATGTCCGAATATGATGGTGCCGTAGGACGTAGGACCTGGACCCTGCTAGTTTTAAGTTTCTTGTACTCGCTAGAGAGGTCATGCCGAAAAAATCTCTGGTTCTTTGAACTAGATGCTGTGAGGATGAACAGTCGGGTTCTTGCTCGGATCCAGACTGGAGGGATAAATCTTTAGGGAGAGGTGCTGCCTCTGATCGCAATTGTTTGCTCCGGTTAAAGAACTGGTTTCCTCATGTTTCTTGCACTAGGGGATAGCATCATGGTGTGAGATCTAGTGCATATTTGGGGCTTTCACAATCTGTGTCAGCATCCACTTGCAGAGATCTCTGGTGGATGCTTCCGGATCTCGGGTTTAGCAAGTTCTCATCACTCTGGGTTTTAAGGTTTCAGCTTCAAGTGGATAGAATAGAATTTAAGATCCAGCAAGCTATTTTTCGTGCATGTCTCTTTTTTGCCTCGATTTTTAATGATGAATTCTCTTGCATGCCTTGACAAGTTTTATTGTCTTATCCGCTCCTAGTCATGTGCTGCTGTCTCGGGACTCGCCGGCACACCGACAGTTCTTGCTTCTTGTGCTAATGGCCATGGTTAACCTCGCATTACTTCGCTCTTGTTACCTTCTGTGCCTAATTAATTACCTTTATTAGTGTTAATTACCTTGTCATGTCCTTCAAGAAATAAATCCCCAATCCCACGCTGATCTCGTGTTTAGAAGGTGCTCGAATGCGTCACTCCTTCGCCTTGCCAGCCAGGTTCGGTTTCAACGGACAGCTATCCGAGCTCATGCAAGCTACTGACTGGTACGCTGGAGCAAGATGCTAAGCTCTCTTTCCTTGGAAACCATCGAGATTTCTTGTTGGTTTCTCCCCTCAGATCCGTATAAATACACACCCTCACCCTTCACCATTCCTTGGTCATCTGAAGCCTCCCTTCCACATCGATTCCTGTATGCCTCTCGATCCTCTAGTTGGTAGCATCGATTATTTCTGATTTTCGTGGACTTTTTTCTTGGTTGAGGTGTTGTTCGCTCGTTCTTTGCATGTTTGACAAATGTTGCGGCACTAGATGGGTACTGTTTTCCTGCGATTTTTTTTTCCTGTATTTCTCGCTGGAATGTCAAAGTTTGTGGCCGGCAAGACCGGCTGTTGTTGGGTTTGTGGGGTTTTAGGATGACTCGTGCTCGGACTTTTTTCTCTTGTTGCAGCGATTGTGTCACTGGATCTGAGCTGATGCTTCCATTCTTGTTGTGCAGGGTTGAGCAATGGGGGAAGCTGCCGGCGACCGTGTCCTGAGCCGCCTCCACAGCGTGAGAGAGCGCATCGGCGATTCCCTCTCCGCGCACCCCAATGAGCTCGTCGCCGTCTTCACCAGGTTCGCATCGATTCCCTTACCCTGTAATAATCAGTTTCTACATTGTTATTGTTATGAAATAAATTAGTGTGTTCATTTTCCCTCTTATTTTTTTTAGAGATCATTCATTTTTGCTCTTAGTATGTTTTTTGATAGGTTGATGCTAGCATGCAGTTCTCTTGGTGATGATGTCAGATGTGCCTTTTGGTACTACAAATTGTTAGATACTTAATTAGATCTGGCCTAGTGTGCCAGGAATGCTGAATTGCATGCATCCGTTCCTACTGAAGATTCCTGATCAAATTGAATATTTAAAGACATCCCTCTGCATCCAAGATTTTTGTAGAAACCTAGTACCGGATAGTGATGGTACACCATGTGTTTTTGGAGTAATGCGAACTGCTGGTAGATCTGACCACATGTGCATTTTTAGATTCCATACAGTGAAACTGGATAGAATGATTGAATTCTGCATTTGTCCAAGTGTGTCTATGCCTAGATCTGACAGAATCTATGTAGCATAAGTGCATAGATCTGACTGGATCTGATGTAATTTCATTAAGTTTGGTTGCAAGATCGAAACAAGTCTTTTCATATGTCCAATGGAATTTACAATTCACCTCTATGCTGAAACATACAAAAAGAATGGAATTTCTAATTCAGCTCTGTGCTAAAAAAACACTACATATCTTCCTAGACTAGTGACTTCTGAATGATGTTCATCTGATGAAGTGCTAAACAATTCTTGAAAATATACAAGCCGAGTCGGATACATGTGGATTGATCTTATGTGATGTGATAATTCTTTGTGCAGGCTGGTCAACCTTGGAAAAGGAATGCTGCAGCCCCACCAGATCATCGCTGAGTACAACACTGCAATCCCTGAGGCAGAGCGCGAGAAGCTGAAGGATGGCGCCTTTGAGGATGTCCTGAGGGCAGCGCAGGTTTGCATCTGATTCAAATCTCATTGGACTTCAGCATTTCGTTTTCACTTTTGCTCTTGCTCTAATCAATGACATTGTTGTATCATACAGGAGGCAATTGTTATCTCCCCATGGGTTGCCCTTGCCATCCGCCCAAGGCCTGGTGTCTGGGAGTATGTGAGGGTCAACGTGAGCGAGCTCGCTGTCGAGGAGTTGAGTGTCCCTGAGTACTTGCAGTTCAAGGAACAGCTTGTGGAAGGAAGGTATAAAATCTGTACTAGAGAGTTTCTCAAAAAAAAATCTGTACTAGAGAATCGGGATATTTAATGGATCATCTGGTTAGTTTACCTCTTTTTAGTGTTTAATAGCTGTGTAATACTTTCGATGGATGTATTTCAGCAGCAACAACAACTTTGTGCTTGAGCTGGATTTTGAGCCATTCAATGCCTCCTTCCCCCGTCCTTCCCTGTCAAAGTCCATTGGCAACGGTGTGCAGTTTCTCAACAGGCACCTCTCATCGAAGCTCTTCCATGACAAGGAGAGCATGTACCCCTTGCTCAACTTCCTTCGCGCACACAACTACAAGGGCATGGTAAGCCAATCTTTCATTTCTATCCTCCATCAATATGTTAATTACAAGGATGGCAGAGGATGTATTTAAACTTGTATGTTTCCTGCAGACGATGATGATGAACGACAGAATCCGCAGTCTAAGTGCTCTCCAAGGAGCTCTGAGGAAGGCCGAGGAGCATCTATCTGGTCTTCCAGCAGACACCCCGTACTCGGACTTCCATCACAGGTACTGATTATTTGTTACATCATTATTAACTCTTGAGTATGTTTTTGACATGGAACTACTGAAGATATTTACTGTTCTTTTGGTTGGAAAAATACAGGTTCCAGGAACTTGGACTGGAGAAAGGTTGGGGTGATTGTGCCAAGCGTGCGCAGGAGACCCTTCACCTCCTCTTGGACCTTCTTGAGGCCCCTGACCCGTCCACCCTTGAGAAGTTCCTTGGAACAATCCCAATGGTGTTCAATGTTGTCATCTTATCCCCGCATGGTTACTTTGCCCAAGCTAATGTCTTGGGGTACCCTGACACCGGAGGGCAGGTAAAATCCTTTCACAGTATTGGCATGGGTACATGCTTACACTACTAAACTTGTTCTCATCTTTGCGTCATGATTTCCCAAAGGTTGTCTACATTTTGGATCAAGTCCGTGCTATGGAGAATGAGATGCTGTTGAGGATCAAACAGCAAGGTCTTGACATCACACCACGGATCCTTATTGTAAGTGTGATATCTGATATGATAAAAGTAAAATCTGTCCGCTAAGGCGATATGACGCTGAACCTTATTTGGTCCTGCACAGGTTACCAGGCTGCTCCCTGATGCAACCGGCACGACCTGCGGTCAGCGTCTTGAGAAGGTCCTCGGCACTGAGCACACCCACATCCTTCGTGTGCCATTCAGAACTGAAAATGGAATTGTTCGCAAATGGATCTCACGTTTTGAAGTCTGGCCGTACCTGGAGACTTTCACTGATGTAGATCCCTAATCACACCTTCTTGGTTATTCATTTATTAAAGACAAATATCTTATTTAGTCTTTCCCATTTATGCCAGGATGTGGCACACGAGATTTCTGGAGAGCTCCAGGCCAATCCTGACCTGATCATCGGAAACTACAGCGATGGAAACCTTGTTGCATGCTTGCTTGCACACAAGATGGGCGTTACTCATGTACGAATTCTAGCTACTTTCTGTTGGAAACATTTTTTACCACATATTGATCATTGCTCATGTTACCCTGTTCTTTGATATGCAGTGTACCATTGCCCATGCACTTGAGAAAACCAAGTACCCCAACTCCGACCTCTACTGGAAGAAGTTCGAGGACCACTACCACTTCTCGTGCCAGTTCACTACTGACTTGATTGCGATGAACCATGCTGACTTCATCATCACCAGTACCTTCCAAGAGATTGCTGGAAAGTAATATATCGTTACAACCAAACTTTCACTATCATATTAATTAGTTCTGTTTTGTGGTAAAATGCAGTTGTCTTTCCATGGCCTAATAGCAATTCTGCCTTTTCAGCAAGGACACCGTTGGTCAGTACGAGTCTCACATGGCATTCACAATGCCTGGACTGTACCGTGTTGTCCACGGTATTGATGTTTTTGACCCTAAATTTAACATAGTTTCGCCTGGTGCGGACATGTCCATCTACTTCCCATACTCCGAGTCACAAAGGAGGCTCACCTCCCTCCACCCAGAGATTGAGGAGCTTCTCTACAGTGATGTCGACAACAATGAGCACAAGTAAGAATTGGGGAATTGGCTCTTAGCTTGATCTGCATTGGTATGATGCATGCCTTGCTGCTAATCTGACTCGAATACCTTTTGCAGGTTTGTGCTGAAGGACAGGAACAAGCCAATCATCTTCTCGATGGCTCGTCTGGACCGTGTCAAGAACTTGACTGGTCTCGTTGAGCTGTATGGACGGAACCCTCGCCTGCAGGAGCTTGTTAACCTTGTGGTTGTCTGTGGTGACCATGGCAATCCGTCCAAGGACAAGGAGGAGCAGGCTGAGTTCAAAAAGATGTTTGACCTTATTGAGCAATACAACCTGAATGGCCATATCCGCTGGATCTCTGCTCAGATGAACCGTGTCCGCAATGCTGAGCTCTACCGCTACATCTGCGACACCAAGGGTGCTTTCGTGCAGGTAACTAAACGCTGTGTTCTCATGTTGCGAAGACATCATGGTTGCATCGTAAATTTATCCGTCTCACATGCCTCGTTTGTGTAGCCTGCTTTCTACGAGGCTTTTGGGCTTACCGTGGTTGAGGCCATGACCTGTGGTCTCCCGACATTCGCAACTGCGTACGGTGGTCCAGCTGAGATCATCGTGAACGGTGTGTCTGGCTACCACATTGATCCTTACCAGGGTGACAAGGCCTCCGCTCTACTTGTCGAGTTCTTTGAGAAGTGCCAGGGAGACTCCAGCCACTGGACCAAGATCTCGCAGGGTGGGCTTCAGCGTATTGAGGAGAAGTAATGCAACTCAAATTCACTGTTGTCTATCTCTGGAAGTACTCTTCCGCTGCAACTAACGTTATGATTTTACCTATCTTATTCAGATACACCTGGAAGCTCTACTCTGAGAGGCTGATGACCCTCACCGGTGTTTACGGATTCTGGAAGTATGTCTCCAACCTTGAGAGACGCGAGACCCGCCGCTACCTGGAGATGCTGTACGCGCTCAAGTACCGCACCATGGCCAGCACCGTTCCATTGGCTGTTGAGGGAGAGCCCTCAAGCAAATGATCTGGCCACATCTCAGGCCGGAAAGGAGTGGCTTGGAGTCCTTTCTGGTCCTGGTTCAGAGATGAAAGAGATCCGAAAATTGCTTTGCTTTTCTTCCTAGGCACTGTTTTTTCTTAAGAATTGATGTGAGAATTGCTAGTTTGATGTAGTAGGGGTGAGTCGAGAGGAATGTGGTGTCCTGTTGGTGCTGTCGTGTTTCTTGGATGTTACCGTTCAATAATAGAACGGCCTTGGCGCCGTTTCTGGAATAATAGTAGCATCCTTCCTTTGGCCAAGAAAATCTCACTTGTAGATTGCTCTCTCTCTGGAACTTATGCTTTGTTCTCAACAATCTGGGTTTTCTTAGTATCATACTGTAAGTCAATGTATGCAATTAGTGCTGAATTTAGATTGAAGCCCCGGAAGTCATCAAATTTGTTAGTATCAAACAGTTTGATGGCAGAATTTGTCTCGTGAAAAGAATAACAGTGTTCCATGATAGCAACAATAGACACGATGGAATGCACGGTGCTACTTAAGTTCAGGGGGAGTGAGTGGACTTGTACGATGTAGAAAATGACAAACGGCGCATTAGTAACTGTTTAGCGGTACAATCTTGTTTGTGTGGCTTCCTCCGCTTTGCCAAACCACCTTTGACGGCGAAGAATTCTCGCTGCAACTTAGGCAAACTTCGGGTAGAAAATATGTGTATGACATGCTATTAGGATAGCTAAATCTCTTCCACAGCTATACTTGTCACGGGATATAATTGTTACGCGTCGGAATCGCAATTCTGAAATAGTCTATTTACTATTACAAGGATAGATAAATACTTTTGGTACATTAACTAACAAATTGCAATAAAGTAATAAGTCGCTACTAAAAATAAATATACAATAGTTAAATAAAAAGATTAGACTCAAATCAAATAGATCTTCCTAGGCACTAAGTAAATGTGAGGGCGAGGCTAAAACTTGATGTGCTTTGCAACCACAATTCTCAAACCATTGCATTAGGTAGACGAGTCTCAATATTTCTCCCGAGTTCAAGCTACTATCACCCTATCAACACTAGTCAATTCACGTATTAATGGTATAAACCCTATGTATCCCCCTAACGTACACATACACTCATATATTGGCACACATGATTGATCAATGGCAACAATACATATGTGCAAGCCAATATGATACTAGATCGACGAAGCCATGCAGCGACAAATTTACTCGTACATGGATGATAAGCAACAATATATCATACACAAATAATATATTGAAATCATAGTCATGTCTAGTGTGTGAATAACAGTAGAAAATACATGGAGAAGAGAGGAGGGATGGAGGCAAGCGGCAGAGGCGTCGTTGGCAGGGGTGTAGGGAGGTGGCTCCTTCTCCTTCGTCCTTGGCTTCTCCTTGCCATAGTAGATGAGTTCTTGAAGCTTGGTGACGGCTATGGAGATGGAATTTTCGTGGGTTTTGGCATTCGTGGTGATTAATGGATGATGGCTAGGGTTTGGTCATCTTATATAGACCTGTATGTCCCTCCTAAGCCATCCGATCAATAGCCCTTCTAATCCAAGGGCCCTTTAGATGTGTAAAGGCCTTCAAACTCCTTCCTTATTCCCTCAAGTGTCCAATACAAAAAATCACATTCAATTTGGAGTAAAAACATGAAAGTTAGATCCAATCTAGTGACAGAACACGAAAGACGGTCTTTGGGCCTAGTACAATTATGACCATGCCGAGCCCTTTTTGAGTGAGCTATTGTGCCAGAGCTTACGATTTGTTTGTGACCATTGCATGCTTTGTCTCAGTGGCTTGGACTTGCGGCCCTTTGAAAATCTTTTTCTTGCACGAAACTATCGGCCTTATCCTGGATCCTTCCAGATTGGGAGGTCTGTTAGTAGTAGCCCTGCCAAAGGCTTGGGCTCCGAAAGGATAGAACCATGGTGCTCCATTAAGTAGGCCCACATGGGCCAGGGGTGGAAAGTGTGAGAAGTAGGTAGGGTCACAGACTGGCAAAATGCCTCGAGCAAATTCTGCTTCCCTAAAAGTTTGATGATTTGTTCTGTTCTGAATCATTGGAGGCAGTGTTTGCATTGGACTTAAGGTTTTGCTCCTACACGAGGAGGCCGCATGATATGATAGGAGCGTGATTGAGTGCTTGGTGTTTGCGTGGTCCCGAGGAGCGTGCGAAGTGCATTGATATCGATAGTATCGGCATTAATCATGGCTTTCAAGTTAGCGATAAGCTCCTTGGACACTTGTGGAACTTCTCTAGTTGGCCCTTCGACGCCCACTTGGATGCAGGCATGATGCTCATTAGATTCATAATGGTCATATCTTCGGGGCAAGATTTTGACCCTCGTCTGTTTCTTGAGCATCCTTCTTCTTGGTGGCACGACTTGTGTGAGACTTCTTCGTGCCGTTGGCAGCGTCCTGCTTTTTGGTGGGAGCCATGATGTATCAGAGCGGATGATGTTTAGAGATTTTCGAGTTGTCGAGCTCTTGATGGAAGGGACACAGCTTGTTTTTCGTTAGTGGGTACCCATAGATGGCGCCACTATTGTCCTTGTCGAAAATGACTTAGAGAGAAGGGGTGTGTGTCAGGCATGAGTGGATTGTCAAAAGCGTCATGTAAGTAAAAGGGCATGAACAACAACCGTGTTGTTGGGTGTCAAGTACTAACACAAGTGAGGCAACAATATTTTCTAACCAGGTTTAGCCTCAACGAGGTGTAATCCTATTGAGGGGCGTGACTAGGCTTCACAAATCCATGTCGATGATGGAGTCATCAAACAATGGATAAGTCTTAGCTTAGAGTTCTCTCAATCCGAGGGAACAAGCCGTCGGGCATGAGAAAGATCTCTCCAAGAAAACTCGTCACGCCTAGATAATGTGAGAGCTCTTCGGATCCATATCGAGGACGGAGTCGTCGAGAAACAAACAAGCCTTAGCTTAGAGTTTTCTTGAGCCGTCGGGCACGAGAGAGATCTTACGGAGGAAACTTGTCACGCCCAGAGGAAGTAGGAGCTCTTATATCTCAAATAGAGATGATCTAGAAGTGACCCATGGAGTGCTTTTCATAGGCTCAAGACCATGTATAAATAACCCACCTTACCCTTTGTGGGAGGATAAGATGAGGGTATTTTAGACTAATTTGGTCTATGTACTTGGTCCATGAGGGGGTCTTGGTCTATGGTTCATGGTGGACCATTGGTGCTTATTGGACTTCTTTTGATTTTTTATTTATTCTTGTATTTCTTGCTCCTTATGTATATTGCTTGAGATGATAAGATGGGCGACCCCTCGTTGATGCTCATCCCATCCTTACAGCAGCACCCACACTGCTAGACTATATTTTTCTAGGAAAATGAGCTCATCTTATTCATTAGTTATGTTTATATTGGACAATACCAAGGTGCACATACAGACATATCTATTAGAGTTTGACTACTTCCAACCGCATCTAATAGTTTTGAAAAAAAATTGATTTTTTTTATATATGTGCATTATGGGATAAATTACATGCCTATATTGCAACCCGTCCGAAAAACAAATATGCTTTTTTTTCCGATATTTCTATTTACTATTGTTATATTATCCTTTCTTATGTTTTCTTAATAAGTTATAAATAGTTATATTTCCTAATCAAAATTTATAGACGTATACTTTATCCCGTAAAGTATATACTTGAATTTCTAAAACTTTGGAGAATGATTTTAGAATTTTTTTTAAATAATAGATGCATGTGTTTTCGTGTGTACAGAATCCACACTGTTTATTTTGTTTTGCCGAGTAGAATCCACACTCTGTTTATGTACATGAGCAAGGCTGGTTGATTGTAGAAGCCACACATGGCGCCCCAAACCTAAGCTCACTGTATGCTGAAGTAACCAACGTGCTCTCTATCGGGGTTCCTTCATAAGAAACTTCACTTTCTCGAACATCTTTACTCGCTCGGTAATCTCTAGCGCAGCACAGTATTGTATCGACTACGGTTACCGAATAAAATATCCTTAACGACACCGAGGCAGTCAGGTGCAATAATCAGGCGGCGAGCATTGCTATCTAATGCCAAGGACGGTGCTTCACAGCAGACCATTGCTTCGACTGTTGCAGGATCAATCACATCCGTAGTGACCAGGATCAATCACATCCGTAGTGACCAAAGGCGACGCTCCTTCGAAGATTCCATCCGAGGTCCTACGCACTGAGGAAAAAGCTCCTCGATTGCTACTCTTAGCAACGCCGCCATCAATGTTCAGCTTCGTAAATCCACCCTCGAGGAAATCCACCGTGGCGCTGGGGTTATCGGTTTCGGACATGGGTGCTTCGGCTGAGAACCGGCTTGTTATCAGGACAGTCCTAATGCTCTATGATATACTATATCTAAATTATACAATCTAAGTAAAAATCTGATGTGACACACTATTTAATAAGGAAAGAGAAAATAACTATATCTTCATCTAAATATAGATCTTAACACCAAATTCAAGACATCTCATAATTTTTCTCTCACAAAACACATTAAATGAGAGCTCTTTTAGATTTAACACTAAGATACAACCCATGGAGCAGGTTGTATCTAATGTAATAAGATACTCCCTCCATCTCAATAAACAAGGCACCAAATGTTTAAGCTGTTTTCTCAAAAAACAGGGCGCAATGTAGCAAAAGCCACAAATGTTCCAATGTTACCCCTGTGCATGCGTTCACTAATTCTCTGTGAAACGCCTAGGTTCCGGCGCGCATTGATTGCATGCGTTCTCCACTAATTCTCCTCTCGTCTTCCTGTTGTCTCTCTCCCCGTACTCTCTCGTCTCTCTCTCCCGTGTTCTCCCTCTCTCTCTCCGTGCTCTCTCGAGGTAGCCATGGCGAGCAAGGTTGAGCGCGCAGGCGACGAGGCTGATCGCGCCGGCGATAAGGTTGTTCGTGCCGTTGGCGTGGACGCGTTGCGCGCGGCCGTCGTCGTCCCGGTGCGCGTGGCATTCGTGGATGCGGTGTGCGCGACCGGCGTTGTCCCGATGCGCGCGGCCGGCGTTGTCCCCATGCGCGCGGCCGGTGAGGATGCGGTCGAGCGAAAACGTAAGTACAGTCTCCAGCCTCTTAAGGAGTTACTTGATGTAGGTGATGAGCGGGCAGCCGATGATTGGATCATCGGCATGGGAATTGGCATGAAGCGCGTGGCCGGCGAAGCGCGTGTACAGGGCGCGCGTCCGGCGAGCAGCTTGCAGCGCGCCGATGATGAGACGCTCCCAGACTTGGGCTTACAGGGCGTGACGTCGATCACGACTGATTGGGTCTGCGATCTCGACAAGGAAATGAACCAGTGGATTGCCGGCATGTCCGAGAGCACAAGGAGAGATTGGAACGGGTATGTCGATCACTACGATCCAGTAGAATTGGACAACCCAATCCCACAAAAGGTACAGCAAGCCTTCTCGAAGCTCAACGGGAGGGATCGTGCGTTCGACGACGGCGGGGATCGTGAGTTCGACGACGAGAACGCAACGACGGATGAGGAGTAGGTCATGCAATGTTTTGTGATCATGCAATGCTGTGAACAAGCGATGTTATTTGGGCTAAAATGTTTTTGTTGAACTAATTTTTGAGATGGGCGTGACAAGATTACTCAACAGGACTTAATTGTTCTGTCCGGCATTAAAAAGATTACATTCTTTAGAGTACACTGTTGATCATTACAAAAAGGATTACATTAGCAACCTAAGCAATGAACTCCATTGCTTCACTTACAATTGTTGGATCACACTCTAGCCAAACCGGAAGGTCACCACTTCTCTCTAGAGATTGTTTCCTCATGTGCGGGATCTTGTAGTTGTTGCCTCCTTTGATGCGCATAATCTCAGCCATGCAGTTTGATGAGTTAGAAAAATGCGGTTGCTCTTATCAACCGGAAATTCCTCGTAAACTTGTATCATCTTGGCAACGATGTCATCGATTGAACCCGGAGACGTTTTCTGAAACAGAGATTGAAGTGACGCGAACAGGCCTAGGTCCAAATATTTGTATCCGGAGAGTTTGGTGGCTGGCACGTTAGCCGAATGTCAAAGCCATTGGAGGTGGCTGCTTGAACAAACATAGGATCATCGACATCAATGTGTGTTTTTGCGTTGTCCTGCTGAATAAAGATAGGTAACCCTCGTTCCTCCTCGGGCCACATCTCCTTGATCGCCGGTAACACTTTGTTGATGATGTAATCTCGGCTAACATCCTTTGTGACTGACGGCAGTGCTTTGGTTACCAACGTACCGCGAGGCCTGTTTACACTACTCCTTTGAGCAGGCTGCACGGTAGTGAAAGGAAATATTCCAATCTTTCCATCAAAAGTCACATGTCCATCCATGTCAAACCTTGGTCTCGCAACCGCAGCAAGAAACATCACCTTCTCGATGAAATGCTTGCTCTGCGTGACTCTCTCAGGATCCTCCTCATCCAGTCCCAAATAGTACGTCACGGTCGACCTAGTGCGATAGAACCATTTCTCGTCAATGTAGACGATGTTAAACATTCTGGAAAATCTAGGCTCATGTGGGATGCTATTGTGGTCTAACATCGACAAACAAAACCGAATCCTAGCCTTTTTGTTCTCTTCGGTTAGAGCTGGCTTTATCGCATTTGAGTGGCGCCTAAATCTGCCCTCCTTCAGACGCCTATGTAGGGTTGCCCTGGACATTCCTAACTCATTGGATAGATCTCTTAGTGTTGTCCTCTTGGATAACGGCACTTGTTTTATGGCTTCGGCATCGAAGGCTATTCTCTTGCGTCCGCAGTTCTTCGGCTTCTGGCTCACAACTTTTGCTGCACCGGCGACCTTTCCATCCTTCCATACCCTTTGCACAACCCTCTGTGGTACACCAAACTGAGCTGCAATTGTCTTAGTCACACCATTATTCAGCTTGTCAGGAGATGTGAGACGAAGGAGCGCGGCATAAATCTCTAGTTTGAATGCATCCGAATATACCCTCCTTGTTTTACGCTGGCTAGCAGTCACTACTACGTCGCCATCGTCGTCGCCACGAACTTCAACTCCAGCAGCCACAACAGCGGCCACAACAACTTCAACTCCAGCAGCCGAACCAGCTTCGACACCTTCGGTTCCATCGTCATCGCCACGAGCTTCAACTCCAGCAGCCACAACAACGGCCACAGCAGCTTCAACTCCAGCAGCCGAACCAGCTTCGACACCTTCGGCCGGCGCGTCGCCACGAGCTTCACTCCAGCAGCCGAACCAGCTTCAACACCTTCGGTTCCATCATCGTCGACATGGTACGCGGCCACACCAGCGACACCGGCTTGTCCGCGCAGCTCGTGGCCATGGCCGGCTTGACCGCGTCCGGTTAGCCCTAGCCTTCGGCCGGTGCGTCCGCGAACTGCGTCAACGGGAACGTCTCCGGCATGCCCACGACCGCCTCCGCCAAGCGAGAACGCTGAGTGAACATGGCCGGCGAGGCCAAGTCTACGGTGACTGCGCCCAGCACCCACCACGCTCACACCTCCTTCTTCTACATCCCCGGCTACCGCTTCCTCTCCATCATCACTACTCCCTCCATCCCACTCCAAATCGAAGCTCAAATCTTCTGCTGGACACTCGTACTCGCCAATTGCATCCCAGTCGATAGGTTGGTTCAGATCGAAGTTTGACATTGCCGAGAGAGGGAGAGGGAGATGAACTGAGCTGAATTTTGAACTGCTAGCGTCCCTCGAATTTATAGACAAGGTTCAAATTTTCGTGACTCAATTCATCAAGATTTCCTTCAAAAAAAAGAAAATTTCATCGATGATCCGCGAGAGAAATCATCGCCCAATCCACGCAATTCTAGCCCGTTTTGACAGGGGAATGCACGGCGCATGGATTGCGTACGTGGGCGCACGATGGCAACCGTCGCGAGAGATAAATGCGTGGATGAAGTATACTCCAGTGCGATGGATCTTTGCGGGGGAGAAACGAGGCCGAGTAACCGAACCGATCAGCGCTTAATGAGGGACAGTTTGGGACTAAAATTCCGGCGCTCAACTCTCCTTGGTCAGAATGATTCAGATTTCACGCCCTGTTTTTTTGAGATGGAGGGAGTACAACCTAAGATACAATGCATTGAGAGTGCCCTCATGATCTAGCTCTATTTAACCGAGGAAGCTACTAATAAATGGAGATTTCATAAAATATTACGTTTTGTTTTAGTTTTGGTGTTTAATAAAATACTCTGTTATATATCATTAATAAGTGACCTTAAATCTCATATATCCATAATACATAACGAAATATTTTTATCAAATATCCGCATTTTTATCAAATTTGGCATTAATAAACCCAAGTGGACAATGGACTTTGAAATCTACCTTCATGTATTGTCATTCTTGGCGCGGTCCAAATTTACAAAAAGTGCCGTTGGATTCTTTTTAATTATTCATATTTAACTGTCTTTCAAGAATAAAATATACATCCAAAATATCTATCTATGTCAAAAGGGCTACATTCCACCTACTCCACCTCTAAACTACCAAATAAATGTGGCCACATCTAAAATGAGCTAGATATTAGCTTGTTGTGACTCTATGACTCCGTTCTATTTACCCACCTCACCTCATCCAAAAGTGGCAGATACAATCACAGCTAAAAAATATCACATGTTTATATTTCAAACAATCTACAGTGGGTCACCCCACCTCTATCTAAGAGTAACAAATATACACACTTAAAAATGGTCACACACTGATATCCCAAATGATATATAGTAGCACACAACTCCATTCTATCCACCACACCCTCACTCTTACCCACCAATCCCATAACATTGATATCCCAAATGATATATAGTAGCACACAACTCCATTCTATCCACCACACCCTCACTCTTACCCACCAATCCCATACTCGTTCCCACACAAGAGTAGCAAGTACAATCACATGTAAAATAAGGTCACATGTCTATATCTCAAACAATTTACAGTAGTCCACCTAGCCTCAGTCCCACCCATCAATCTCACACTTACTCTGACAAAAGAGTAACACATATAATTGCACCTAAAATGGGTGTCACATGTCCATATACCAAACAATCTTTAGTGGCTCACAACTCCATTCCACCTACCCACCCCACCCTTATCCAAGAGTAACAAATACAAGCATATTTAAAAAATGGGCCACATGATCATATCCTAAACAATATAGTGGCCCACGACTTCATTTCACCCACCCAACCCTCACTCCAACCCACCAATCTCACAACCACCCTCACACAAGAGTAGCAAATACAAAAATGTGTTACATGTCCATATCTTAAACAATCTATTGTGGCTAACAATTCAATTCCACCTACCGACCCCAATCTACCAAGAATATAAAATATAAATACACCTAAAAATAGGCTACACGTCAATATACCAAATAATACACAGTAATTTACAACCCCATTTGACCTACTATGCCCTCACTTTCACCTAAGAGTACAACCATACGTAAAAATGGGCCACATGCATGTATCCCAAATGATCTATCATGGCCCACGACTCAATGCCATCATCGTCATCCCACCCCTACCCCTAACCCCAACCATGGTTAAAAAGTAACCAAGCCATTGAATCAACCCCAAAACCAAAAAAAAAGAGCTCAAGAAATCGTCCATTCCTCTCTCCTCCCCAAGGTCATCTTCCTCTACTCTCCCTGTTGCGCCGTTATTTGTATTTTTCCCCTCTCCCTCCCTTCCCAGTTAACGCCGAAGAGAAATATTTGCCGTCGAAGAACACATGGAAAATCAGGGATTCATCTCCTCTCCCTGATTCTTGCAGGTTCGGGGAGAAGCTCCATTCCCGATCCGCGTCCCTCTCCACCGAAACCGTCGCTCGTCTCGCGGCGAGCTCGAGGCAGCACCGCCCGCCGCGAGAAGCGGCCATCTGCCCCGCCGTGGTTTCTTTTTGCTGGTAAGCGATGATAACTGCTTGGATTGATTTCATATGTATATGCTGCTTGTGCGATTGCCATTCCGACCTCCATTGCTTGCAGCCAGTGCCCTCCGTTCGTCCGTCCGCCCGTCCGGAGGAACTCGGTTCTCTCGTCCTCCGATCCCCTCTACTGCTGCTTGATTGGCGTGGATTGAAGATCCATGCGGACGTGATTCGTTTTGTTGGTAAGGAATCCCTAGCTCGCTTGAATTGTTGTTCGCTTTGCTATGGTCTTTTTCGTTACTGGGCACAATCGAATCTCTGCTCCCACGTCGATTTCGAGCGAATCTAACGAAGCGAAGCAGCCAGCGAAGAGGATAGAGAACCAATAGAAAAGCTAGCTTTCATGTGCTTCTCGGAATGTTCTTTGATTGGTTGGGTTGCTTTCCCTGACTCCTGTAATACTAGGGATGGATCAGGGGTTCTTCATACCATCTCAGTTGCTAGTTGAAGTCCACCAATTTAATTAGTACTTGATAGATGCATGTGAAATTCTTGCACAAAAGGCTAGTGCTTTTTGGAAAGCATATAGTTGAATTTGAATTGTCATCCCTCCTCCTAAGAAATAAGATAGGGAAATTGCTTCTATGCTTTTTGTTAAACAATTTGAGGATTGCCGCTTATTGCATGATATGCTAGGGTGAAGCAATCCTTTGCTGGTTAGGTACTAGCTTTATATCGCTTTGATTATTCTACCATGTTTTTCTCTGTAGTATTCTTAAGCATGGAGTTCAAATTTCATATCAATTGTGCATTTGTGCTATACTTTGTTATGCCTTGGTGTGGGTACTTTTGGGGTTAGTTATAGCTGCTTAGTTTTTAGCCCAGGGTTGATGGAATCCTGGCTCCGCCACTATGAAGTGTGATGGCTAGCTTGTTCTCTTGGTGAATTCATCCATTGCGTGCTAATGGAGTGTTCTGCGGAGTTATAATTCCAGACATGCTGGGGATGGTTGTATACTAAGTTGTTGTATCTTCGGTTGATTTTGTATCCTTCATATTTTGGCATGTCGCCCATTGCGCGCTAGGGGAGTGCTTGAATTTTGTGTAGTTGCAGTTCCAGTCATGCCTAGGATGGTTGTATTCGTACTAAGTTTTTGTATTTCAGTTGGTTTTGTATCCTTCATATTTTGGTGCGTCGCCCATGGTGTGCTAGGGCAGTGTTTAGTTCTGTGTAGTTACAATTCAAGCCATGCTGGGGATGATTGTATTTATGCTAAGTTTATTTATCTTCATTTAGCCTTCTATCCTTCCTACTTTGGCGTTGTGTCCATCACACGCTAGGGTAGCGTTTGAGTTCTGTGTAGTTAGGTTTTGTATCCTTCAATTTTGGTGTGTCATCCGTTGCGCGCTAGGGCAGTGTTTGCGTTCTGTGTAGTTATAATTCCTGTCATGCTGGGGATGGTTGCATTTATGCTAAGTTTCAGTATCTTTAATTGGCCTTGTATCCCTCATATTTTGGGGCATCGTCCATCATGCAATGGGGCAATGTTTAAGTTATGCATAGTTATAATTATGGTCATGCTGGGGATGGTTATTTATAATAAATTTCTGTATCTGCCAATTAGTCTTGCATCCTTCATATTTTGGCGCATTGCACACTGCGCTCTAGGGCAATGTTTGAGTTACCTGTAGTTATAATTCTAGTCATGCTGGGAGGGTTGTATTTATAAAAAGTTTTTGTATCTGCAGTAGTGTATGATTTTAGGTAACATTTGTTTCCTTTTGGGTATGGCTTGGAAGGTTTTTGTATGGTCACGGCGCTGGTTGGTGGAAAACGTTGTCGGACTGAGGTCAGATATTTCTCTGAATCCGTTGTGAGGTCGTGGCTGTTTCATCTTTTTGAGGTGCGACGAAATGGAGTGCAACAAGGATGAGGCCCTTAGGGCGAAGGAGACTGCAGAGAGGAAGTTCAAATCCAAGGACCTGCAGGGGGCCAGGAAGTTCGCCCTCAAGGCCCAGGCTCTCTTTCCTGGGTTTGAAGGCATTGCTCAAATGATTACCACCTTCGATATTTACCTTGCTTCGGAGGTGAAGATTGCTGGGGAGAAGGACTGGTACTTTATCCCCTCTGTGGACAAGTTGGCAGATGAGGAGACCTTGAAGAAGCAGTACAAGAAGTTGGTTCTTCAGCTTCACCCTGACAAGAACTAGTCAGTGGGTGCTGATGGTGCTTCTCAGATTGTCAGAGGCATGGACTGTGCTGTCCGATAAAAATAAGAGAGCGCTGTATGACCAAAAGAAATTAGTGGTATTCCAACAGAAGACATCTCAATCAAATAAGGCAAGTGCAGCTCCTGGTGCAGTAAATGGCTTTGATAATTTTTTAGCCAAAGCGGCTGCTTCCAAGGAAAGTGTAAACAAGAAAAACGCAGGATCGCCAACATCTGCAGTGCGCCAGTGCCCGCCCCCTTCCCATCAGGCTCCTGCTCCTGCTCCACGCTCAGCATGGCCACATACATTTTGGACCTCATGCAACAAATGCAAGATGCAATTTGAATACATCAAGGTGTATTTAAATCAAACTCTTCTCTGCCCTAGCTGCCGTGAGCCGTTCCTAGCAAATGTGGAACCGATGCCACCAACTGAGAATGTTCATGCGGTGCAGGGTTCGAACACCCGTGGTGCAAATCAAGATGCAAGCACTGGTAGAAATGTCCGGTGGGGTCCATTCTCGAGGACAGCTGGTGCAGCTAGTACTACTGCGTCATCTGCTGCTGCTGCTCAAGCTGCTAACGTTGTTCATCAGGCGTACGAGAAAGTTAAGACAGAGAGGAAGGAGGCACACGCAGCAGCAAGAAAGGAAGATGCTCTTCAAAAGTACAGTCCTCTAAAAAGACAATCAAATATGTCAGACTGTTAACCTTGGAATAGATGATGGTGCATCTGGTAAGAAGATGAGAGCTGTGGGTAAAGATGCTGTAGTTGGTTCTTCCTCCATTCTATCAGGTCCAGGGGCCAATTATATTGGAACGCCAGGTGGAAGTATATTGTTTTTTACCAACAGTGGAGCTTATGATTTTCAACGTTTTAATGGTGGACCCAATTGAAAACCGAGGCCTCCTACTCGCATCAGCATAGCCAAGTCCTTTTTTCAGTTGGAAGTTAGGGGAATTCTGACTGACAAGATGAAGAGCAATTTGAGGGATAAGCTAAAGGAGATAAGAAGTAAAACAGTGGAAGTTGCTGCTAATGGAAAAGTGAGCAAGAAACATGTGGTAAACAACATGTTGAGGGTAATGAAACTTATGCATCAGATGGTTCTACTGCAAATAAAGATGCTCGTGTTGATCCAGAGGAGAATGGTTCTGGTAATGGCACATATACTGAAAATGTAGATGATATCCCTTTCTCTTATGTTGTTCCTGATCCTCATTTCCATGATTTTGATAAGGATCGTACTGAGGAATCTTTTCAGAGTGATCAAATTTGGGCTTCATATGATGATGAAGATGGTATGCCTCATTATTACGCATTTATTCAGAGACCTCTCTCCTTGACTCCATATAAGCTCAAAATAAGCTTTCTCACATCAAGGATGAATAGTGAATTTGGGTCTTTGAATTGGGTTTCTTCTGGCTTCAGAAAGACGTGGTGATTTCAGGATTGGTAGATATGAAACCTGTGATGTACTCAACATATTCTCCCACCAGATTAAATGGGAGAAAGGTCCACGTGGGATAATCAAAATTTATCCACAGAAAGGCGATATCTGGGCTGTGTATTGAAATTGGTCCATGATTGGAATGGCGATACTCCAGATAATGTGCTGCATGTCTATGATCTGGTTGATGTACTGGATGATTATGATGATGACCATGGCGTTTCTGTCATTCCCTTGATTAAGGTTGCTGGATTTCGAACAGTTTTTCAGCGTCATCAAGACCTGAATGTCATCGAGAGGGTTCCAAAAGAGGAAATGTTTCGGTTTTCACACCAGGTGCCTTTCTATAGGATGTCAGGGAAAGAGGTCCAACTGTCCCCAAAGATAGCTATGAGGTAGACCCAGCTGCTATTTCTAAAGAACTTCAGGAGATCACAAAAACAGTGGAGGAGGCAAAGGATATGTTAGGGGAAGAAGCTCCAAATGGCCCCACAGATAGTTATGAGCTACACCCAGCTGCTATTTCTAAAGAACTTCAGGGGATCACATAAACAGTGGAGGAGGCAAAAGAGGCGTTCAGATGAGCTACACCCAGCTGCTATTGCTAAAGAACTTCAGGGGAGCACAGAAACAGTGGAGGAGGCAAAGGCAACGTCTGAACGCTGATTAAGACAGTTGATGCTGATTATAAGATGCCTTTCTGGACCTGATTTTTTGAAACAAATATTTGTTGACATTTTATAGTTTCTTTATTTTCCCAGCTTCTATTGCTTTTGACCATTACCTTTGCATACAAGGATTAGTATGGGGCTAGCCATTAAGAGTCAGCTGCTTCTGTTTGCTCTGACATGAATTGTGTTGCGATAATTATACTATTAAGTAGCTCTACATGGGTGGAGAACAAAAGTGAAGCTCGTGTGGCAGCTTCTTCTCTTTTTCTTGTTTTTGAGGAACCGAGAAGTTCTGACTGAAAGCTTTTATGCTATTTATTTATTTAATGTCAGTGGTGACATATTTGTTCCTAAGAGGGAGGAGAGTTTTCTCTTCTGGAGATGTTAATCTAAATAGTAGGACATGCCCATGTGTTTCCATAGATTATCTAGATATGTAAGATGCATGGGTGTATCACCAATTATGGGAGAGAGCAAACCGATAAGTCAATCTTGCTAACTTGGCACAAGTGACTAAGCCAAACCATGCTGTAGCTTGCATTCATCTGAAGGCACATATGGCGTTGTGGTAGCTCTTAATGTTCATCCTAAATAATCCTTTGTAGCAGCTAGTATTCCTTGCTATCTCATATAAACAAATGGTAACTGAAGTAAGCATTTTACATATTTTACACTGGAAGCTTGTTTGATATGTATCGAGTTGGATAAGTCCCTGCTGACAGGCCTGGGCAGTATGGAACATGTAAGTAAACAAATTGCTTAGCTGTTTTAGAAAGTAAGGACAAAATTTGAATGCATGGCAAATACAGACAGCTGGCCTTTGGTCTGTTTATCTTGAATTCCTGGCGCTGTTGGTCCTTTAGAGGACAAGAAGTGAGAAAAGTTACATGGTTTGTATTTGTTTGAACTGAAGATACACATTGTGGTCCATTGGGCCCTTGATTCATATCAGGTTTCAGGACCAGTAATTTAACAGTGAAATTTAATGTTGAGAATTGTAATGGAAGTTGGCTGATCACTACTCAGTCTGAACAGTTTTATTTATTTAAAAAAATTGGAACTGCAGTTTGGGTTTCATCTATAGCCTACCCCTAAAATGACCATTTTTGAATAGGTGCTCTGTGCTAGGATTGCTAGTATGTGCTGATTAGAGGTGTTAATGGCTGATCACTAGTCAGTTTCTTGACAGTTCATTTTTTAAAAAGAAAATTGGACCTGTATTTTTTATTTCATCTTGTCATGTGGGGCCAGGCATATAGCTGATGGCAGGCTGGACCCATGGCGGAGGCTGACTTGGAGGATGTGCCAAATCTAGCTCCTAAGGGCATATACAAAAGTAGAGTCAGCTACTAACTCTTCGGCTCCTCCATATTATCTAGAGTCGATGTTAAAAATAATATATACAAAAGGTTATCTCTTAAGCTGACTCTACATAGAAAGTTAGCATTAATGTGGAAGCATACAAAGGCAATAAGGTTGACTCTAAAACTTTTATCTTTTGTGGAGCCTGACTCTTCACTAAGAGTCAGTTTTAATCTCTCTCCTCCCCCTCTTTCTCCACATTAACAATTATCCTATGTGGCGGGATAAAGAGTTAGCTAACGTCATACATTTGCACATGCCCTAATCTGCCTTAAGCAGATACGTATCTCTAGTTGGTCATTAGTTTCCTTTTAAATAGTAGATTACCTTCCAAGGTTGTTAGTTTGTTTCCTCTATCTCCATGTACGGCAGCTATATAGGCCTAGACCTTCTCATCAATAAAGACGTCAAGCAACTATTCTCCTGTCTCTCTACTTTTACCTAGCATTAGATTAGAAATTGGTGTTCTACCAATTTGATATCAGAGCCATCTATGATGGCTGGCAATGGAGGGGAGGATAGCGTCGTGGAGGTCACGCTCAAGACGATCACGCAACAGCTTGAGGGCTATGTGTGTGACTAGGGCCAAGAGCAAGCGCTCATGGGCGACATCCTCCATCGCCTCACAGCGCTGGAGACACGTGCCACGGCGGAGGTGCCGCCCGCACCCACTCCTCCAGACCCACGCACCATGGTGCTCGATCAGGCTGTGGGCATAAGCGTCGGCCTGTTGGAGGCACTGGCTGTTGTGCCTTGCCTATCGGCGATCCCCACCGGTGCCCCGACCGACCCGTCATCCCCATTCCCACCGCCACCACACAACCGCATCACCCAACCATCACCATCACCGCCTCCCTACCACAATCGGCCTTCCTCCACACCCCACACCCAATCTCCTCCTACCTTCCCCTCACAGCCGCCCAACCCTATGCCCCCCATCCTATGACCCACCTCTGCTCCCCAACCAAAACCATCATAGCTACCTCTCTCCCACCCCCACGTACCATACCCTTCCCCATCATGGTTCGACCCTACCCAACAACACCCTACATACGGCTATACCGCACCCCTCGCATCCATCCCTCCACTCCCCAACCACATCCATCATACTATCGGTGCCAACACCAGTATCCCCCGCTTCCACAACTTGAATTTCCAACCTACAACGGCTCAGTCGATCCTTGGCTAGCTCAATCGGTGCGAGCAGTTCTTTTGAGGTCAACGCATGGAGGAGGTTGACAAGGTTGACAAGGAGGACCTCGACTTCCCCGACACGCCCCCTACATTGCCTCACGCTGACAGAGATGGTGGAACGGTGCAAGATTGGTCTTTGCTAAAACTACGACGAGCAGTACGTAACTACGTACTCGAGCACCGATGTGCACGCCTCTTCTACATCGAGCTAGACGACTACGCGGAGGACGACCGGTTTGAGTCCGACAACACCACAAACTCCCCGCAAGTGTCTCTTCACGCCATCACCGGCCTATGGAGTATCTGTGCTTTGGACACCATGCAACTTAGGGTGTCCGTCAGATCATCTGACTTCATCACACTATGAGTTACTCTTAGATTTGTAAAACACTTGTGCCTTATGTGGCTTGGTGTATTTGCAGTTATTTTATCAGTAAAAATGCAGCTAATTTTGACTGATACATGATCGAAGCCAGTACAACTATGGCTGTTATCCCGGTCAAAAAAAATGTGCCTGTTATCTAGTGTGAAGGGTTGTTATTGGCAACTAGATGCCAAGTCAATTGAAGACTTCCAATAAAAAAAAAGAATGATCATGGTGATGAGCCGCCACCATCTTCTTATTGAGCATGCCTTTTGGTGATGAACTTGAGATTCTTTTTTAGTAGTTGGACATATCTAATGGTGGTAGTATTGTTTTTTTGTTTTGTTTTGGAGACAATACGACACTCAGAGCGTCTAGATTCTTAACTTGAATAGAACGACGAATACAATATGAACTTACAATATGAGGATACTAGTCGATCTCAAATTCCAAGTCTGTAATTTTAACATGTCTTTGTGGAGGGGAGCTCATATTGGCTTGTAACACATGTGAACTCCTTGATACAACACATCAATATAGGTTTCTAACATTGCAGGACATGTATGATGCACTAGTAGAGATAGTGCACACTGTGTAATGTGTACTAAACTACCTAGTGCCGATATGGCAGGCTCTAAGATATACTTCTCACCCGGAGTTACTTTCAGTAAATAAAATAATCATGATGTGGGGCCTTGATAACTTCAGAGTAACTAAATTGAAGTTCACAGGTAGCCAAATATAAGTGGAAATTTTATTTACCTTTTAGCTAGATGTTTGAGTAACAACATGGGGGCAGCAAGTTTAAGACGGAGAGATCAAATCAAAACCTGCCAATCATAGTTAACTTTGGGGCCACTAGAGTTGAACAGTTGCAAGCTGAAACTCAAACAAATATTCATGTTTGCATCATGCATAGAAAGGATAGATGTACTAGCAGGCGGAGAGTGATATTCTTGCATATTAACTCAGAGATTCACTTTTGCTTGCTTGTAGCATGCCACGAAGACAGGTCGCAACTTCAGTGAATGAAGGTCGTCGCTCAGGTTCAGTTGACCAGCATTGCTCCATCAGTTTCTTCCATTCTGGGTTACATGAAGTTGGCACTGGTGGCCTCAGCGTGTTACTCAAAATACCCCCTGCGCAACTCCCATTGGCAATTAATGTTTAATCATTACTGAAAAAGACTGAAGGTATGATATCTGATTCTATTAGCATATAAATTTTACATTTCTACATTAGGATTCATCTAAAAGAATATGCAGAGCATTGGTCTCAGTCAAATTCACAGAATCCAACAACTTCCTTGAGCCTGGTAGTTTTCAACAACTGACCAGGAACTGCCTACTTTCCTGAATGTTCCTAGTAAAGTATGACTTGCTAGTAACTGGGACAAATTCGGCCAGAGCTATCTTGGCCAGATTTCAGAGAAAATTCGCTATAATTCTTTAACTGGGTAATAACTTGGGCAAGCATGGAAATCAAAGTGGCAGAGTGATAAACTTACTGGCCTATGCTGGTATTTTTTTGCTGGTGAAATCTCGGAAAAACTGGAATATTCTTGGTGAACTTCAAAAATATGAAAAAAATTAATTTTTTTTATAAAGGTGATGTTTGTAACATGTAAAAGAGGCTAAACAAGGATATTTCAATAGTTCATGATTACAGTTTGACCACGCTTGCAGTTCCTACCAGGGGTAACCGGGTTTTTGGTTACTGGCAAAGTTGTTTCCCCTGATCAGACAGACACCACTGGTTCTGAGAACGTAGTATCAATATAATTTTGAGCATTTTAATTTCTGATCATGTACATAGAAACATGGTTGAAGTTAAGATTTCTTTGTCATGTATAGTTGAGTACATGGGTCATGGATACCATTTGTTACTAATTGCTAAACATTTAAGTCAGGTTCAGACTTGTCCCTACTCATAAGTATATGATTCAACTATACAAGTTGAAGGACCTAAATGTGCAGTTCTCATGTTTTGGATCCAACTGACACAACCGCGCAACCATGCAAGTTTAGGAAAATGCGGTGAATATATACATAGAATATTGTGAACAATTCAGAAGATGAGATTTGTACTACAGAATACAGAGTGATTCTCTTACTATATGCATACCTATGACTCCTCCATAGTGCATGCCATCATATGGATCCTCACCAGTGAGAATTTCCCACATCACAACGCCGAAAGAATAGACATCAACCTGTGTTAGCATAAAATTGGTGTATTTGAGACTAGAAATTAGACACACGTCAGGAATAGCAGTAGTTCTCTTTTCTTTCGCATGCTACACCCTACATTTTTTATAAATTGCTTGTTACTATGCTTCAGTTTTTACATTTTTATTTCCGTGATCTTTTTATGAGCATGCTTTAGTTTTTGTTGAAAGTGAATATTCGCTGTGAGCAAGTCAAATATCATCACCATCACGGTACAATTTGAATAATGTTACATTCTGATAATGTCAAGTGAAATTGAGAAACACACACATGCCATAATTTTTAGTACTTTGTATTTTGTAACATCTTCACACTTCCAGTCAATGAAAAGACTCAGAATAGTACCTTCTCGGATACTTTAGTGCCACTCATTGTTAACAATTCTGGGGCCATCCATGGAAGAGTTCCTCTCATTCCACCAGAAACTAGGCTGGCTTGTTTCATCTTCGATAAACCAAAATCAGCAACCTGTAGTCATTATTTCTCTGTTATGCTCCTCAGCTACATGCAAAATTTCATCCTTCATAGTTTATATCATCTTGTTTCACACATTTGCATTTAGAAATTAAAATTAATAAAATTTATGCTACTGGAATAGTGGAATTCTGGCATACCTTGCATATGGGACGAGAGGGATCCTTAATATTCACTAGCAAGTTGTCACATTTCAGATCAAAGTGGACAATATCCTTGGAGTGCAAGTATTCCATTCCAATGGCTGCATCCATTGCAACCAGTATCCGCTTGCGCCAATCGAGATATTTGTCTTTGCGACTGAGGACTTTCTTTAAGGATCCATTGACCATGAATTCTGTTACAGTCGCTAATGTCCCCCCTGGCCCATTCTTTACAATCCCGTAAAGTGCCAGAATATTCGGGTGGTGAAGCTTTGAAATGATAGCTGCCTCTCTCCAAAATTCTGTTATCTGCATGATAACACATGTTGTATGTTTTATGATGGATAAAGCAATGTTCATGCATCATTTTTTCTTTCTAGTAGGATTTAGTTAACAGTACTTTCTATATGCAAAGACACAAGCATATCTGGTTCTGAAACAAGTATCAGGAAAATGCTCTGTTGCGACTACAGTTCTTGCCATGGTGCTCTGATCTCATTTCAGCTTACTGTTTGCCACTGAACGTGACGGTCAATTACTTGGCTGAGAACATTCTTGTTTGGACCAAATAAAAAGTTTTAGCTGATTTAGGGGAAAGTTTGGTAGAATCGGTGATCTATAATTTT
The DNA here is from genome assembly GCA_019208055.1 of Stipa capillata. Classification (NCBI taxonomy): domain Eukaryota; kingdom Viridiplantae; phylum Streptophyta; class Magnoliopsida; order Poales; family Poaceae; genus Stipa; species Stipa capillata. The sequence goes on from JAGXJF010002193.1 coordinate 1,406,305, forward strand.
ACTTCTTGTTTGTTCAAAGTATAATACACAATATGGTTAAATGCAATTGCCATGACAATTAACATATGCGGAATCATGAGGATTTTCCATAAGTGTTGGAGTACAAAGCCATAGTATCCACCTCCTAAACTGGCCAATTTTTTAACTGGTCCTCTCTGGGGTTTCTGGTGATCATGGGATAAACGCCTCTTGACTAGTTGACTGCAACTTCAAATAATGCTGGTGAATTCACATAAGCTTACCAGTTTATCTGCCTGAGATGATGGGTATGAAAAACAGCTGTTCTTTATACGTTTAATGGCAACATCTGTTCCCCTCCATTTTCCATGAAAAACAGTTCCAAATGCTCCAGATCCCATCTCACGGAGATCTTCAAGGTCCTCGTTGCATATTATCTGCCATTTGTATACCATCAATTGTAGGAATAAGTATTGTATAGCTACCATTAAATGAAAAAGGTAGGAAATCTATGTGGACAATATTTGCTGCTAAATCCTGGTTTTGTATACCCTTTATTCAAGTTTGGTAGGTTTTTACTTATTTCTTACAATCTTTCAGATAGTGTTTTTCTATTCATACATTTTTTAGCTTGATATGCATATGTTTTTTTTTGCGGGGTTGATATGCATATGTTACGGATTACATGAAGAGTTAACACGGACCTGGACATTACTTATAAGATCTCTGCCCAACACTGCATTTGCAGGCATAGATTGTTCACTGCTCTTGGTTTCACGTACCTACCAGTAAAAGATAATTCAGAAGTTATACAGTGAATTATTTCAAATGTACCACATGAAATAGGACGTGTACATGTACCTCAGGCTCTGAGATTGATGGTGCAGCATTATCTTTAGCTTCTTGTGATGGAATTCTGATCTGAGGATTAATGCTATCAGTACCAACTGAGCGAAATCGAGCCATTTTTGATGAATGTTCATCTGGTCTTGGACTACTGGGTCGGTCTTGTATTCTCTCACTTGAAGCACGCACTAGAATATTTGGCTGCAGATTTGTTGTTTTATCCGAGGATGTAAAAGCACAAGAAAGTACTGCTTGGCCGGTATTGCTGGTAGGCGTAGAAGGATGCTCTTTCTTGGAAGTGTTGCTGCAGGTAGCAGCAACCGCATGCTGTTGCTTCTGCATGCTGTTGGTTGCAACTGACTTCTCCAGATAGTGCAAGTTCGTGCTGATGTTGTAATCAGGAGTACCAGATTCATGACTAGTTTCAGATATCTCCATCCTGTTGTGCATCTGGATATTATTGTTCTTCCTAAGTGGGTCTTCAGCTGAACGGAACATAGCTTCTTCTTGGGTGCTATACCTTCTTGATTCCATTGTGTTCTCATCAGAGCCTTGTTGGTTGACTGTTATCTGGGAAACCCTTGATAAAGACGCAGGCATTTCATACACAGATCGACTTGGCATTGGGCTTCTGTTGTTTGAATTTGGTGACTGTGTCTTCACACTACTGTTGTCTAATGGTGTCAGCAGCTGTTTTCTTGGTGATCCTTTTTCCTGAGCCCCTGTAGCTTGATGGTTCTTTCCAGAAGTGTCTGTGGCAGTCCGTTGCAGTGCTGGCTGATGCCTTGAGGCAGCGACACCATCACCTTGCTCCCTCTTAGCTATATGTGTGGATTCAGAAGGCACAGATGCACCAAGGTGAGCTTTACTCGTCTTTCTGGCTGCAGAGATCATGTTACCTTCATTGCTTTGTGCCTTCAAATCTTGGTTAGTTATCTGTCTTTGGGAAGTTGGAGGCATCTTCTCCAGATGACCACCTGATGTTATTGGCAGTACTGTGATACTCTGTAAGGGAGTACTCTGTAAGGGATTACTTTTGAAGTAGAGAGAAGCTTCCTCATGGATGTCAGACATAAACTGGTCTAGATCATTGACTGAGGATCCACCAAGGCTCTGCGTTCTTAATTCATCACCTGGCCTGATGAGCCCATTGATAAGAGCAATGAACTGTGCTTCCTTTTCTGCATCAGATGAGCTTTGTACAATGAAATGCAGGTGACGCTCATCGTCGTTGCTAGAGAAGAGGTACATGGTGAGCATTTCTTTGCTTTTTTCTAACACAATGCACTCATCAATCATATGGCGGAGGTCATCGTCAGAGGTGATGGAAATAAGCATGCTCACTTGCTCCCCTGGGAGGTGGTACTTTATCGTGTGGGCTCGCCTTATTAACTTTGTTGTCTTACAGATCAACTCATGCCAAGAAATGTCCCTGCTAATTTTAATCATACGCCGGTCCCCCCCGACATACCGAAGCTCGCCATCGCTTGGCCTTGGTAAGAACCTACCACCAAAGTTGCAAATAAGCTTTATCTTCATTGGTTCAACATCATAATAATCCCGAGGGAACCGTTTGTGTGATCCTTGGCTGCTGGTGACACCGAATGGAGCATATGTTGGCAGCTTCTTCGGTAGTTTCAGATCACAAAAGTTAACTTGTTCCCTCCAGTCCATGTTACTGGTGTCGGTGCTCTTCTCCTTGGAGGCGGTCAGAACAGAGGATTCCTTGTCTTTGCTCTCTCTTGCATAAATTCAAGATAAAATTCCTCACCACTATGACTGGAGTGGTTCAGAGTATGGCTTTGGTCTCTTTTCACGGAGGACTCCAGAGACCTCAGACTTGGCGTTTGGAAGATCCCATAGAGAACTTCGTTATAACTTTTGATCTGTAGGGACAGGACCTCCGATTCAGCATATGCATATTCCTATCAGGTCATGATAAGAAACAGGGAGACATCCACACACTTATCTAAGAACACGGCAACAAATAGTCAGTTCTAAGCTGTAAAAATGGTAAACAAGCTGAATCATAAACGACTTCTACTTTGATCTGTTTCATGAGAGTTTGAGGCAGCCAAAATTAGGAGTATAGAAATTTACAGAAGCTTAAATAGAAAAGTAAAAGGAAAATAAAAAGGATCAGTCTTGCAAAAAAAAAGAGAGAGAATCAAAAAGGAACAACTGTAGAAAGCAGAAAGAGGTTACTGACCTCTCAGAGTTTGGGGCTTTGGGCTGCTACTGGAACTCACACTTTAAGGTTGCCAACTTGTTCATGTTATTCGCCTCAGTGCCAGTGGTGTTTGAGATACTAAGATGGATAGATGATTTGATTCAAGTTCAGAATGATAGTTTTTTGAGAGAAGATTGATAAAAGTTGGTGTGCTACTGACTCAGCTTTGAAGCAATGGGTTGGTCAGACAAGTCGGTCATGTCTACAACACCTTCATTATATTATATGATAAGGATAACCATATAATTTAAATAAGGAAAAAATTAGATAAATGCCAGGAAAACTCGCAGTTTTGAAAAATGCCACCGGCTGTAAGACTGACATGTGGGCTGAGGTTCCGCATGTCAGTGGGAAATCCAATGGCATTTTTCTAGACTGCGAGTTTAGTGGCATTAAATTTCCCGTTAAATAAAGATACACCATTATTTCTTGCTGATGTTACTCCCAACTGCCTAATTTGCAAATCGTTTCATATGTGTACATAATTATGGCTAGATTACTCATGGCAAGATTTTTCTTGTCATGAGATGTTTATTAACACGCATAGTCGTCGAAGAAAGAATTGAGATATCTTGTTTCCTAAATGTCTGATTATAAATTTTCTTTTATATCCAACGTAGTTTTTGTGGAACACATGTATATATGAACTGTGACCTATAGTTAATAGTATTTGTCATGTGGACTGTTCAAGAAGATTCCATCCTCAGCTGCCACTTAACCTGGGGCAAGGGGCGGCCCTTCTTAATACCTTGGTTGACGTTGTCAGATGGCAACATGATACAAACCCTTGTCACGATCAACTCTTTTATGATCTAGCTTTGCTCAAAATTAGATTGAAATCTTATATATTATAAGGCCGCCCATAACCCAGTTGCATTTGTTGCCTTAAACTGGAGCCCGTCACTGGAGAAAGTTAGCTTCCAGTTGTTGCTAATGTATTTATTAATTGCATGTTGCAGGCAGGTGAGCACTGGCTGTCATGCATAGGCATTCCAAGGCTGAAAATGCCAAAATGTTACAAGTCTTGGACAAAGCAGCCATGTGTCTTTGCCTGGTAAAGTTAAAACTTTTCCAGTTGACCTATGATTCTTGACTCTGTTAAGATCTAACATGAGCCTTCTCTCACTTTGTATCATTTTCATTATCTTCTATTTTGTTTCATTCTTACTTACTTAGATTTCTAAGAGTGGAAGAAGGTTATGCTTAGGCAAGGTTTGGTCAGGTTATAAGATGCGTTTAGCCTTTTCAGCAATTTTTTATAAACTAGACAACAATACCTTGCGCAATTGCGCGAGGCTAAATTATAGCGCCATCTGTGCGAGGCTAAATTACATCGTCATATCTAATTCACTATTTACTTTAACTAAGACTTAGCTCAATTGATGCTAACTGGGAGAGCAAAATGTAAAAGAAATAGAGAATAGGAACGTAATTAGGAAGATGAGGGTTCTTTGAAGATTAGAGTATCAAGAAGTGAGATTTAAATTAAAAGGAGCAGAAAAATAGAATCAGAGCGTTGAGACGATCAAAATGGATACATTATGTGTTTTTTGGGTTCGATGAACAGTAACAGGTCGGAGTAAACAATAACGTGTTGATCATGAACAGTAACAGTTTGATCGCTATTCATTGCAGGGTCAGGTCGGGTAAACAATAAAACCCTGACACTATTCATTGCGGGTTGGGTGAACAGTGCAAACCCGTTATGAATAGTATCTTTAGATCTGGACCGTACGCGGGAGATCGGACGGCCCATAGTGCGCCACGTGGACCAATCGCAATGTTGGAATCCCAGTAACTTTTATATATAAAGATACTTTTCTTGTGGAATATTGTGCACGTTTTTGTGCAAAACGTATTTTGTACCAGAGACCAGTTGCCTTCTTTGCTTCAAGAATTTCACCATTGCATTTTCCTTGTAAAATGCAATAAGCAAGGAATCAGCCTACTTTTTCTTTCTACGAATATTATGTTCATAGCTTTTGATGAGAATATGTACTACACGCTGACTCCAAGTCAACCGGTCAGAAAATTGACTTGTATTTTTCTAAATAATGGAAGAATTGACTCCCGGCCGCCTCTGCATTTAAAAGATGGACACAACCCAATTATTACAACGTTTCAGTGTCCTGGCAAAGTACAAGAAAAAACACAAGCTATTGAACTAAAACAATCAAATAGAAGTGCGTAGCATGCGCCTTCTAGAATTAATTATAAAAAAGTCTCAAAAGATCATGAGATGTACGGGAGGGTATGATCTGTGTCTTTACCATTTCGGCTATTTATTTGTCTTTTCCATATCTCGTAAATGCGACCGAGTTTGGTCTTGAAATTTTGCAAAGACGTAGAACATACCCCCATAGAGGTGGTGTTTTTTGGGAGAAATTTGCAAATTTCTAGCTTTTGCGAAAATGCAAAATTTTAAAATACATTTGCACTTTCGCCTGATATTTCAACAAAGTTGGAGATTCATGTCTTGCTCACCTTTGTGTGGCCTAAATTGTTTTTAGTTGCATACTTCTTTGAATAGAGATTGCGTCCCAAGAGAGTGCAATCTTGCGATTTTAGAAGTCCAATTATCGTGGCAGACAAATGATGTTCCTTTAGCAAGCTAAAGTTTATCCCTGATGAACGCACATTGTTTCAAGATTAATTGGATGGCTCTAATGGCGAGTATTATACATCTTGATGGTGTTCTCGCTTGTCACTAGGTACGCCATCACTTCAAGCACTTAGTAATTTAACGCATCATTTCAAAAATTAACTAGTGCAAAACTACCGAGATCTTTTAGAACAAATCAAGAATCTGGTTTTTGTGAGTTCCCCTTAATTTAACTTGGAAAATACGTAAACAATGACAAAAAAAAATTTAGGAGAAAACGGTAGAAATTTCTATGGAATGAAAGAACAGAAGCAAAACCAAAACCAGAGGGCATCACATTCTCTTTATCTAATTAATGTCGAGCTTGACGCGTGCAGTTGGGATTGGTCTAGTTGTGCACAAAACTGGATACCACGCATATGTGCATTGCAGGGCCCCTAAGCATATATACTGCTTCTGCTTTGCATATGTTTAGTGAATATGGGCATGTCCAGCCAGGCACAACACCAGATTGCAAAAGGTTGTAGGACCATATCAAGTAGAATTCGATAGCACCTCAGATATTTCCTACGTTTATCTTACTATATGCAGCAAAAGGAGTCCTCACGATTTATTATGCGATAAGCGCACGAAGCTATGTGAAAATCATGTCTTAGTGTACCTTTTGAAGGTTATGCTGAATACATTTCCTCAATATATATATGTCCCGGAATGTGAGATAGTTTTATGTTATTATTATAAGATAATAATGATAAGAGTTTTGCTTCGGTACACCCCTCTCTATAAAATTATATAGATCTTAAAGCCATTTTGTCGAAGCCCAAACTAGGTTATCACCATCTACCTGATCTGTTTTCTTTCTCGTGATTGGACCTCACCATCTTCTTCCGCATGCTGGTGCTTCCCTTTCTCCCCTTCATGATTGTTTCCCTCCATTGCTAAGGATTAAGGAGCGAAAAGATAGAAATAAATGGCAAGGGCAAACTCCATAAACGAGTGAGCCAATATGAAGTTCTTGCATGACGTTTTGAATTCTATTGCAAAATTGAGACGCGCTCTTATCCAATTGAGATGCCAATTGAAGAAAAAGCAGAACATCATCCCAATCCATTACTATCTCAGTTCCTCCGGCAAGATCTGATCGTGATTTGGGACAACATCGTCCCAATCTATCACAGGAAACCTGCTCGACTTCATGACTTCTCCCCAATTTTTTATGGAAGTTGCAACCATGGCGGATTTGTTTACGAGAATGATTAATCAAGTGACTGGAGATTTTGCCGGTTGGGCCCAAAAGGTGGGCTGCCCATGTAACACGGGTCTTGAGAGTTCAAGGCATTTCCACCAAGTGAAATCGACTATATTATCCTTTTTAGTTTAAAGGAAAGTTGTATACTTCTCTAAGAGGGGTGTACCGAAGCAATACTCTAATGATAATCATTTCTTATATTATGTATATAAATAGAGTCGCTGGAATCGCCACAAAACAAGACATCTTGTATTCACAACTGACAAATATCAGTTTTTCCACTGTCACGTGCTCATCCCACAGGTGTGAAATAATAAGGAATTAAATGAAAAAGGTCGAAAAACTTCTGCAGTAAAAAAGCGTATCTATTTATTAGTTACCTCTGATGCTTCTTATAACTTACTGGCAAAATCAAAAATTAAGTATAAATTAGAGACCCTGTCAATATCTATCTGGCCGCAACAGAGGAATACCAATTACCACTTGGATTCAATCCCAACTGGTTCAATTCGGTATTGCATCTCGAACATGTCAGTGTATCCGCTCTGTTGGCAACGCACCCACTCCGGGTTTCAGTGAGCATGTGAGTGCACATCCAGAACTTTACCTTGACACCAAAAGTACCTTAATACTTGCCTCTTGAGCTCACTACACCCAGAAATCGCAATATATCCTATGTTACTATGTACTCGTCCTTTGTGGTGTATGCATGCACTCACTCTTTGGTTTGTGCACCAAATTGTTGCGGAACAATTCGATAATGTAGTCTATAAAGTGTTCTGGCATCCTTTGCTTTTCCACTTCTCCTTTTGATTTATAATTGTCAGATTTTTCTCACTTGTGTTACTATGAACATTTCCTTTTCGTTACTATGAACGTATGGTGAATTTGAACTTCAAAATGTATATGTAAGTAGAAATAAAGTTTTAAGGTGAGTTCATATACCCATGACGAAGGGTGAATGTCCGAAGGACTATGTTGCCCCACGGGCATGTCTATCTACCATATGCTCGAGCTTCACGTTTATTTAAATAAAGTTACAAAGCTGGGCATATCATACATGGAGACAGTGTTCGGTCCCAGTACCAATCCAGAATTAGGCACGGAATAACTGAATTCTGGTTGTCCAAACCTTTGCGAGATTCGACCTCTTCTTATGTTCCGCAAGATGCCATCCTGGTGATTATAAAACTCACCCCCTCAGAGACTCGCAACTCACAAAATTGAAATAATTTCCACTAACTCAACTCCTAGGTACCGAGTGCTCGATACTCTTCGATAATTGTTACGACAATATAATGTCGAAGCTAAGCAGCGTTCTTCGTCTTTCCGGCATTAATATTAGGTAAGTACTGCATGCATGTTTTTCTATTCTTCTTGGTCTCCTATGTATGCATATGCATATGTCATGTGTCAAGTTAGTTGATGTGTGCCTTCAAATTATTGAGTTGATGCGCGTGCTGTATATTTACATCTTTGTCGTTGGTCTGTCCGTAGCCGGCGGTGGTACGGCGTGCAGGCGAGGGCGGTGAACGAACACGTGACAGCGGCCGCGGGGCGAACGGACGGAGGGGGTGGTGCGGGCATGGCGGCGGCGCCAGCCGACGGCGGGAGGGCGACGAAGAAGGACGTGTTCTGGATGAGGGACCCGAAGACGGGGTGCTGGATCCCCGAGAACCGGTTCGACGAGGTCGACGTCGTCGAGCTCCGGAACCGGCTCGTCCGGTGAGATCGATTCACCACAGGCGATCGATGGAGGAATTAAGTTAGCCGGCACATAGCACTCTGGAACGCCATGCGACGGTGAAGGAAAGGAAGAATACAAATAAACTGATATAAACAACGTGAGCACATATGCGATGTGATCTTACGCAGTATAATGTAACATATATATATATATATATATATATATATAAAAAGGATGGATACATTCTGCGAGCATTACATGATACTCAATGGCAAAGTGGAAGTGGCAATTAATGGCATGCATGCGGGCTCATGGCCGCGTTACGGGCAAACACGTCAGCACCATGACCCTCTTGCCACACTAGCAGGGTACATTAAGGAAGTGGTTACAAGTGTTTGGGAACCTTTTAAGTCCACTCGTAGTCACTTAAGTCATTTAAGTTTGATCTTAAGTGACTGAAGTTAGATCTCTATTTGTTTAGTTTATAAATAGAGGAGATGATCATTATACTATACGCTGTAATTGATTAATTTATAAAAAAGAAGCTCCTCCTTACTCTATGTGTTCATCTATTTTTATTATATGTATTCATGTTTGTCCTATCTATCTTCTTCCTCAACTACATCTGTGCTCTTCTCTATATATTTTAGATCGGACTCATCAGCAAAGATTATAGGAAACGTTATCACCACGACGCTCTGGCACCAAACCTTCTCGTAGGCTCACTTGACATCGGTCGAAAAGCTATAGATCTAATGAATACATGAAAAACGAGTTCTGCTATCGATCTAGATTCCGTTTTTATATTTAATTCTGGCATCTAGATCTGTCTTATTTTACCCATGTGTGAAATCCCCTAGCAAATGTTGACGACAAAGTCGTCGGCCAATGCTGATCATTCCGCTAATAGAAACGGGGAATTAACGATCGCATGTGGGGAGATGACGAGCACATGTAGGCACATGCATGCATTGTTGTCGCCATCATGCAACCTTGCACGATGACCGGTGTGGCCACGCCGCCACACCCCACATCGCTGCCCCGCATGACAGCCTCGTCGGACTACCATCGCGTCTGCATGTGCTGTCACAGTAGCCGCCTGCACCTGGCTCTAACACCAGCATGGCCCGCATGTGGCCTCCCGCACTGTAGCCACTTGTACCCTAGCTCTAGCACCGGCGTGGCCCGCACACGGCCTCCCGCACTGCAGCCGCCTGCACGACACCCCGCGTACCGCCACCAATCATCGTGGCCATGCAGCCACGCCGCACGCCACCATCTTCAATGCCCGCATGACGTCGACCATGTCCACCTCCCTACGTCGATCCGCGTTGTTGCCGCCACTCCCCCTACATGGGCTAAGGCGGTGTGGTGGCAAGCTGGGCCAGATGGGCCGAAGGCCTGTGGACCGCGGGGAAAGGAAGGGAAAGGAAAAAAGGTTGGGAGAGAAAATGGGCCGGTGGCCCATTAACAGCGCACGCACGCAGCAGTACCGGGCCGAATGAGGTCCGGTTTTCGCTATTTTAGAAATTGCACATAAATTTTTCTCTATATTGAAGTTTAGCGTATAAGTCCTTGAAAATTACAGAAATAGTAGAAAAATCATATTCCAACATAAAAAGGCCTAAAGAATTTATTTTTGAAGTCACTTTTTGGTTTCGTCAATTGCTTAACATGCTTTTAATGACTACATGTCATTATTTATATGTTTTACTTCTTTTGATCAATTGTAATTTTGAATATTGCTATTAATATTCAAGTATTTCATATGATGGCATGTTTAAAATATTGAAACACCATTAGAATTATATTTGTATCTTTATTTGCTTTTCATGCCAGTAATTTCTTGAAATTTTTGCATGAAATGCAAAATAACTGGCATAACCAACTGTGAGTTTGAGGAGCTGGCCCAGCATGGCCGCAACTATCTCACCTAGGTGTCAGAGTGGAGATTGTATTCAGGGCAAGAAAGCTTTGAGGGTGATTGATGTCGGTACCCAACAAGTGACCATCATCACCTCTGAGGAAAACGACCAAGCATTCTACTTTCTCAGACACCATCTTTGCATTACTCTAAAAAACGAGTATATGATAGAGAAGATTGTCTTTGCCCTATGGACCACTCCGAAGAAGTGGATTGAAAAGCTAAAGTACACCACTCTGCCCCAAGTAGACTTCAAGACAGTTGGTGAGTACAACATTGTATTGCATCGCATTTGCACGAACCTCCAGCTGTGTGGCAAGGTGAGCACGGACGCCTAGCGATTCACACTTACTCCAAGTGGCAGAGACGCGGGATGAGATTATCAAAAAAGAACTTCATCTCACAGTGCCTAGTAGCAGCGTTTGCAGAGAGGCCAATGCAAGCTACAAGGTGTGTGCTCCCCTCAAGAAGAAGAGAGGGAAAGGTAGAAAGGGGAAGATGGTCGTGGCTTGCAAAGCCAAGGCTCCATGATAAGCCAAGGCTCCGCCACCAAAGACGGGCACAGCCAAGCTCCATGATAAGCCATACAAGAAGTAGGACTGGGACTACTACAAGTGTGGCCTTCATGGGCATTTGGTCTCGCCAGTGCAAGGATCCCAACACATGGTGACGCCTACCAGGCCCAAAGGAGGCATGAGGTGCAACTTGCAGTTACTCAGGGGGAGGCTCCACAGGCAATGATAGTGCTAGTGTAGGTCCCGCTTGAGATGGTGGTACCTATGTAGGTGGACATCCCGGTTCAAGCGGCAGCAGTCCCCCTCCACTTGACATAGTCGCGGCCGCAGCTGTGATCACCGAGGAGGAGTGGATGACCCAGAGTAGATAAGTGAGGAGATCACCGGCTACTTTGTCATCGATTCCACCTAGTGCCTTCAGTGCACTAAGTTATATTTTTTTATGCTTTCATCATTTTGATACATTGATATTCATGGATGGTTTGTAAGCTCTATGGGAGCGTAAACTTTATTCTTTCGGTGGTTGGATCATATATTTACTCATTACTTATTCGATACTTATTCATTTATGGCATGTTATATTCTGAGATATTTATGTATATAATTATGGTTGCTACTTCCTCGTAACATTAATTAATTAAATGCAATGTTTCAGAACACGTGTGGTGCCAAATGGAAGAAGTGTGCTTTTTAGATAGTCGTACAAATAATACCATACTAAAGGAGACGAAGTATTTCTGGTCAATTCATAAAGTACCAATAGTATCATGATAATTGCCAACAAGGCTCTTGTATATTAGATTCCGATAGGGCCATGATTGTACTCTCTATTGGCACAACTTTGATAATAGAAGAGGCATTGTTGTACCTTGAATCGACTAAAACACTCCTTCGTTTTAAGAATATTCACACAAATCGTTTCCATGCAGAGACTGATGATGAAAATGGTAAAGAATACTTATGCATCACTAAAGGCAACAAAAAAGGAAAAAAGGGTATTAGAGAAACTTCCTTCATTTGACATTAGCTATACTACACTAGAATTATAACACCCCCGGTGTACACTGCCTTTAAGACTATGTACATTAGAATGGACAACGCCAGAGCATCCCATTCAAAGGTTTTTGATGATTATTGTATGGTAATTGGGATTAAGGTAGATCACTAGTACCACATGTCCATAACTAGAATGGTTTTGCAGATGCATTAATTAAAATACTTAACTTTATTTATCGACCACTCTTATAGAATTATAATTTACCAACAACATGTTGGCCTCACATAGTGCTGGACGCTGCAAATCTCATCAACTTTCGACCGTTGGCGTATAACATCTATTCTCCTATACAACTATCGCAAGGGTCAGCACCAAAAATTTCCTATCTTAGAAGGTTCAGATGCTAGGTATATGTACCTATACCACCACCTTAGCGATTAGCAATTGTCCCACTCTGCAGTCTAGGATATATGTCAATTATGAAACCGTATATGTAATAAGTTATTTGGAACCCATGACTGGATATTGTCATAAGGCTCGATTTGATGATGCATTTGTTATGAAGATCATTTCCTGACATTAGTGGGAGGAAATCAACCCCTTGATAAAAATACCAAGAAATTATGTGGCAAGCCACGGGGATCCAAGAGCTTGACCCGTGTACTAGTGAAGCAACCAGAGAGGTCCAGAAAATAATTAATTTGCAAGCATTAGCGAATTAGCTACTGGATCACTATAGCGATTTAAAATATGTGACCAAGTCACATGTGGTTGCACGCAATGCACCGAAAAGGGTTGAGATACCAAGAAATGATGAAAGTATACCCATTCCTATACAAAGGCCTCAGAATGAAAGGACGAGAACTCTAGTCCCTCATGTTCCAAGCAATCGAGAATATGCGGTGAAAAAAGACAAGAGTGATTTGCAACGGAAAACCACTGAAGTAAATCCTAAGGAAAATGGGAGCCAGTTGATACCTAGCACAAGTACAGAATAAAATATCCCTTGCTTAAACCTTCCCTTGAAGTAAGCTCCAGCAGAGATGTGTGCACACACATCAATGAGAAAAAACTAAAGGACCTTGCTCTCACTATGGGAAATAGCGATGAGCAAAGGGAGTGCAAGAAGAAATGCTTCATAATGAAATGGCCATAAACTATGCAGAAACAAAGAATCCTTGAATAGGGCAACAATCAATGTCAACATCTATTTTGCAAAAGAGATTGCCACAATCATCGATCTTGATCCGGGCCTACATCGCTCGCCAATTGTAAGAAAAGATCGGATTGGAAAGATTGGCAGAAAGCAATCACCGTAGAAAAGATCTAGATTTGTTTGAGGGGGGTGAATTGTGTCAAGCTTGTACGAGTCAGTTTACTTGTGGATTGGGTGGGTGTGAAATCAATTATTTTTTCTGTCTTCTCCTGAGATTCAGAATAGTATGATTCTTTTTACTCTTCTGTATCAACTATCTGTTGATATATGGAATACTTATTTCAATAATTGTGGCCCTGTGAAATGCTTATCTCTACTATTAGTAGCAAAGTGTTCGTGCGTTGCAACAGATATAAATTTTAAAATAAAATACTGTATCATACTAATTTTAAATAAGACATATTACCATATAACTCGAGAAACAAAATTGCCAGGAAGACAGCTTTGGATCTTAGGTGGGCTTGTTATGGTTCGCTGCTACCTGTTGATCAGGTTGAGAGCCCATCAAGTCGTCGTCAAACTGTCACGGTAGTGTAGTTTTCACTTTTCACTCTCAACCATCGAAGTAGAAATTTTAATTTGTTCTAGGCTATTTTTACTACGCAAGTTTGGTGTCGCGACATTTGCTTCCAATATTGTGGTTTTGATATTATAGGTGGACGGACGCCGAGTATTTGTTGTTGTTTTGGGCTAGCGGTCAGCAAGCAGAAGGAAAAAAAATATGTTCGCTGAGCGGTGGATCCATAATTTTTCAAATAGGTGGTCCTGTTCGACACGTTAATTTTTGATATACCGTAAATCTAACATGTAAGTAGAAATTTCTTTTAAAACTATAATATATATATAGATTAATAAGTTCTCACAGTATAACAAATTTAATACGTCTGAAATTTGAAAAAATATACAATACAAATAGAGAAGAGGACACAAGAACCAGGCATTTTTATTTTTGGGTTAATTTCTATATACGCTGAGCTGCTTTTGTTTACAGTTTTTTAGATGGTCCGAGAACAGTGTTTTAGATGATCCGAGATGCATCCGGACCACCTATAGGTCCGCCCATGGTTCGCTCCTTCTATTTCTCATCTGTTTGCAACGAAGAGTAGCTTGAGGTAATAACCATTGCCATCTTTCTAATTGGTTGATGGCGCATCACAGTTTTTGTGAAAGGACAGAATTACCCAGCGGCCGCGTCCATTGTCAAAATGATCACCAGCGTTTTTACTAATCTATAGTATGAAAGTTGGTGGTGGTGATTCATCCACACCTTCTTCTCTTTCTTTTTAGTCTTACTTAAAAATCTCTAACAATAAAAGTAAATAACTAACTAATTGATCTCTAACAAACTCCTAACAAACCATATCATATCCAACAAGCATTATCTCTTAACTAAACTACAACATTATTAAATCTCTTCTCCATAACCACATCATCCGCGCCCAACGGTCTCGCCCCTATATAAAATGCATTGACATCCTCCTTGCTCTCCTTTTTCGCGCCGTTACCCCTATCTTAGCCCCCTCGTAATGCTCAAGCACCGTCGCCGCAAGCTCCCAAAAAAATAAAGTCCACCCCAACCTGTGTGCTCTCTCTCTCCTCTTATCTCAGTCCCCTCCAAGCCACCGCCACCTCTTGCCGCGCCGCCACCGCTATGGATCGTCGCCGATCACCGCCGCCTCCCCTCCTAACTGCGCTGCCCTAGCCGCCCGTCAAGGGGATAAATAGGAGTTTGATTGGGGGAATGAGAAGAGAGGGAAAGGGAAGGAGGGGAATGAGGAAGGAGAAGGAAGAAGAGAAGAGGGAGGAAGAAGAAGAAGAATTTTGAAATTTTGGTCAAATTCTAGGTTCATGCTGTAAAAGTAGTCTCTATTTAGTCCCTATATGAGAATTGATGGATGGCATTGCAAGAAATCGTGACATGTATTTAATATAGGGTTTAGAAATTCAAAACAATGAGATAAATTTGAAAACTACGACCAAACTGTGCCAAATATCAAATTGACACAATTGAGGAAGTTATAGACTTATACAAAAGCTTTTCAACAGCCTTTTGAAGGATAGTATCATAGTAATTTTAAACAAGATATATTATCACATAACTTGAGAAACAAAATGATCATCATAGTTTATTTTAGGATACTATTATTTCTTCTATAATCTATATCCGTTGCAACGTACGGGCACTCTGCTAGTTTACTTAGATGTTATAGTGCTTGGCTAGCTATTTTTTAAACTGGATTGCAAACAGGTATATTACTACATAGCGAATAACATAACCATGTCGCTCCCGTGGGCAACACTAGAGGTGCCCAATCCCTAGCCGCCACCAGTTCAATCTCCTTCCTCTCCTCGTCACCACTGTCGCCAATCTCCGCAAGTACACTCTAGGTGGTGAGGCCTTTGAGCGGTGGTGGCGGCAGTGCATCTCTCCACATGTCTGTTTCAGGGCAGCGATCAATCCAGAGGAGGCTACGCGGGTAGAGTCCTCCAGATTAGATTGGGAGTCGACCGACGATGCGCCAGGATGGGCTTGGCGGCTGCGGCTATGCACTTGTGGGAGACTGAAGAGGACCGCTGCAGGGGTGGCACTGAAGGACAAATGATGGATTACGTTAGTACGAGGCGGTGGATTGAAAGGGCGTCAGTAAATCCTAAAGCTTCATCTGTTATCTACCCCTAATATTAAAGGACGGAGCGTTTCTTCGTCCGTCTCCCGTTTCAACCCTCCCCCCTCTTCCCCTCCCTGACAGCCTCCTCCGCCCCCGTCACCCCCAACCTCCTCCGCCCCCGTCCTCCTCCAGGACCTCGGAGACCACAGCGACGCGCCGCCCCTTCTCCCACCCCGACTCCGGCGTCACCGTTGTCCCAGTGCCGCCTTGAGTACTGCCGGCGCCACGACCCGAGCAGCAGGACAGCGCCGGCGCCACCGTTAGTCTCCGCGCTCGTCCCGCCATTCCCCACCACGCTCGCTCCTCCCCCTTGTTCCCCGCCGCGCGTCGCCGGAAGAGCAGATCCGGAGGAGCAGCACGCCGTGTCGGCCTCCGCCCCCTCCTTCTCCTCCCGCTGCTGCCCTGAGGTACTTCTATGCTCGCAGCACTAGATTTCACTCAGCGGTCACGGCTGGGTTCCTCCGACGCCCCCGGGGACACCCTCGACGATGGCATGGTCGGCCCCCTTCTTCCCCCGTCCTCCCTACTCCAAGCAATCCCCTAACCTCTCTATCGAATCCAAGTAAACATCGATTGTTTTTCTGCGAATCGTGTTGAGATCCAGAGCGACCCGAGGGGCAGGTCCTCCTGAGCACAGTTTCAATTCTCTTTGACTGCATCCTAAAAGTCTAATATTTTCGCAATAGCTTTCTTCGATTATTAGTATCTTTTTAGCAAAGGATTTTTACTAACGGGGGCCGTCACAGGCGGACGGTTCATTTCATTCTCCAGAGTGGCATGCGGCTCGCTTGGCCAGCCTCAGCAAGACCCACACCCTCACCTGGGAAGAGTTCAGGAATATATTAAAAGTACAATACAATAGAAAAAGAAAGGAGCTACAAATTTTCATAAAAACAGAACATTCTGCCATTAATCTGGTAACCTTTTATTCTTAGTGAATCATAGCCGATAGATTTTCATAACTGTATCGAAACATATCACTACTAATAGATCTTCATAACTATACATAAACAGATCTTAACTGATAGATCTTCGTAATTGTATTTAAACACATCACGGCTGATAGATCTTCATAACTGTGTCTAAATATATCACAGTCGATAGATCTTTATAACTACACCTAAACAGATCACATTTGATAAATCTTTATAATTGTACTAAAACAGATCATATCTGATAGATCTTCATAATTGTACATAAACATATCATAGCCGATGTTTTTTCCTAACTACACCTAATGGTCATCCGGCCATGGACCTGGTGGACCCTTATAACTAATAGATCACAATTGGTAGATCATTATAACAATGCCTGAACATTATTCGATATTGATCAGGTGTACCTTAATTATTAATAGCCTACAATCGATATATATCCATAATTTTACACCTCATAAAAATGCTATCTAAGCTTTAAGTCTTCGTACTGAACTAATATCAATGAAGATGATACAAATCACATCTCCACGTACTGATCTAATGTCATATACAAATGATTAGCTTATTTCGATTTGAATTTGAATTCTTTGTGATCTAATATCATTTGCAAACAACTTATTGACTTACTACAACGATTATCTGGCCAGCTTGCGCTTTAAATTTTTTATTTTGCCGTACTGATTTAATATCATATACAAGTCCACAAATTTAAAGATAATTAATGAAATTTCTTGTGGACAGCCCGCTAGTTCTATAAAGGTGCAAATCATGGATTAGAATTGTCCCAGACATTTCAAAGAACATATTATATCATTATGGTTGTTAATCTATCGCATTGAACCTCATATGAATAATACACTTATTTTGAAACCAAAGGCAAATTGCCTCAATTTATTCATTAAGCCGAAAAGAGTTGCCCAATTAATTAGAGAAAAACGGGACAAAAACAAACATTACAACTCGCCCAAAGACCGAGCACCACCGGGTGACCTGGCCACCAACACAGACTCAACATACACCACGCAGAATATCCACCTGTCGCTCTTGATCCAACGACTTTGACTTCATCACAGACGGCCACCAACATGCTGATCACCTCAATGGTTGCACGAAGCCTGTGCTGGGCCCTCCAAACTGTCAGCCAACAAGTTGAGACAAGGCAACTCTGATTTCAGCAACGATCCTTATAGTAGAAAGTTACAAGACTTGCACCAACAAAGTCCACTGCAGCAGCTGCAGGGTGCCGCCCACCGAACTCACCATCTGCGAGTCAGCATCGCCGCCATGTCGATCCCACAACACTACAGCTCTGACTTCCCCCGCGGACCGGTGAAAACGGTGCACAGAGGAATTCAACTGACATGTTAGATAGCCGATGACGAAAGCCATGCTGTGACCCAACTCGATTCGCCTCTATCGTCGTTGCCGCATGAATTACAACATCAAAAGATCCAGGGCAGCCGCCCTATCACCCATGACCAAGCGGCCAACCACTGGTCTCTTGACAGTAGCTGGCTCTGAGATGACGCCTCCAGGAGGAAAATGACATAGACACACCACCATCATTCGATCTAGGAAGATCCGATTTGGGTGAAAGTGTATATGCGTCCCTAGATTTGTGTTTTGTAGTTTTGGTGATTAATAACAATCAGTTCATAAACTAACTATTTTTTGAATTTGAAAAGTATATATGGGTTAGATTCCACTCTGTGAGGTTGCATCAAGAGGATGAGCATACAAGCTTGTAAAACCCATGATTGATGCTATTAAGGTGTGCATCATATGCGGATGAACTTTACATAAAAATTCCATCTTCTGGAGATAGACAACTAAAGAGTGGGTTCAAGGTATGAACCAATGTGAGGATCAAAAGAAGATGAAATTGACCAATATGAGATTCATGGATGGATTCGAGATGGTCAACATCAAGCGTGAAAGATATGCCACTTGTGATCATATAATCAAGTAGTTTTGATAAGCAATCATGAATTGTATTTTATGGACTAACCATTTTGCTCTGATCTGGTCTCGACAGGAACGAAGTGGCCGCCATGTTGACGATTGGGGAAGCTACCACGGCGAGATGGATGCCGTATCTCGGGTCGGAGTTGATGTACCTGACTTCGTTATCTAGATCGGATGGAGGACCTAGCTAGTGCCGTCCAGATCGTGGCAGTGCAAGGGCTCCCTGAAAGCATGACAGTGTGTAGCTGCACTGACGGGAAGACATTGACGATCGGGAAGAGGGGAGGCGGTCTGGCTGTTGTAGTCCAGATCACTACAACACGATGGCTCCTGGCGAGACAACATGAAGGCCACGGTGAAAATTAGAGCGGCGGTGGTGGCAAGCTGGATTAAAGTTCTTTTGGGTTAGCTAGGAGGGCGACAAGGTTATATATATTAGATAGACACCGTTAGATGTATTGCTACGAATGAACGGTTAAGCAAATGTCATAGCAAATGAGAATCGGTACGTAGGGATATAGTTTTTTATTTTTGAACCCACAATACAACTGTTAAAAATAGATGTAGAGCAAAAAAAGTTTGGAATTTCTTTACACGAAACCACAAATGGAAACCACCGGTCCATTGCCTTTCAAGGGAAAAAGGAAAATGACAATTGGAAAGCAAGAGGAAGAACGAAACGAGACGAGCCAGCACTACGGATTCCCCAGGAGCCACTTGTGGGCCCTCCGCGACTTCCTCTCCTCCTGGACCCACTTGTCACCCTCACGCCCCATGCCCAAACAACAACAGAGCCACAAAAAAGAACAAACATTTTGAAAGAAAAATAGAAATAGAAATTAACTCCCTTCTCTCTCTCTCTTCCCCCTCCCAGTTCGTCGCTCTCTCCCTCTTCTCCGCCGATTCGTGACCCAAAAGCTGCGATCTTTCGGCTCCCTTCCCGATCGGATTCTCCCACGGCGCTTGGCACCGCCACCGCCGCTCCACGAGCTCCCGATCGCATCGCGTGGCGCGCCGTCTCGTGCCGTGTGGCCCCGGCGCCGCCGGCGCCAATGCCCGGCGCGCGCAGCGCTGCCGCCCCGCCCCCGCCGCTTCGTTGCGACACGGGCGCGGGGCACGATATTGGGTGGTGATATCAGCCTTTCTTTTCTTATAGGGGACCTGGGCTGTTGGCGCGGAGGAATTCTTGCCCCGCTCGGCGGTGGTGGTGGCGGTGGCGGCGGCGGCGCGCGTCACCTGCTCGATCTTGGTTCTGTGAGAGACCCTTCCGCAGATTGCGATGCAATGTCGGCCGTGCCCCGGGTGGTGCTAGTTCTGATCGATTTCAGGGTCTTCTGAGGTATAACCCCTGGCAACATTATTGATTCTGTATCGCCCTTGCAATGGAAGACCAAATTCAGACTGTTTTCTTAGATTAAGCGCAGAGTGGCGTGTTATTCCCAGTTTGCTGTATCTGAGCGAATCAGATAATTGGATACTGAATTTTGTGTTGTTTTCGGTGCTTATAATATCACTCTTTGTCATTTAATCAGGTACCATTGATTTCTTTTATGTTTCTGGATTTAGAGAATGTAGCATAGATATATAGATAAATTACAGCAATTATAGTTATGTCATGCTCCTCCTATCTGTGCATTGAGAAAATTCTTGCGGCATCGGTACAATACTTTAGACATATTGTATATCGTGATTTACTTTTGCAGAAATTTTGTGTCAGATAGTACTCCCTCCAATAACAATATGTGCCTTTGGGGCATTATTGACATATCTGCAGAACATAACTTTGACCACCAATTTCTATTGTAATTTATATGCATTATCTAATAAAATTATAATGTTATGAAAGTATTTCAAGTCAAATCTACTCATAGAATTTTCATATGTCCAATCTAAATATTCATAATGCTGTTGTTGGTTGAAGTTAAAACAGTTTGACTACACGCATTCTAGGACTACTCTTTTTTGACTCGAGAGATTATGTCGTAATGAGTGTCTTCTTGTTACATTCTGTTGCAGCAGATGAGGATGCAAGTATGAGGATTTCTTTGAGGTGGTATCTTTTCAGCCACCCATGGAGGCCTCAGATAAAACTTTTGCTGATGTAGTTAAGCTTTTGACATCATGGCTGCCTCGTCGGTCCAAGCCAGACAATGTCTCAAGGGACTTCTGGATGCCTGACCACAGTTGCCGAGTCTGCTATGACTGTGACACACAGTTCACCATATTCAACCGCAGACATCATTGTCGTCGGTGCGGGCGCATTTTCTGTGGTAAGTGCACAGCAAATTCTGTCCCAGTTTCAAGTGGCCCCAATAAAAGTGATGATGAGGGGGACAGGATTCGTGTCTGCAACTTCTGCTTTAAGCAATGGGAGCAAGAGAAAATTGCTGCTGTCAAGCAGGTGATGCCGGTGCTCAGCCCTTCTCTGTCTGAGGCAAGTTTGTTCAGTACCAAGTCAGCTATCACCGTTAATAGTGTTAGCACACCAACTGGATCTTACTCTACTGGAAATTATCGGCATGTGGCTCGTGCTTCCAGCATTAGTCCTCCCAATATTTCCCAAGACGAAGCATCCCATAGCATGCAAGATAGCCATGTGCCTGAGAAAAGTATGTCTACTGTTTCAAACATAGATGACTCTTCAGTCCAATTTGGCTATTACACAAACAGGTATTTTGTATGAAGCCTCATATAACATTACCCAGTTAAATTATAACATACTATGGTTTCTTTTCCTTAAATACCCAGTTAAATTATAGTAGTATCCTTTGTTTTCCTTAAATATTATTAGTCTGTTTTCATAAAAGGAATAAATTTGTTATTATACTTTAGGTTTGTTATATTTAATGTTGCCACTGAAATTTCATTGATTTCTTTATGTGGTATTTCTTCATTGATTTCTTTATGTGGTATTTCACTAATTAACAAGCTATCATGCTTGAAAGATGCCCATCTCATCATGTGACTTTCTTCTTCAGGAGTGATGATGAAGATGAAGAATATGCTGCTTACTGCTCCAACAGGCAGGTACAACATCAACAGCACAATAACAAATACTATCGCCTGGATGAGTTTGAAGAGTTCAATTCATCCTATAATTCAACAATACCAAGGACTGTCGAAGAAAATGTCATTTCGAAGGAGATATCCCTTTGTGCTGTTGACCAAGGATTCCCCAGCACATTGCCTGTCACCAAAGTGGAGGATGAACCAGAACTTGATAATAGTTCTGAGTGCGGGGCTGCTTCGTCCATTTATGCTCTGGAAAGTACTGTTACAAATCCAGTAGATTTTGAGAAGAATGAACTTTTTTGGATTCCTCCTGAACCAGAAGATGAAGAAGATGAGGTGGAAGCTGATTTATTTGATGACAATGATGACGAAGATGAGCCTGTATCTGATGGTGGACGGTGTCGCATTCAATCGTCAAGTAGCTTTGGTAGCGGAGAATTCCGAAGTAGAGATCGCTCAAGTGAAGAACATAAGAAAGTAATGAAGAATGTTGTTGATGGACATTTCAGGGCTTTGATTTCTCAGCTGTTGCAAGTGGAGAATATTGCATTACATGAAGGTGATGACATGGGTTGGTTGGAGATTGTTACTTCGGTATCATGGGAAGCTGCACACTTCCTCAGACCAGACACAAGCCAAGGTGGTGGCATGGATCCTGGTGGATATGTCAAGGTTAAGTGTTTAGCGTGTGGGCACCGCAGTGAAAGGTGAATTATCTCTTTTACAGTTCATACAATAAATTCAACTAGCAACAATTGTGATCCTCATTAACGCCTCATGAGCCCTGTCCTGTAAATGTTTCTTTTCCTCTTGGGGTATGCATCCAATTAATAGTGATCATGTTCATACCATCAACTAGCACAAGATAGTATCAACTTTCACGCTACACCATACCTTAATAGTTTACATATTATCTGAAGCCTGTATCCATTTTCTTTCAGCACTGTTGTAAAAGGAGTAGTCTGTAAGAAGAATGTTGCACATAGGCGCATGACTTCCAAAATAGAAAAACCTCGTCTCCTTCTGCTTGCTGGAGCTCTTGAGTACCATCGAGTTACGAATCAGCTGTCAAGTATTGACACGTTGCTCCAGCAGGTTCATGAACCTTTTCATGTTTCTTGTATGCAATCTTAAGCTCTCTCTGATCTTATATGAATCTTCTCTCTGATATACAGGAAACAGATCACCTTAAAATGGCAGTCGCGAAGATTGTAGCTCAGAAACCTAACCTCCTTTTGGTTGAGAATACAGTTTCTCGCTATGCTCAAGATTTGCTTCTAGAGAAGAACATATCACTGGTTTTAAATATTAAGCAATCGCTCTTGCAGCGTATAGCTCGTTGCACAGGTGCTCAGATAGTTCCTTCTATTGATCTCCTGCCATCTCAGAAACTTGGTTATTGTGAGTTGTTTCATGTAGACAAATACATTGAACATTCTATGACTTCGGGTGATAAGACTAAGAAAATGCTGAAGACCATGATGTTTTTTGAAGGATGCGCAAAGCCATTAGGGTGCACTGTAAGTAATAAACTATTTCTCTCTTATTTCCTCTAAGATAAATGGGCTCCAAACGTGCATACTTTTTTGTTACATAAAGAGACATAATGCTACTTTAGGTGACCATAACAATAGCGTATTAGCTTTTCTCCCTTTCTTATGATAATAATCTTGCAAACCAAACATTGTCAAAAGATAAACTTGTTGAGTTGCATGCCTGCATAATCTTTTTAATTTCTTCTTTCAGCAAGCTACATTAAATATCTTCACCTTTTGTGTTCATGTCATCCTCCAGTTTGTCTCCATGAAACATTGAAACATAATCGTTTCCTGAAACTTATTATTTTGGCCTATATGATCGGCAGGTTCTGCTGAAGGGTGGTAGCATGGATGAGCTAAAGAAAATTAAGCATGTGGTCCAGTATGGCATATTTGCAGCATATCACTTGGCCTTAGAAACATCTTTCCTTGCAGATGAAGGTGCCACCCTACCAGAACTTCCCTTGAAGTCTCCACTGACTGTAGCCTTACCAGATAAGCGATCTACTGCAGACAACTCCATTTCGACAGTGCCAGGTTTCACAATTCATATTTCCAACAGCCAGCAAGCAACTGATAGTTCTGAGCACCTTGGCACAGATTCCATTCTATCAACTGACCCAGGTGGAACAGCTGTGGTTGAACCACCAGTATGCAGTGGCCTTACTTATCAGAGTACCAACTCTCATTCTTTTGGACCTTGGTGTACTAATGGCCGTAGCTCTAACAGCAGGAATGATGATAAGTTAGAGAAAGCCACCGCGACTGCAGATTCTGTATCCATATCTTCAATGGCTACATCTGATGTACCCACGGACTATTCACATATATATTCTACTGTAGAAAAAAAATGTATGTATTCTGGTGATTATCATGAGGGTCATTCAACCAGGTCAGATGGTAGGACAGTGACAGCAGATTCAACCAATACAAATAATTGTCATCAACAGAGCACGTCTGCGATAAGCACAAATATCAGTAGTTATTCTAATCTCAAGGAGCCATCAGAGGGATCAAATGCTTTGGCTAATGTGAGAATTGTCAACAGCAACAATGTGGTGGTAGTGCAACCGGTGTCTAGTCCTGCTGTACGAAATCAAGGAACCAGTCAAGGACATGAGAGCACATCAAATAAGGAAGAAATTGTGGCTTCCGACCATCAGAGCATCTTAGTCTCATTGTCCATACGTTGTGTCTGGAAAGGAACTATATGTGAGCGTTCCCAGCTGTTACGCATCAAGTATTATGGTAACTTTGACAAACCTCTTGGAAGGTTTTTGCGTGACTACCTGTTTGATCAGGTTTTTCCCATTCCTTTTCATTTCCTGTCCATGTTGTTTCGTGAACTTCTTGCTTTCCATTCTTCACATGTCTCACAGTAGTTACAATGCATTTATACAGGGTTATCAGTGCCGTTCCTGTGATAAGCCACCTGAAGCTCATGTTCATTGCTACACTCATCACCAGGGAAGTCTAACAATATCAGTCAGAAAACTTACAGAATTTGTTTTGCCAGGAGAAAGGGATGGGAAAATTTGGATGTGGCACAGGTGTCTAAAGTGCCCTTGGAGTGATGGATTTCCACCAGCGACTCAAAGGATTGTCATGTCTGATGCTGCTTGGGGTTTGTCACTTGGTAAATTTTTGGAGCTTAGCTTTTCAAATCATGCAGCTGCAAGTAGGGTAGCCAGTTGTGGTCATTCTCTCCACAGGGACTGCCTTCGATTCTATGGGTAAGCTGTCTTCAGATGTCTGCCTTTTCAGACTGAATTAATCTCAAATTTTCATAGTGAGTAAACACCATGGAAGACTGCTTATAAATATCATTTGAAATTAGAAAATATTGGGCATCTTGGTTTCTGACATTCTTCTGCTTTTGTGTACAGTTTTGGTAAAATGGTGGCTTGCTTCCGATATGCACCTATTAATGTTCATTCTGTCCATGTGCCACCTCATAAACTTGATTTTAGTCACCAGCCTTTGGATTGGATACAGAGAGAAGCAAACGAGGTGTGTATCATACAGCAGTAGTAGGCTTGGTTTGCATAACAACTGTGGCTGTTTCTGCCTTTGTCGAACATGTCAAAGTTCTGCCTCCAAATTTGAACAGTTCACCTCAATGGCTAACATTTTCACCAAATTTTATAGGTTATTGACCGGGCAAAGGTTATCTTTGATGAAATATTACGTACTTTACACCTGATCTCTGAGAAAAAGGCTCACACCAGTTCTCTCAATGTGGAATGTACCAATTACATTGCTGAACTTGAAGGCATGCTTCGGAAGGAACAGTTAGAATTTGAGGTGTGCTACCTTTTGTTACAGCTTTCTTACACCATGTTCATTAAATGATAGTTTAAATTTGTAACTTCAACTCATGAAAGAGGCACACCATTAGACAGCTCCCAAGGTCATGGACTTATGCGCACATGCATTGAACTGTACCACATGTACATACAGGGTTGACAAAATTTGGCATCTGTCGATTTACCACTCAGCAAAATATATGACTGATAAGTGAAAACCCAACTCATTTTGGTTTTGAGAGAATAAAACCCAACTCTGTGTCTCTGTTATGTTGTAAAGAATCAAGATAGATTCTTGGTTCATGGGTGTAAATGCACATATAAATATTTTGTTTTGTGTCAAGATAATGGTATATTTAGAGCTACTAATATGACTAGTAAGTTTGAGATTTCATCATACAGATTCTGCATATTAAGTAGGGGACATATCTAGTGACCATGAACAGAAAGGTGCTACTGTGGTAGCCCTCTTGGTTTGGACACGAAATCAACTAGAAAATTCCCAAAACATTTGTGGAAGCGGTCCTTGCTATGATGTTAGCACCATAGCTCCTAGTGGATAGTTTACAATAGATGTTTCACCCATTAAGCATACCTACAGCCAATGCAGAAACTCCACCATTCCATTCCACTAGTCCTGGATGTATGCATCATTTATGTGGTTACTTTGATTGATTTCTACTTTTACTGATTAGGGATGTCTGAATAAAGTTTTCAAAAAGGAGGCGCATAAATGTCAACCAGACATTCTTGAGATTAATAGGCTGAGGAGACAGTTACTCTTCCATTCATACTTGTGGGATCAAAGACTTATATCTGCTTCAAGATCAGATAGGAGTCGTCATGAACTATCTAACATCAGGCAAGGAGAGAAGGAGAAGAACCATTCTGTGGATAGTGTTACTGATCCAAATGCCACAGAAAAACCTCAAAATGAAAATAGTGGTACTGAGGCTGCCAACAAAGATGTTAAATATGTTGATAACCTTCAGGAGAGTGTTTGTGGACAGAATTGCACTGGAGTTGATGCAAGTAGTAGCTATTGTAATCTTGACCAGCACATAGCCACAAGTGACTTGGATTCTCTACAAAGAGACATCCAAACACCTCTGTACAGTAGCATTAGTGTGAACGGAGATTCAGTTCCTTTGGAGCCAGATCTTGTTGCTCGACGCACCCTTTCAGAAGGGCAGTTTCCCAGTTTATTAGATGTGTCTAATGCACTTGATGCAAAATGGACTGGTGAAAATGATCCTGTTACTAGCAAGGTAACAATGCCAGATTCTACGGCATCCTCAGAGGACTCAGAAGAACATATCAGTGATACCACTCCTTCATATGCCTCTATATTGCTGAACAAGCTAGGGGATTGTGCAGAGGACCATTCCAATTGGATAGGGATGCCTTTCTTACAATTTTACCGTTCTCTCAACAAGCAGTGGAGTCGTTCGAAAAGGTTTGATGCTCTCATTGAATATACTCCTGTTTATATTTCTTTCTTAAGGGCGGTGGAGCGCCAGATTGGACCCAAATTTCTCTTTCCAATAGGCATCAATGACACTGTTGTTGGAGTTTACGATGATGAACCTACTAGCATCATTTCATATGCGCTTGCCTCTCATGAATACCATCTTCAGCTGTCAGATGAGCTGGAAAGAGAAACAACAGACACTTCACTCCCACTCTGTGAGTTGAGAAGTGTCTCGTTAACTGAATCGGTAGATGAAACTACTTCTGAACTTCTAAGAAGTGTTGTGTCAACAGAGGACAATATCCTCTCCATTTCAGGAAGCAAGAACCCTTCCACGTCTGATCCACTTGTATATGGTAAAGTAACTCACATAAAGGTGAATTTTGGAGATGAAGGTCCTCTAGAACAAGTGAAATACACTGTGATTTGTTACTATGCAAAACAATTCGATGCTTTGAGGAGAATATGCTGTCCATCAGAGCGTGATTTTGTCAGGTCACTAAGTCGTTGCAAGAAATGGGGTGCTCAAGGAGGCAAGAGCAATGTTTTCTTTGCAAAATCACTGGATGACAGGTTCATAATTAAGCAGGTTACCAAAACAGAATTGGAGTCTTTCATGAAATTTGCTCCAGACTATTTCAAATATCTATCAGAGTCAATTGGCACTGGCAGTCCTACTTGCATTGCAAAAATTCTTGGTATTTATCAGGTAAATTTCATTATTGTTTCCAGATTGTATTTCTTTGTGGATTTGCACCAACTGCACAATGGAATTTCTTTGCTATGCCTCGTGTATATAAGTTTCCAATGGTCATGTCACCATGGTTCAAGTGACATCATTTTATTGCGGATATCTTAGATTGGAAAAGCCTATATTTGATTATGAACTTTCCACAATGGAAGAGAATATTCCATTTATTTTAGCAGTCTGTTTCAGAGAATCATTAATCAATGAATGCAAGGGAGGGGAGGTATCCCTTCCATTCACAAATGTAAAATGCTGTTATGTTCATACAGTCCATGTAGAAAATGAACCTCCAAATTTGTCATCAGAAATAATTTCGTAGTATTATAATTATTTGCTAACATAGTACTGTTAGAAAAATTACTATATTTCTCCATGCAAAGTAAAAAATGGCATGCATTTGTGAGCAGGGGAGTAACTAAATATTTACAATTGACTTGCTTTAGTTTTGTTTATTCAGTTGTAAAATCATCAAATTGCACCAAGAAAATACAGACCTATTGATACTATAAAGAAAAATAGTGTCATGACTCATGTGCCCTATTTTAAGTGTGGAGTTTCTTTATGCAAGCCATACCTTCACATATCAAAATCTTGATTCTCAGTACGGCATTAATTTTCATCTAAGCCATTCCTGAATGCGATCTGGACAGTTGGATCCGAACTGTTCTGCAAATGATTCAACAGTCATGACCTATAATTTGAATAATTTGAGGAATCATCTCATTATGCATCCAAATCTTGTAGCAACCGTTTTCGTTTTCCAATGGAAAATGTTCATTTTTGTGATTTATCTTCAGAAGTACTTTTTGTGAGATCTCTTACCTAACCTATTCTTTGAGATTTAATAGGTTAAGAGCCTAAAAGGTGGAAAGGAGACGAGGATGGATGTTCTCGTCATGGAAAATCTTCTATTCGAACGTCATGTGACAAGATTATATGATTTGAAGGGCTCTACAAGATCAAGATATAACCCTGACTCGAATGGTAGTGATAAAGTACTTCTTGATCAGAACTTAATTGAAGCGATGCCTACATCCCCTATTTTTGTCGGGAACAAGGCGAAGCGACTTCTGGAGAGAGCTGTTTGGAATGATACTGCGTTCCTTGCTGTGAGTACAAGTCATGTGCATACTTAATTGACATTTATTGCATTCCTATCATATGATCCATGCATATATGACATATCTGCTGCTATCAACGAAATTTTCTACCACCATGAGAAGCTATTAAACTACTAGTATTTTCTTCCAAAAAGTAAATTTCTAGTTGCTACTCATAGATCAATCATACTAATGCCAAATACATATAATTAATTGCACCCGAGGTTTCTTGCTTCCAGCTCTTTTGGTATAGCCATCAAAGGCTAGGTTAAACTATCCATTTCTGGCCTTTTTTCGTATCAACCAGTCTATGTTATGCTACAAATATGTTTTGTTGAAATCATAAATTTTTCTGTGTTAGAAATAACATAACTTCTCAGAGTCATAATTCAATGAGACTGATAGTTAACTTTTTATGGCAAAAAAGACCCAGCATGTCTAGCAGGTACTGTTATGTTACTTATTATGTGTCCCGACACAATCAATATTGGAACATACAAACCAGTTAGTACATTTTGTTTTTGTTGTTATCTGATCTTTCGCTCTGCTATTATTAATTTATTACTCATTCTCGATATTGGTTATTGGAGTCTGTTATTATCTAGACACAAAAAAGTTTTTCCTCAATGAATGCCTTAAGAAATGTGGGAAACCTATAATATGATATGAAAAGATGAATTTCATAACAAATCAAAAAGATAGAACTGATTTAATGTTTGCTTACAACTTGTGCCTCGTCTAGGAAGTATCTAGATTCAACATGTTATACATGCTGTTGTCCGATAGAAGGAAGTTAATATGGCATGCTTTTGATCTTACAATAAAGCAGTGCAATTTCTGATATAAGCATTGGCAACTTTGCTGCAGTCCATTGACGTAATGGATTACTCTTTACTTGTTGGTGTTGATGAGAAGAAGCATGAACTTGTTATGGGAATCATAGATTTTATGAGGCAATATACATGGGACAAACATCTAGAGACATGGGTGAAAGCTTCAGGAATACTAGGTGGACCAAAGAATGTGTCACCAACAGTAATTTCACCAAAGCAGTACAAGAAGCGTTTCAGGAAAGCCATGTCAGCCTACTTTCTTGTTGTCCCAGATCAGTGGTCGCCTCCAGCAGTCATCCCCAGCAAGCAAGTGGCTGAAAGCGGCCAAGATAATGATCAGTTTGTCTCAACGGGACCATGATGTATGCTGGACCCTTAGAATGCAGGGAAGTATTGTGGAATAACTCTTTTTTTGGGTGACGTATATAGATTCTGATTCATCACAATTTTGTTCAGTATTTTTTATGGCCCTATTTTGTCCGGTGCCTTTTAAATTCTTATTTCTTGGGAAGATCAAATGTACAAAAATCTAGCTGAAGTTAGAAATTTGACAAGTGTATAGGAGTGTATAAACGTATGTCATCTACATGACTCTGTAGTGCATTGAGATATTATACCATGCAGAACAAATAGAATTATTTTTCTTACTGTTGCAAACAATTTTTTGTTACAGTTTGTTTCTTCTTTGCATGCCTTTCTGGGAGACACTCTGCATAGAAAAAACATATTAATTCTGCATATGGGATTTCTGGGAACTGGATACCCCTTTATGAGCTGCCTGCCTGCCGCTATCGCTGAGGATCTGTTGGAACTAGGAATTTGTGTGTGCGATATTCCGCGATATGACACTCATTCGGGCTGGGCGTATTTTTATCGACTTCTTTCAAACGTTTAGTCTATAATCTTGAATCAGTATTGGGTCGTTTCTCCTTAAATCATTTTGATCTATTGATAAATTACAAAAAAGTTGTGTACTCTGTCATATTTCAAGATAAAGTTTCCTGCGAGTTTGCTTAGTAAGTGGTCGATTTGAGTAATTCTGTTTTATCGACTAATCACATCTGCAACAATTAGACAACCCTTGTTTGGGACAGAAGACAGTCAATAAGAGTTTCACAGGGAAAAGGTCAAGTTCTCGCTAGAAATTGGGAAAATTATCATCTTATGACTTGTGACCCAGATCAGGTGCGGTTACTACTTACTATGCCTGCCTTGGATCAACAGGTGGGGAAATTAAATGTCTTTTCTTTAATTTCTAATAAGCCCCGTTTTCTCAGCCCTTGGGTCTCCTACGTCGCCCTATGGGCTAGTTTGGCTGGCGACCTGGGCTGCATGTCTGGGCAAAAGTGCTCGGGCATGAGATTTTGAGAATTTTTTTTTGCCTGGCCAGAAGCCCGGGCTGTAAGGCGTTTGGTTCGTGGCCTACGGTACAATCTACTATTACTAAAAATCATAAAAACTTCTGAAAAGATATACATATACTTCTAAAGTTACTTTGCTAACAAAAAGAAAAAAGCTGGCAATTTTTAGAATTTTCCCTGTCAGAAATTTCTCTTTTTCGTTGCTCCTAACGTAGGGTCGTATTTGAATTTTTTTAAACATGGTAGAGTGAGATTGGAGGTATATGCATGTTTTCTTCAGATTTTTTCATGACTTTTTGTAGTGAATTGCACGGAGATTATATGGGAAAGATAGATTGCACCTAATACGTCCCCAACTTGTCTACTCGTCAAATCCTTTCTTCCGAAAAAAGAAACGAGTCATCTAATCTCTCTGATAAAGCTAAGTGTGAAAGGAAGCAGACTTCAAATATATTTGTTCAATTCATGATGTTGTGAGGCCTTATAAATCTAATTTTCACAAATTTTCTATTTGTATGTTAAATTTACATTATTTTAAAAATTGACGTATCAATTGAGATTACCCACTTGAAAAATCTTGGGTCCGCCACTAGCAGTAAGAGTGCCATTTCATCACAAATTTCCTACCGTTGGATTGGCCATTGAGTGGCCATACATCCCTAAGTTAAAGGCCTCTTTGATTCAAATGATTATTCAAAGAATATGTAAATGATTCAAATCTTTAGGAATTTTTTCCTTTTTTGGGTTGTGGGTTGTTTGATTCATATGTTTGCAAACTATATAAATTTTTGGTAGGATTTAATTGCACTAGATTTCATAGGAAAATTTTCATCAACTCCAACCACTCGAAAAGATCTCTATTTTTTCCTATGCACAACCAACCATCCTTTCAATCTTGTAGTATTCCTACATTTTTTTTCTACGTTTTGTGAATCCTAAATAAAGATGCCCTAAACGATGTGTAGTGCTTCAATCCACGGTGTATAGATTCTGCAACTTCTACGTATAGCTTGATAAAAAAAGATAGTTTATACCTGCAGCAAGAGCAATGTGCATAAGATAATTTCCTCCATGTTACGCTTATTTTTTGAAATATTCCATCTTCGTCGACTAGATTCAACTACAGCTGACTTACGCTTTTATTCACCCATTAACTTTACATGTTTGAATTTCTATAAGAAGCCAAAACAAAGAACGAGGGAGCTCAAAAATTGTGCGTGCAAGGCTGACAAGCAGACCGTGAGGACCTTCTCGCCTCCTCGTGAAGGAGAAAGCCCACTGGTTAGACCCGAGCACAGTTTTTTCACTTATAATAGAGTATCCACGTATTATCTATGTTTTCAAAATGTTCCAAGATTCACATAAGTCACTTGACCGGTCTTTTTGTATTTACACCCTTTCATTTTTATGATTTTATGATTTATTCTTGATTATTTCAGAAAGAAATGAGAGAGTGTATTTTTATGCATCATTTGTTTATGAGTTTTATGCATGAACAAAAACAATCATGAACATGAATTTTTTTAATTCATGAACATGAAAAAATATTTTGTTCTTGATTATTTCGTTCATCAACATGGAAAAAAAAGTCATTAACACAATATATTTTTGTCTAAACATGAACACTATCAGATGAGTTAAATCCTCACCCAATGTTACTAAATGTTACAATAATTTATTGCTTATGAATTAGTTGGGTGCTCTCATGCTCCGGAGAGAGGAGGCGGCAGATGAATAGATGGAGAGAGTTGAGGACTTGAGAATGAGAAGGGGATTGATTAGGGGGTCTTCTGCAAAATGAAAGGAGCCACATAATGAAGAATGGATAAAGTTGATGTGTTTTTTACAAAACCTTAGCACGAATCTTAAAGCAGCTTGTATGATGTAGATAGTACGTGAATGCTCAACTATGAGTGGAATTACATTTCTCAGTTAGGACAGCTCCTCATCTTCTCCTCTCTTTTTCTGTTAAGAGAATCGTCTTCCACTCTCATCCTTTCTATGTGAAACCGAGCTGAGACCGGCTAGTACCCATGTGGTTAATTACTAAGCCCTAAGCGTCACACAAGTGATCTACAAATAAAAGTGGTAGTCATTGTTTATTCACATGCTTAAGCCTTTGTACTCGTGAAATCTAATTTAATAAGAGAAAAGCATCACCCCTACAAGCATGCAGTCGGTATTGTACAGAATGAAACTACATTAGGAGATTCAAGACTATCTCAAAGGCGTAGAAGAGATTCAAAAGCGAGCTCACAACAAAGTTTATGAGGAAGGGTGAGGGTCCGTTCAAGCAGTACCCTTTCTTGGACTCGGAAGTGTATAAATGATTTATAGAGTTAAAGCCTACGTCTGAATTTGAGCTTATAAGTGCCCAGCAAAAGGCCCTGTGGGCTAAAAACAAGCACCCACACAGACTCAACACAACTGGATTTGAGGCTGCCCAAGAGAAATGGGAGCAGGAGGACCAGTTGGCAATGGAAAATAATTTAATCCCTCCATTTGCAGATTTACAAGGGCGGGCATAGTCTTGGTTAAGAGCTGGTACCAAGTAAGACCCAACGACGGGCATTCCTAGATTTCCAAACCCCGCAGACGAGTACATCGCCTAATACATGGTACATCTTACATACTTTTATTTGTAAATATTGAATCATAATAGCTCATAGGAATTGAGTTTTCAGTGCTTTTTAAATATAAATGAGTTCTCGATGCTCCCGATGTGATGAGTTTCGTACATCTAGGACCCAAGACCTCCTCACCATGGCCTTGGGAAACCCTGAGCACCCGGGTCGCACATGAGGCGTACGAAGTGGTGTTCCATGAAGTGAGGGATTTCCTGAGTCCAAGGAGATGTACACGTTGAGGAAGAGAGCCAAGAGGAGCCAGAGGACTCGGTCACAGGCTACTCAGACAGACCAAGCTGCCATAAATGAACATTATCAGAGTGGAGGTAGCGAGGGAGATAGCGTTGTTTAAGGAAGAGTTGAAGGGTTAGCTTGCCCTTGGTGTTGCTGCTGCGAGCCTCGGAAACCATAGGAGTAGCTACGCATCTAGCAGTCTAGCCAGAGAAGAAGGAAGCCAACAATTTCCTTGCGAACTCATCTCGGTAAAATATAAACTGGTTCTATAATGCTCGGTGAATTAAAATTCTAGGATGCCTTAGCTAATTACTATAACGTTTTGTAGGAAGCTACCCGATGCAAGCCCATGTCTAGGATAATGGGTGATACTCCCCTCAATGTTGCCTTTGGGATGTCATATCCATCAGAGCTGGGGTCTTCGGTGCATGGTTGGTTTCTTGTGCCAAACAACATCAGGGTTCTTGTGGACTACGTAGTTGATGGTTTCAAGCTCCTCCCGATGCCCATCCTTGTAGAAGATGAGATAATGATCCTGGTAGAGACGATCGGCTCATTCATCCAGTGGCCAAAGAGGGATGTCATCCTAGTCGACCAGCCTTTATAACAGTCAACATCACAGGCAGGGGACAAGAACCCAAGCCCAATGGAGCTTGTAACGATAGCGCAGCATGTTGACACCTTGGTCATTCTCGAGCCAAGGAAAACTGAGCCTGCAGTACCACAAGAGTAGTCTGACACCTTGGTTGTTCATGAGCAAATGGCGACTGAGCCAATAGTACCACCAGAGCAACCTGACGCCTCGGTCGTTAATGAGAAAATAATGACTGAACCAGTAGTGCCAACATATAAGCCTTCTCTGGCAAAGAAAAGTAAAAGTGCGAAGAGCGACAAGAGCAAGAGCAGCAAGAGTGTCAATCCACGTCTCCTGGGTTCCTGACAGATGTTGATAATATTCCAATGATGTCATTGGTTCACAAATTCATTAATGGAGAACTAATGATGCCAACAGATGAAATGGCAAACTTGTCAACAGCCTGTCAGAGATTGCATGACTGGCACATGGAACAGAGCAACCATTTTTAGCCTGCACAAGAATGGCCTCAATGCATCTCTGTCAGGTTCAAGGATGAGCACTTATTCCACCAAAACCTTGACGGCTACTTCTATTTTATCTTCCAGGATTTCTTCCACCTTGACGCCCTCAAAACAAACCTTTGAAATGCTGGACTTTATAAATCTACTCTCTCAATTCATAATACCTATATATATGAAACAATATATAACATCCTCCTTTATTTTTTATAGATACATATACAATGAAGCTAAGCCGCGTAAGGAACCGGTTGATTTCCTTGACCTAGCTAGAGTCACAAATAGAGCCATCACCTACAATTTAGAATATGTTCTACAGTATCATCTTTGCCTACAACTCGGAGTAAGTGTTGCGCACTTATTGGTTAGTTCCAAACTTTAGGAGAATGCAATATATTAAAGGACCATGATGACATGCCTCTATATGAAGCTTTCATTGGGTTTTAGTAGTCCTTATACCAAAATCAAACAAGGTGATATACCTCGTTTCCTCAATTAGTCATATTCACAACTCCAAGCCTATTCGAGAAATACTTGACAAAGCATTCATTGAGTATGTTGCTCGTGGAGGGAGAGCCAAAAGATCCAAGTTACAGCAGAAATTAAATTTTATGTTATCTCTGCTACTACATTTCACCATCACTAGTGCCTCTTGTACTAACTTATTTTTTAATTTTAATGTAAAAGCAGACAAAAGCAACTAACACATGTGGATTCTATGTTTGCCACCACATGGAGATGGTGATGAGTTTCGTGACCCGAAAATTAGATTTGAATTAAGTCGACTCGTTTATACTTTTCAATATGTATATGCATGATTATAATATATCAATCTTTTTTAGTAATAGGGTTGGATGATCGAGAATAAGAGTCATCTCAATGAAGCCAAATTGAAGCGGATTCGTGGGATTTTTGCATTTTTCATCGATAGTCAAATCACAAACCCCGATGGCGATTTCCACGATGGAGGTATAGGAGTATAGCTACGATAGAACTTGAGTTTATTTGTGATCAAACTTTGTCCTATTGGAAACATGAATATTGTTGAAGCATTTGGTTCAATGCATGTGTATATAATTTGAGTTAAATTGTGTTGTGTGAATTGTGCTAATGTGAATTGTGATGATGTGTTGATGGGAATTGTGATGTGAACTACTATATAAATCTATCATTTTTCAGAGGGCATGTGAACCTCGAAATACTTCTAAGGTAAAACTTACTGCAACTGATCTAGTCTTCTTGCTAGGCCGGTATCATTGAGCCACCACGAGGGCAGCCACGCACCGTAGCAGGTCGTGCATGATGAGGCGGGCATGAGCCCTCCCATGTTCCTCACCTT
This sequence comes from Stipa capillata, assembly GCA_019208055.1. Lineage (NCBI taxonomy): Eukaryota > Viridiplantae > Streptophyta > Magnoliopsida > Poales > Poaceae > Stipa > Stipa capillata. The sequence goes on from JAGXJF010002193.1 coordinate 1,442,765, forward strand.
GCAGAGATGTTTAAAAATGCCCAGAATGATCGAGAATGGGTTGGAACAGATGTTGAGGGAACAATAGTGGATGCTAATAAAAATGAATAAAGCATAGTGGAGGACCATACCATCAAGGTATGTGCACTTTTCTCGTTAACTCTACCAATATGAGTTTATGTTGTTTCGCCGTATCTCTGCACCTCTTTTATATTGATCTACATGTATTGTAGCTGCACTTCTTTTAGCTTCATGACTAATTACATTTACCAATATAAAATTATGTCTATTATAGCGTCGTGTACTGCATAGCATTACATGTGTGATTTGATGCTACTTTTCTTTAATTATTTTTGTAATGTTTCACCTTCTTCTCTTGGTGCTGCCTTTCTTTCTTAGCAAGGAGGAAGTACATTTGATATATCATTGCTCTTATTATCTATTAGGAATTAGGCTATATTGAGAGGTTTAGAATGTTTGTTTTACTTTCATTATAGATCAATTGTTATGGACACTAAATTCTACTCCCTCTATTTCCAAGTTATTTTAGCCTATAGTGCGAGAAATAAGACATGAAAGAAAATGAACATGGTAGCATTATATAATACCCTGCCTCTGAAGAAATGTATCTGAACTATCTAGCTTAATTATCTGAATTTTTAGAGTGAACATTCTTTAGCTTAGCAATTCATTCTTGCTCAGTTAGCTCATCATCCACACTATAGATGCACACATTTACATGGAAAATGAAAAAATGTTCTATATGTGCTTGATTCTGCAACTTATGCAACGGGCTTGTAGTCTTTTTATCAATTTTCTTATATTACGTGCTTTCAAATTACTGATGTGATGATACCCTGAGTTTGCTAATGCAGTGACCATTCTTGAATTCTTGCAGTTTGGAGATCACGTCACGGTTGTCATGTTGTTACTTTGAGCATGTTCTACTACTGAATCTTTTGTTGCTATTCTGGCTTAAACTCTGCATTGATTTGCCCCTACTCACTTTCATGTAATAGTATTTAGCTCTCATGCTCCAGTTTGGTGATCACATAATTCTCGTGTTGCTGTTCTGACCATGTTTCCTATAGTTCATTTGACGTTATGTGCCTCACCTGATTGGAGCAGCAGCTGGGTAGGCACTCTAGACCTAGCTCCCTACAACACATTTTTCTTGTTCATGTTTCATCGAAGAATCATGTCAGATCGACGAGGTATATATACATCAGTGTAAAATCTTGTGACTAATCAAGTTAAAATGTCCTATTTATTTGGGAGAGAATGTTTTACTCATTAAAGATATTAAGCATGGAGACTTCTTGGACTTGGACGAATAGAAGATGTTCAAGAACCTTAATTTGTTTTTAATGCATTGCCACTTGATGAGTTCATGTGACGCACTGCCACTTGATAAGTTTGTGTGATGCGACACCACTTGATGAAACTGTTTTATGCAATGCCACTTGTGCATTCAAATTAATTTGTAGCTATATCATCCCCTTTTAAGCTGTTGTCATATTGATATTAAGCATGTGAGGCTGCTGTTGGATAGTGAAAATTCCATTCCGGACGCAACAAGCTCTGTGGAAATGATGTAGTTTGGCTTCGAAAATTTGTCTTTTTAATTCCTGATAGATTTGATGACCTGCCTACAGCTTTGGTTTAAAGTGTGGAACTACCATGCATAAACAAGGTGCAAGTCCATAAAAATATTTCAGTCATGTTGGTCTTAAACATTTCTGAATAATGATATTCTCTACAACAAGACTATTATGATGTCATTGTAAAGAATAAAAGCAGATCAACTAGAGATTGTTAGGTCTCCGTGTTTACAAAAGCTGGCTGTATAGTGCTATAGATTAGTAGCAATTTGGAAAATTTGGAAGCTAGTTCATGTGGAAGTAATTGCTGTCATTTCAAAGAGCACGCGATATTTCTAAGTGTAAATTTATGCCCTTGATATTAAACTCTAAACCTACTACAAATGTAGATATATGTTCTTTGTAGTCGAGCATCATGAAGTATTAGCCATTACTGATGATTTTTTGGTTTAATTCATAATGAATGGACACTCATTGTGCGGTGAGGCAAGTGAGTCAAATAGGTTCACCTAGTCTAGGAACACAAATAATGCAAGCTTGTATGAGATGTGCAAAACATCAAACATTATTTTTGCAGTCACTTGGTATCTTCTTGAGTTTTCTCCCTTCGATGTTGACAATGCTTGTCACCTAGACTTGGCCTTGCATTTCGGCACGTTGCATATATTGCATGGCAAGCGACATCAAATCAAAGTTCGCTCGATCGAGCATACAGACCATGCATCAATGTGTATATGCACTTTTCACCTCCTTCAACACGAAAAACATCAACTAGATTAATCAATTTTATCTGAACCCTTTGTCTCGGTCAAGAATGAAAATAAAAAAAGACAACCGGAATAGATTTGTAGAAAAATATTTGTAGCATACACCCTCGACTCTTTGCTTTGATGCAAAGACCCAACACTGTTTACTTAAGAGATGAGAAGTAAAATACTTTACAAATTGACAATGTTTTACACTGGTTCGTGCTACTGATTTTGCAACCCACGTCCTAAGATCAATTCACACCGCTCACATGTTTGTCTTAAGTGGTATGTGATACAAAATTGTAACACATTCTTGTATCTTATGCATGTAGTACAACCTGCAAACATCTTTTGCGTCTTACAAAACATACATTACTGTCTTGTAGCTTTTAACGCCTGATGAAGTATGTGTTACAATCACTATAACACTTTTTAATGCCTCATAAAGTTGGTTTGCAATTGTCTTTGTAACACAAATGATCTGTTACTGTATTATTTCTCTGTGACATGTTTCATGCATTACTGAATGTCTTACCAAATCTATATCCTATAATAATGTCACTACATATATATATATATATATATATATATAAGCATATGTGTACAACTCTCGAAAGGGGGACTTGTAAGTTCGTTCCTACTTTGTGTGCGGTACGTTGGTACCTTTGTGTTTATCGGCACCCTTGTTTTGCTACTCTTGAAAGGGCGGCTAGCTCTCGTAAGTTTCTTGCTGGTGTGTTATCAGCGGTGATGATGAGTGAACCAGCTTGTTGGTACTCTTAAAAGGTGTGGTTAATTAGTTTGCGAGCTTGTTACTACTTTGTGTTAGCCGTGATCACTACTACAGATAGCATTTAACGGGATGCCCCTTGTACAGACGGCAACCGGGAGATGTCTATACAATTCTTATCACAGACGGTTTCCCAACACCAACCGTCTGTACAAATCACGACCAAGGATGGCGAACACACGGGACGGCACAATACAGATGGTTCGCACGCGGAACCGTCTGTACAAATAATACAGACGGTCCCAGTTGGTAGCCGTCTGCACTAACCCGTACAGTACAGACGGCTCCCAACCGGTACCGTCTGTACTAATGCCACAGACGGTCCCAGTTGGGAGCCGTCTGCACTAACCCATACAGTACAGACGGCTCCCAACCGGTACCGTCTGTACTAATGCCACAGACGGTCCCAGTTGGGAGCCGTCTGCATTAACCCATACAGTACAGACGGTCCCAGTTGGGAGCCGTCTGTGTTATTTATACAGACGGTTCCCTACTTGGAGCCGTCTGTACTAAAGCTCACTCCCTCACTCCCACTCCCAGCCGAGCTTCGTGACCTCCGGCATCTCGAGCCGCCCGCAAGCGCCGCCGCCACCGGAGCTCGTGCCGCCCGCCGGCGACCTCCCCAAGCCGCCGCCGCCACCCGCCGACGCTCTCCCGCCGCCGTCGCCGCCGCCAGGCCACCCCCGAAGCTTCCCCGCCGCCGGCCGTGGCCTCCACCTCGCCGCTGCCTGCCTCGCCCCGCCGCCTCCCGGTAAGCCGCCGCGCTCCCAGCTCCCTCCTCCGTCCGCCGCCGCGGTCCGGCGCCACCGCCGCTTGCCACCGCCGGTGCTCGACCGAGCTCGGCCGGCGTCCCGGCCGACCGCCAGCCCTCAGGCGAATTAAGCCAAAAAATAAATAAATAAAAATAAAAATATGACTAGTGGGACCCACCTGTTAGGGCCTACTATTTTTGAATTTATTTATTTATTATTTTTACTGAGGAAAAGATCAAAAAGAGTATTTAAATATTTAAATCTTATAAAAATCATAAAAAATCATTATTAGTCAAAAAAATGCAAATAATATATCAAAATGTTCAGAAAAATAAGATCTATGCAATTATGTCATTTTCATTCGTGTTTGCATTGTAGAAAAAATAAAATTGACTAAAAATTCAAATTAGGGTTTCCGGAACCGCCGGAGAAATTCGGATCGCGATATTTTGAGCGTCCGGACTCTGATTAAATTGATTACATTTGCATTAGTCTTTATTTTATGTCCTCTATTCCTTGACATGCATTTCATCTCATGCCGATGTTCCGCGTTTTGATATTTACGTTTATACCCTTAAACCCTTAAATTGCAGTACGATTTCTACATAAGCTCTTTTTTTCGATGAGAAGCTAGGTGGCTTTCTTTTATTGGGTCAATTTAATACTAATTTTCTTGTTGTGCAGCGCGTGTAGCTAGATGGATCGGGTGTGGATGTACGGTTCTCGTACGAACCAAGCGTACCTTGATGGTGTGACGAATTTTCTTAGAGTCGCCGAGGAGGATAGGTTGAAGAAGGGTGTTGAATTTACATATTGTCCTTGTTGCGTTTGTAGAAATGAGAGATCATTTCTCGGACACAACTCAGCCCTACAGATCCAAGCGCACTTGATTATTAGGGGCTTCAAACCGGACTACACGTGTTGGACCAAACATGGTGAAGAGCAGAACATGTTACACGAAGACGTTGGCATCGTCCAAGAACCCGAAGTCAACGAAAGGAGAGAAGATGACGACGAAGTAGGTGCAGACGATGATTGTGGCCGCCATGAGAAAGTAGGTGCAGACGATGATTGTGGTGGCGCAGAGGACGATGATAGGTTGGATCAGATGCTGCGCGATGCTGACGTGAACTTTAATACTGAGAGAGACCTAAACAAGTTCATGTACTTGATTGAGGACTCAGAAAAACCTTTGTTTCCGGGTTGCAAGCCGAAATACACAAAGCTGTCGTCCGTGCTCGAGCTGCTTAAATTGAAAGCAAGCTATGGTTGGTCAGACAAGAGTTTCACGGCGCTCCTAGGTCTCCTCTCGGAGATGCTTCCGGATGGTAACGAGCTGCCCAAAAACACATACCGAGCAAAGCAGGTGGTTTGTCCACTGGGGATGGAGGTAGAAAGAATACATGCATGTCCGAACGACTGTATCTTGTACCGTAATGAATTATCGAACTCGCGTTCATGTCCAGTGTGCAAAGCATCTCGTTACAAGCGTAAGAGGCAACCAGACGGCGGCGAGTCTTTCATCGAACCGAAGAAAGGAGTTCCCGCTAAGGTGGTGTGGTATCTGCCCGTAATTCCGCGTCTGAAGCGTTTGTTCGTGAACCCAAAAGAGGCCAAATTGTTGTGCTGGTACTCGGAGGACCGTAAGAAAGATGAAAAGCTAAGACACCCTGCCGATTCCACGCAATGGAGAAACATCGACATGATCTTCGAACACTTCGGTGCGGAGCCGAGGAATATAAGGTTCGTGTTGAGCACGGACGGAATGAATCCTTTCGGCAACATGAGCAGCCGGCACAGGACTTGGCCAGTTGCTCTTAGTATGTACAACCTACCACCTTGGCTGTGTATGAAGCGGAAGTACATCATGATGTCACTGCTTATCCAAGGGCCGAAGCAACCCGGGAATGATATTGACGTGTACCTAAGACCTTTGGTGGAAGATCTGAAAACACTACGGAATGAAGGGGTACAGGTATGGGATGCGTACAAACAAGAGAACTTCACCCTACACACCATGTTGTTCTGCACGGTCAATGATTTGCCTGCCCTACGTACCTTTCGGGCCAGAGTAAAGAACCAGACGAGGCTTGCCCTCAGTGCTTGGATAGTACCGCGAGTAGGTGGCTGGCCCACTCCCGTAAGACGGTGTTCATGCGCCACCGTAGGCTCCTTAAGAGGAATCACCCGTACCGCAATATGAAGGAACAATTTGACGGGACGAGGGAGAGAGCTTTATGTCCAAGGCATTACAGCGGGCAAGAGGTGTACAATATGGTTAAGGATATCGATGTTGTCCTTGGAAAGAGTGGTAAAAAAGTGAAGGCCAGCGGCATGTGGAAGAAGAAATCAATATTTTGGGAGTTATCCTACTGGCGGCACCTTGAAGTTCGGCACTGCATCGATGTTATGCACGTAGAGAAGAACGTGTGTGACAGCCTGATTGGTCTCTTACTTAATATTCCAGGGAAGACGAAGGACGGCCTCAACGCACGTCCCGACTTAGTAGACATGAAGATCAGGCCCGAGTTGGCACCTGAGCCCTCCCAACAAGGCAGAACAAGGCTTCCTCCGGCCTGCTATAACCTGAAAAAGGCCGAGAGGACCGAACTATGCTGGTGCTTGCAAGGTGTGAAAGTTCCGTCCGGTTACTCCGTCAACATCTCGAAACTTGTTTCAATGGAAGATCTAAAATTAGTTGGTATGAAGTCCCATGATTGTCATGTGTTGATGACACAGATGCTTCCTGTTGCAATCCGAAATATCCAGCCGAGCTATCTCCAAGACACAATCATTAGGCTGTGTTACTTCTTCAACACAATCTCTCAGAAGGTCATCGATCCCGAAGCACTAGATGTGTTGCAGGCCGATGTGGTGAAGACATTATGTCATCTTGAGATGTACTTTCCTCCGTCGTTTTTTGATATCATGGTCCATGTTACCGTCCACCTCGTGAGAGAGATAAAGGTCTGTGGACCGGTATTTCTACGTTAGATGTACCCGTTTGAGCGGTACATGGGAATTCTCAAGCAGTACGTACGAAATAGATCTCGTCCAGAGGGCAGCATCGTCGAAGGTTACACAACCGAAGAGGTGGTCGAGTTCTGTATCGATTACATGGAACAGCTCAAACCAATAGGTGTGCCTACGTCTCGCCACGAGGGGAGACTGGACGGCAAAGGGACCATTGGAAGGAAAACACTCATTCCTGACTACGCGTCGTTATCTCAAGCCCATTTCGCAGTCTTGCAACACATGACTGAAGTAGCCCCGTATATCAACATGCATAAGGACGAGCTACGCAGAGAGAATCCAGGCCGTACGGAGGCTTGGCTTACCAGACAGCACAACCGCAGCTTCAACAACTGGTTGCGGGTTCAAAGTGCTAATAGTACAACAGAGGAGAATATTGGCTGGTTGGCTAGATGGCCAAGTCACACAATCCTGAAATTTGAAGCATACGACATAAATGGGTACACCTTTTATACTAGAGCACAGGATACGAAGAGCATGGTACAAAACAGCGGTGTCCGCATAGATGCCTTCCAGGACAAACATGGGGTGTGTGCGTACTACGGGCACATTGAGGAGATCTGAAACTCAACTATGTACATTTCAAGATCCCCCTCTTCTGGTGTCATTGGATCGCACTCTCAAGTGTTAAGGTCGACAAGTACGGCATGATTACAGTGGACCTCGAACGTGCCGCATACAAAGATGAACCATTTGTACTCGCTAAGCAAGTTGTTCAGGTCTTTTATGTCCAAGACCCGGCAAATCAGAAATTTCACGTAGTCCTTCAGGGGAAAGAAGGATTGTCGGAGTTGAGAATGTCGTGGACGAAGAATAGTACAATCAATTTGATGAGTTCCCTCTTGGAGATGGCACCGCGCTCAACAAAGAACAACTACCGATCGGGGCCACCTGCTATCTGCGCGTCGATCATCAAGAAGGGCTGGTTGTTAAAGGAGATTAGGTTATTTTCTATGATGTAACCCGATTGTTATGTATCGCCACCAGGGTTTTCTGTATGAACTATTAATGCAATAATAGGTTTGTAGATTTTGAGTTACAGTAATATGAATGAGACCTACACCATGTGATAGTACGTACGAAACCATAAATTTACATAAAAAAATCTTGTCATGTGGAGTTTGTTTGCATTAGTTATGAATTTTACAAGTTTATGGGTTTAAGGGCATTTTCAAATATTTCCATAACAGTAACATGAATAACAGTTATACCATAAAATTTTCAAGATTAAAATATGAATTTACAAAAAAAGTTTAACTCAATTGGAATTCATATGAATTTTCTATGATTTTCAGAAGTTTAAGTCATTTCTAGTAATAAATCAATAACATGAAAGTCATGACAAGTGGGACCGTAGGTCAACTCAGGCAAAATCTTTGTACAGACGACTCGTAGTACAGAACCGTCTGCACTAATGCTAATCCAGACGGCCCCGTATTGAGAACCGTATGTACTATTAATAGTACAGACGTTCTTTATTATGAGCCGTCTGTACTAATATTGCAGGCGTCCCACCTGCAGTATTAGTACAGACGCACTCTTTATTATGAGCCGTCTGTACTATTATTCCAGACGGCTCCGTATTGAGAACTGTCTGTACTATTAACAGTACAGACGTTCTTTATTATGAGCCGTCTGTACTAATATTGCAGGCGTCCCACCTGCAGTATTAGTACAGACGCACTCTTTATTATGAGCCGTCTGTACTATTATTCCAGACGGTTCTACGTTGAGAACCGTCTGTACTATTAATAGTACAGACGTTCTTTATTACGAGCCGTCTGTACTAATATTGCAGGCGTCCCACCTGCAGTATTAGTACAGACGGCTCCACATTGAGAACCGTCTGCACTAATGATAATCCAGACGGCTCCGTATTGAGAACCGTATGGACTATTAATCCAGACGGTTCTACGTTCCGAACCGTCTGGATTAGCCTTTTCGATAAGTACCCTCGGCGCGGGTTATTTCTTTCCAAAACCCGCGCCGCGTCCTCATCTCCCGCCCTAGGTTTTCAGCCGCCGCCAGTGCCGCCCCCAAGCCGTGCCGCTCCTCCGCCGCCGCCGCCGCCCCGAAGCCGGCCCCGAGGAGCTCCGCCGCCCGGCCCCAAGCCGTTCCCGACGAGCTCCGCCGCCCCCCGAGCTCCCCGCTCCCGAGCTCCGCCGCCCCTGAGCTCCACGCCGCCCCCGATCTCCGGCGACCTCCCTCGACCGCCCCCAAGCCGGTTTGTACTCCCGAGCTCTCCTCCATTCTCCTCAATTCCCGGTTTGTTTGTTTAGAGGGATGAAGTATATACTGACCAGTGCCCTTACTTCTTTTTTGAGAGAACTTGCAACATTGCTGACAAGAATGTGAATAAAGTTTGCATCACTTCCATACCTGAATTAAGGACAAGTATTGCAGCTTATGAAGGACCCACTTTATAATAGTATAGAAGAGATAAATCTGCAGGAATGTTGAGATGTCAACGATAAACATGATGAACAGAGAATGAAACATGGATTTAGTTTAGGAATTTTGTAGCTTCCGAGCTTCTTGTAGTTTGTCTTGCCTACAATAAGCAGCGAGCTTGAATACAAATCACATGTATAAAGCACGAGTTAGTGTGTGATACTTCCCATTTGATTCGTCCTAGATCATGTTGTCAGTTTAGTTCGTAGGTATAACTGAGTTTTGTGACGTTGCAAATCTGACTGTATGTTGCTGAAAGTTGTACATATGTATCTCTTTCTGAAATTTATAGTGCCATGTATGCAAGAACAGTGTCATGTCTCAGTTGTGTTGCCAAGAACAATTTCAATAATGATCTCATTGTTGTTTAATTCACAAAGTATGGTTAAGTTCTTTCTGTGAACTAAACTTTGCCACTTGCATTGGTTAATTACAAAAGCTATATCTGAGCACAATCACCCACTAATTTATTTATACATAGGCAACAATGTCCTCTGAATTTTGTAGTGAATTCTATCGAGTCCCCTGTAATTAAGACTTCAATTAATGAACCAATTCATAAGCTGACAGATCCTTGTGCTCAGATGTTTTACTCATGTAATTTGTGAGGACTTTATATAGTTGGTCAATGTTAAAATAGTTTGATACCAAGCATGTCAATTTTTATAAGTAAAGGTGTACTAGAGTATTTACGAGTCGAGTCGAGTCAGCTCGATAGCCACCCCTATATCTCTAAAGTCCAACTTACAATCGTCAATCCGAGGATTTAGGGTTTGATCTTCGAATGACCTCTTTAACATACTTTGGTAAATATGATTTCAAAATTTGTGGGAATTGTATAAAAGAGTTCAGGAAGATATTTATGATGAGATTACAAATATTAGCACTATTTATGAAGTTGTTGTACTGGATGGCAAAGGGTTATATATTTGCACATTGGGGTATTAAACGAATGTCCTCCGATCAATTGAGCTCGGTTAGGGTTGCAAGAACTTTCTTAGTCTAGCTAGAATTCATGTGTCTTTATATGAATATGTCTGGAATCTTGTCGTGTACTGCATATCTGAATTTTTCGTCTTTTGAAGATGGCGTCCGGAGGAGATGAACGTGAACTGCCGGTGGCCTCTTCTCCTCGACAAGATGAGCCGCACTTGTCTCCTCAACCGGCTCAACCGTTGCCCTCCCAACATGCAGAAGCCTCGTCTCATGAGCAAACTGAAGAATCGGGTGGGCAGAAGCGAAAGCGAGGTGGCCGAGGCAAAAATAAAATGCCCACGGGTCACTACACGATAACTCATGTCAGTGATGAGGGTATGCCCATATTGCCTCAGCAGGCTCAGGCGGCATTCCGTAGTACGTGTGCTTCACTGGCGAGGACGAAGGTCCGGATAACGTACGCCAGCTGGCCGTCAGTGCCGGATAACGAGAAAGAGTTCCTGTGGAGCACCATCAAAGCACAGTTCGACTTCCCCGAAGGTACCGAGCAGGCCGTGGAAAGATAGGCAAAAGCCAAGATGGGCAAGGCGTGGAAGACCTTCAAGAGCGAGCTCTACAACACGTACGTGAAGAACGATCTTATGCCCTACAGGCAAGACCCGAAGACTTACGGGTACTTGGAGGATCAATGGACGGAATTTGTGGAGAGGTGCACGTCGGAGGAATTTGTGCAGCGGAGTCAGGCAAACAGGGCGCGCCAGGCATGCAACGTTCACCCCCCACAGGCTCGGAAGCGGTGGGTATGCGCACAAAGAGTTGGAATAGAAAACAGAGGACGAGCGGGGCGTCTCAGGAGAGTCGCGACACACCGTTCTCCCAGATCCCAGAGAGGCGGGCCCGGAACTGGTATCGCACGAGGGCCAACATCTCGGCTGATGGCACCGTCGCCTTCACATGCCCGAAACCGTTCAGGTGGCTGAAAACATCCTGCGACTGTCAGAACAATCCGCTCAGGAACTTTCCAAGCAGCTAGGGAAAAGATATACTAACATCGGCTCTGGGAAACAAAGAGCTCCCAGGTCGAACGCGTGGCGTGGGGGTGACGGTTCCATGGAAGATGGGATTCCCGACGATGCGGGTTCGTACAGGAGTCGGAGGAGAACGAAAGCAGAGCGCGAGGCAGCCGAGCGTGAACGGATGAAAAAAGAGCTGATGGAAGAAATATGTGCAGGCCTAGAACAGAGGATCGATGCAAGGGTCGAAGAACGGGTACGGCAAATAAGGCAGGAGGATGCAGCCGCCGCGGCCGAACGCAGCCCTGCAGGCTCATCCCCACATGCTCGACGCAGGAGTAGCTGCGCATCCGTGGAAGACGTCCACGAACAATCCGCTCATGAGCACGTTCCGGATGACGACCGCGCCGACGACTTACATGTCGAGCCGATTCCTCCTGAGACGACGTCAGCGAAAGATTCCCTGTCGACGACATAGCGGTGGTAACTAGCTGCAAGCTCCTCGTGCCCAGCTGTTTTGGCCCCACTGACATGCTTGAGGCTGGCACGGGGTTAGCATTTCCATATATTGCAGACACGAGGGTGCACGAAGTTCCATTAGCGGCGAGTAACGCTAAGGTGGCAGTGGACATGGTGCATGCGAATTGCGCCTCCTTCACACTTCCTGTACCGCCGGAGGACGACGTCAGGACACTGGGGCAGGCCGTCAACACGTTCATCCAGTGGCCGAAGAAGTACATTTCCCTGGTTGCCCCTCCACCTCCTGCACGGCCCCTGTCTCCGGTACGTTACGGTCCAGATTTCTCAATCCGTGCTCCTCCACCGAAGGTGAAATCCGCTTCAGCACAATCTAAGCAATCTGGCAGATCTAGCCAGCAGACTGCCAACGACTCCTCAAGCTCAGCGTAGGGCCACCAGAAATAGCACGAAGTCGGCCAAGGGCAAGAGGTAGACGAAGAACCCGCGATAAGAGTCTACACGGAAAGGCAGCCGCTAGTGACACGGGCGGCGTTAGAACGACTTGGTTGGGCAGCTCAGATTGTGCATGAATTTTACATGAAGAGGTCCAACGAGGAGACAACGCTTCCTCAAAATATCAGCGCCATGTACAAGCGGCAACATTTTCTCCATCCAGGTGGAACCTTTACCATCATTTCTCGGATTTAACCGACCTCTACCGTCATGACGCCCTCGATGTCAGACTATTAAGATGCTGGACACTGTAAGTGTTCTCAATCACTGTTTAAGCTAAATGAATTGCCTAACTTATTGATACGCTCTTTCAATGACATTACTTTTATGTGTAGACATATGATTCAAGAGGCTAGGGCAGAAAATCCTAATATCGGATTCCTCGATCCACAAGTGGTCATATGCACAATGGTCCAATTCCAGCCGAACGAGGTCGAGGAATACATTTCGGACGTCATGCTCCTTCTCTCCACTAAGCGCGTCATTCTTCTACCGTACAACTATGAATTCCACTGGATGCTCGTCTGCCTTGAGCCACAACATCTACATGCCACGTACTTCGACTCCAGGGACTACCCACCAGAGAAGTACGCAAATTTGACGACGGTGCTCAACGGGGCGTTCAAGAAGTATGTTGCCAAGGGGGGGCTGTGAAAACAACACGCACCGAACCGACCCACCAATTTATTTCCCGGTAATAATTCCTCCCTCGCCCAAGAATAATCACCTCGCACGTTCTAATATGTATTCGGTAAAACTAAAATACCCTGCACGTAACCATGATTTCTACAGTGCCACAAGCAGCCACCGGGCAACAATCTCTGTGGATACTATGTCGCGACATATGACGCAGATCGTTCGCTCTAGTCCGGTAGATGTGGCGGTTAGTGTCATTACACTATGTAGTTCCATTTTTCATCATTCGGGACGTCGTGTCTAACCTAGCTATTTAATTTCCTTCTGCAGAGTTTTAAGTCCCTACAGATGAGCTCGACACTGAGGGCGTCCGGTTTGTTCAAAAACAGTTAATAGCTTTCATACTTAGAGAGGTGTTGAAGGAAACCGGAGAATTCCATTGTCCTCAAAATGTTCCTCCTCAATGACTTGAGAGTTTTTTTCCCTAACAATGCATGTGAATGACTTTGTGGTTGAGAATAACGTTTAATGTTTGTTTCTGAATGCTATGTCTAAGATCAATACGTATATTGTGTGTCTGTGCATGCTATGTCTGCCATTATGTCACTTTGTTTCTAGCGTTTTCACTGTCGCGCCAGGACCGCGGCCGCAACGGGCATCGTTACCCTGCCGCACGGCTGCTGCGACAGCAGAAACGGTAATTTTCGCTGCCGCGCAGCAACGTCGCCTTGCCGCACGGCTGCCGTGGCAGCAGGCGGCAACACCGTCGCCCTGCCGCACTGCTGCCGCGGCAGCAGAATCAGCCATTTCCGCTGCCGCTGCAGTAAGTGGCAGCAACGCCGCCTTGCCGCACGGCTGCCGCGGCAGCCGAAACTTCTGTTTTGCTGCCGTGGCAGCAGGCGTGTAGCACCGTCGCCCTGCCGCACTGCTGCCGCGGCAGCGGAATCAGCCATTTCCGTTGCCACGGCAGCAGGTGGCAGGAACGCCGCCTTGCCGCATGGCTGCCGTGGCAGCAGGCGGCAGCACCGTCTGTACAACCGCACTGCTACCCGCCGGCAGCAGAAACGGTTGTTTCCGCTGCCATGGCAGCATTGTTTTCCTGCCACAGCAGTAGTACAGACGGTTCCAGGGGTAGAACCGTCTGTACAATACAGACGGTTCTGGGTACGGAACCGTCTGTACAAATGATTTTGAGGTACTGTTCAGTGCATTTGGGCAGACGGTTTTGTGGATGAAACCGTTTGTACAAATGCTTTTGAGGTACTGTTCAGTGCATTTGGGCAGACGGTTCGTGTGTGGATCCGTCTGTACTAATTATTTGTACAGACGGTTCAATACCCGTCTGCACAAAAATGATTTGTCCTGACTGTTTCGTCCAGACGGTTCGAAAAAACCGTCCCGCCCGGTGTTTCCGAACTGTCTGGACAAATCGATTGTGTAGTAGTGGATGAGTGAGCCAAGTTGAGGTGTGTTGTGAATTGAACGAGATGAAAACAGGTCGAACCTTGATTAATTAGGCAGCATTTCAGCCTCTCATCTCACTTTATGATCGTTAGCAGCATCCAAGGTGAAAACATACTCAAACTCGAACTGTGAAATACTACCAGCTTTGCTCCTTTTGTCAATACCAAGGAGGAGGAGGAGGAGAAGCTGGCTTCCATCTTTGTCTCACGTGCGGTGCCATTATATTCCTTGCACGAGATAGCTAGCTAGCTGTGTACCGCACCTCATCGTCCTTTTCTAAGTTTTTTAACACTGACACGTCGAGAGTTGATTGATCTGTGTTCCTTCTTGGTGGTTTAACGGGTCAGTCTCTCTCTCTCTCTCTCTCTCTCTTAGGAACTCTTTCTCTCTCTAACTTTGCTTGCAAACGCAGGAAGAATGAGCGGACGCATGGGAGGAGCTACCTTGGGGCCAGGGTGGCGCTGGCCCCCCAGCTCAAATACATTTTCTTGAATAACTATGCGTATGTAGGAGTATCTAAGTCTAAATACTATAACATCATGTCGATAATCACTGTAATTTATAAACCTATCAATTTTGATCCAGTTTCACTTACCAAATTCTAGCTTGTATTTTCGTTTGGCCCCTCATAGTCTTCAGTTGAGCTTCGCCACTGAGTGAATGCATGCATGCATGGGAGGGAGGCAGGCAGGGAGACACGCTTGCTGTGGCAGACGTACGGTGCTCGGTCGGTGGGACGGACTTGATCTATCGATAGCGCGCGCTTTCTATGATTGTGCGCCCATGGCGACAAGGCGTGCGCGGCTTGGTTAACGCATGCAAGTTAATCAAGGATGAGCTAGCCTAATCAAGAGAGTTTTATTTTGTTGGTTTCCATGCATGCCGCTACCAATTCCTGCTGACATGCATGGTCGTTGCCCTTGCCCATACCAAATGATTAGACGATGCCATGCCTACATGTAGCTAGCAGCATGCATGTCAGGGCGCGTGTGTTTAATTATGTAGCCACAGTGTTACGGCCGCACGAGAATTAAGCAACAGAATGGAAGGCGGGGAGAACATGTAGCAGTGCACCAGCACCACTCGGCTACTGCCTACTGGTATGGTACTGTTGCCTCGCCAATTCTGCATGCCTTTCCAACCCCACCAAAAATAAATAAATTTGAGCCACCGAAGTCGTCACGCCATTGCAACCGGTGTAGTACGTGAGTAATAGGAGTAAGTACATGCAGTAACTTGGTAAAGAATCCTTGAAAGGCGGACCTAAGTCAAACCTGGGACGTAGCCAGGCACTGGCAGAGCTCTGCCCCCAAACTAATTAAAGAAGGGGTTAAATCATAGGCAGTCAATCAATCCTGACAAACAGCCGTGTACTGGAGTACGCTGCCATTGGCAGCTCGTTTAGTCACCTCCCCTCCACCAACGGCTTTCATCAGCAACGAGCAAAATAGCGCTACTAGTGTATAGTATAGCTCTAAACACTGTATCAAAATTTTCTTTCACTGATGCTGATTTGGCGTATCCTTATGCATGCATGCTTTTCATCTCATTCCACCACTTTTTTCTCGCGCTTAAGATGTATACCATCTCAGGCTACTTTAGCCACATTTTATCTACGATACGATTATTACTAAGAGTAATTTAACCACAACTGACAAGCTAACATCCACTGAGATACTTGTATCACTGTTGCAAATTAAATCCATGTGTCTACTATAAGCTATACAGCTGCTAGTGCTACGGCACTTGTGGTCGCTGGTCAGCAGCAGCAGCAATGGCAGGCAGGCAGCTTGCCGCTTTGGCCAGTGCGTGATTGTACGTGCATGCATTATCAGTGCTGCTCAGCTGTGTGTGTGTGTGCAGGCACTTCCTTTTCTTGCTTTTTTATCCGTCCTCTTCTCGCTCCTCGTTTATTTCGGTTTTGGGTTTCGGGTAGGAGATGCCGCTGCCTGCATCTTTCTCGGTTTCCAGGAAGTCTTGGCTGGATGCCTCCGTCTTCTTCCTCCTTATGGTTTCCTTTTTTCTTCGTTCGATCTCGTTGCATGCTGACTGATTCGATGCAACTTGACTGGGGCCAGCAGGGTACAGCAGTACCAGTAAACCGGTCTCTTGATTTTTCATTGGTTACATGGTCATATTGATCAGGATATACTTATCTTGGTTGGTAGATGGTACGATCGGCTGTCCGCCGGTCTGTTTGAGGCCAGCCCGACCCTCGTTCTTTCTTTTAAGTGAGTGCGAGTGTTTATGTGTAAACTTTCAATAAAACTATATATATAATCTGATCTCAACAAAATAAACAGTATGTATATCTTAAAAAAAATAATACACCTTAGGTCCACCAGAATAAAACGATGTAGATAATTCTATTTTTCTTTAGAACTAATATAACCATTATATTCGATCCCATTAGAAATAAATAGTGTAAATAAATTCTTTCATCTAGAGTTAATCTGCATTGTGAAAATATGGTCCCTACCAGTAAGTGGTGTGTATCTTTTTCTTTTCCTTATTAATATGAAACTTCCAAACTTTTGATTAATGATAGAATTTTATCCCTCGAGACGAATGTAACAGTAATTTTAATACCACGAAATGATAACAACACTGTTAAAATCGTATAGCTATATCTATAAACTACACATAAGATCGGTATTTGAGAAGTAATAAGGTAAGCAATACTAGAGAGCTAGTTTCTCTCTCTCCCCAATGCCAGTAAGCATAGTAAACAAGCTACCGGAGATACTGAAGCCGCGCATAGGAGGCATAAAAATTCTTCCCAAGGGCACTGTGCAACGGCCCAACTAAAATATAGTTTAACTCATTGAGGGAAAAAGAACTGCCGACTAGTTCTGACGAGTCCAAGTCCCATGATACAAGCGTTGAAAACTTTTGCTGACCTGACCGACCATCTGGTCCTCCCTGGCTCTGCGCCAGAGCCTTGAGCAGGAAGCCGAAATATGCATTTCCTCGTGGAGAGTACTGCTGCGTGTTAGTAATTTCTGAGTGTGGGCGTGTGTGCCTTGGAGGGAGTTTATACCGAGGAGCGCCTGCACGGCAGCAGAGAGCAGAGCTGCACACTGGCTAGTGCGTGCTCTCTGCATCCGCATCATGTTAACTCGGTCGCAGGAGGGGTCAGCGAGGCCGGCCGGCCGGGGCCCGCGTGCAGGCCTGAACACGCACGCACTTGATGATCCATGGAGGTGTGCTGTCTCCGGCCTGCCTCGAGATCTCTGCCATGGTGCCATGCCAATTGTATTTTATTCATTTTCTTTTGATATATACTGGTGCACTCTGTTGTTCCTTCCCCAGCCAAGATCTGACCGTGGTGCAGAACTGTAGAGGTCGAGGAGCCCCACAGCACACAGTTTTCCTCACGCTCGTAGGTCAACTTTTAAGTTTAACTAAATGTAACTATTATTACTCCTATGAGCTTCTGATCATCGACTCGATGATAGGAGCACCGATTGGCCTCAATGAATCAATCATATTCATTACACAATATATGGCCAAAGTTCAATTTAATACATATGTTATCATATTCATTACACAATATATGGCCAAAGTTCAATTTAATACATATGTTTCAAGACTACATACGCATATCGGCATATGCGCGCCGGATTAGTCGAGCTCCGAACGTTGGAGCGGAAATTTTCGAGCGATAAATTTGTTTTAAATAAAGCTAGACAAATAATAGAAAACATTGCTCTTTGTTAGTAGTTTAGATGAAAATATATAAACTATTGTAGCTCTCAAAACAATTCTAGCTTGTACTTTAGTGAAAGTAAAGACGATGATGATCAATTTTGGTGGAAACAAACAAAGAACGTGAAAAGATAATGGATGACAAGAGAAAAGGCGGAACCGATATTCGTTTACTTGGAGAAAATAAATGATACATAAGTCAAATCTGATCGGCTAAAGCAATATTTGATAACATGGCTGGCTCAATGAGGAAAAAATTTACATAGCAATAAATATGTACGGTCCCTTTGATTTGCATGATTCTTAAAATGCAGAAATAGAAAAAAAATATAAAAATTAGATGTCATAACATGTTATATCCCATCGAAATTGAAAACACAAGAATAAGAACCGGAAGTTGTCTGGTTGCACCGTAGAAAAAATGCAAAAAAAATTCTTTAATGGTTTGGTGCTTGTCATAGTTGTTATAGAAAAAAAATTCTAAATGTTGGACTCAATGAAATTTTTCTTTCAAATTGCATGCAAAATAGTCTGTTGGAAAATCCCTATGGTTTCAATCTTTCGAATCAAACATATTCTATTGAAAATTTTCCATGGAATGGAATCCTCCAAATCCTATGAAATTTCTTTTAATCAAAGAGACCCCTAGTGGGACCAAACTTGCCAATATTTCCTAGTAGAATACGGATACAAATTTGAGTATCCTTCAATTAGAATTCGTATGTTGATCTCAATTCACATTCAAATTGAGTATATTCATATCCCTCGATTAAGACATCTACCATGTTTTACACTACGACACAACAATAGCGTTATGGCGTATCCTCGTATATAACATAACAAATCATTCTAGTATAATGAACTCATCTTAGGAACATAAACATAGTAGATATAGCTATCGTACTAGCTAGATTGAAGAGTGTAAAAACTATTGGATATGCAAGATTTAATTAATTACGTACTTTTATGTTGTCGAATGAATTCAAATGCGGATCGTACAACATATCAGATGGAAAACTCTACCATATTCACATATGTGGGATTTGAATACAGATTCAAATCATAGAAAAAAAGTATTGTTCTCATGGGTAATTCAAAATCAAACTCACATGAAATCGAACTCGAATATCGAATAATTTGGATAACAAGTATCCCCCAATGTCGAATTCACACTCAGCACCACCATGTTAAGCCCAACACTTGCATGACATTCATGGTTGTGGATGTGCATGAGCATATGATATTAATTAATTGGTACCAGCAATGCAGCGCTAGCTGGTGCATGCAGTTGGTTCTTGCTCGATGAGCTTATTGGTCGGCGTTGCACGCAGCAATGGCAAAAGTCGTCGTAATTAGGGGCTTTTTTCTCTCCTCTTTTTCCATTGCTTGCCCACACCCATAATTTGACTGCTGCACACCATGTTGGATCTTTCTCAACGCTTCCCCCTGTTTTTTCATGTCAACCATGCGTGCATGCATGCGGACAGCCACTTTCACTTGGACATGTTATCAAATTGTCGGTTCCAATTTACGCGCACACACAAAAGAATGGATTATACTTTGATTTCCCTGAAGTCACACTAATTTTCTGTTCTATAACACGAGAATTCTTTGGTTGATTTTTTGATACGCAGGAAAGAAGAAAATGATAAGAGGTCATTAATTTAATGATTTTATTGGTGAAGTTTTTCTAATCATATTTTTTTTGGAAAATAAACACCAAAAAGCTACATGTATTTCCAAAGTTACTTTTTTTAAGTGTATTTCCAAAGTTACTTTAGAAAGACGAACCTACCTGCAGCGCCACCCTGGCGATGCTATGAATGTTGGATAAGGTTATTGTTTTTATGTTGTTTAAAATATTATCAAATTGAAGCTGGCACTGTGCAGATCTTGTCGAGACCTTCGTTGCTACAGCGTCCATTAGCAAAGCATCAGACGGTGGTAACGGACGGAGTAAATAACTCAGACACCCTGGTAAAACCACGCAGAACGGGACCCGTCTCGTACTCTGTTGTTCTTCTACAGTACTGCAGTGCATTGCAGTGCAGTGTCCCCGGTGGCAGCCAGCTCCCCCGGCCCACCCCATTTGACTTGCGCAAAGCAAAAGCGTCGGTGCGACAACCGCCCAACCACGGTTGGCAACAGGAGAGAGAGAGAGAGAGAGGAGAGAGAGAGAGAGGGGTAGAGAGGAGAGAGAAGTACTGTTGGACGGTTGTAGAGTTAGAGAGAGAAAGAGATTCCCTCTACGAGGACCTCTACTACTGTACTACACTTAGGCTCTGTTTGTTTGGCCTGCGGCTTATTGAAAAGCAGTTGGAGCTGGTGAGATCTGAGAAGCAGATGGAGCTGGTCAGCTAGTGAGAAGTAGCTGAGCTGTTTGTTTGGACTGCTTCTGGACGGCGTGGTGAACCTGTGGCTGGCGTTAAATGACCGAAATGCCCTTGTCTCCTGCTGATTTTGTTTAAGTGCTGATTGTGTTGATTTAAATGCAATAACATGTTTAAGAGTTGATTTAAGCACAATTGATATGATTAAGAGCTGATTTTGCGCGAATTACCTGTTTTTGATGGGATTTAACTGAAATTGCATTAATTGCACACAATTTTAGCGATAATTAATGGATCAACTGCAACTTCAAGTATCAATGGATCAACTAGAGAGCAAAGTATCAATGGATCAACAAAAAACAACGAGTATCATCTCAGATCTACATCAACTGTCATCAATCAGTACAAGAAAACATGAAAAACTTGATGCATTTGATCTGATGGGAAGTCAGGGACCCGATCATCGGTGGGCTAGGAGATCGGGGCATCGGTAGCCACGATGTAGTTGATTCAGATCGAGGAGGACGTCGGTTGCTGCGCACGGGGAAGCGGAGGAGCTCCGGTGGCAGCAGACGCGCAGCGGCCCCGCCTCTGGCACTGCCGCCGCCTTCCGTCCAACCCCGTCACCTCCGGCCATCGCTGGCGGCGGGCTTGGGGGCTGGAGGCTGGCGGGTCCTAGGGCGCGGGGGCGACAGATCTGTCGGGCTAGGGTGAGGTGGAGGTGGGGTGGCGGGGAGGAGACCGACGTCGAGGGCGACCGGCCGAGGCTTGGGGGCGAGGGGGAGGCGGGGAGGAGCGACGGCGGGCGGATCTCGGGAGGCGGCGGGCCAGAGGCGGGGAGGAGCGGTGGCGGAGGCATGGGCTGGGGAGGCGGGGGAGGGAGGACGGGGATGGAGGGCCGGGGGAGGTAGCCGGCGGCTCGTGGGGGCGGCTCATGGGGGGTGGGGCGGCGGCGGACGACAGCCGACGGCGGAGGACGAGCCGGGAGGAGAAGGGGCGGGCGCCGGAACCCTAGGCCCGAGCTCTAGTCCTCCCGTTGAGGCGGCTCGTGGGTGAAGGAGATGTGGAGAGGCCAAATCTGTGAGGGTTGTTTGTTTATATGCCCTGTGATATTTTTTCGTAAATACTCAGAATTCGTGAGGGCAGCGTGGTAATTGGTATTGCGGGAAGCTGAAGGAGCTGCGGGAAGCACCTCAAAGGGTGCTTTTACTTGATAGTATATTTTTTAGAAGTGTTTTTAAAAAGCACTTCTCAACTATTAAGTGTTTGTTTGAACTTCAGCTTCTAGAGGCCTATAAGCCCTAAAGCTAAAGCTAAGCCCAAACAAACATGACCTTACTATTCTACTACGAGCATCGCAATGCAATTGCAACATCGCAAGACGTAAACGTAAAAGAGTCCGGAGAGAGAGAGAAAGAAAGAAGAAGAGATATGAGGAAAGGGACATGTGTAACAGCGTGCGTTGGCGTGTGTCTGCTTGTTGCTTTGCGGTATATTGTATTCTAGTGCATGTCTGCGTGCCTCCGCTTTTGCTTTACAAAGGTCAGCCATGGATTCCATTCCCTCTCCTCCGCTCCATCCCTCCACGCACACTCTTTCTCTCTCTTGCCTTTGACATGGATCGCATATATTGGCACGTACTACATGCGTGCGCATCAGTACATCACACAGAAATAGAGAGGGAGAGGGGCGTGTATGCACAGGCTTTTGCTCATCCTTTTTCTAAAAAAATTCGCTCCCTTGCTCGGTTAACTTGCATGCTTTTGGAGTCTTAGTTTTCTTCACACTGTTGCTCGTGGTGATCGAGTGAGTAGTTGGGCAAGCAAGCGTGCATGCGTGCAATGCTAATGTCCTTCAAGTTTTTTTTGCTTTTGCCTTTGAAATGATCTGGATGCCGTTTGTGTTTTCTTTTCTCGTTAAGGCCTCGTTTAGCACCAAGGAATCTCGCAAGAGTTCTGCGACGTATCGTACAAGTGGTAAAGCATGTCTGAATTCTGAAAGTCAATTCGGCATGTAACTTTCTTTTACTCCATCAGTTCTCTAAAGTAAGACGTATTTTAATTAATTAAATAAGATTTTAATTAATAATTATTCTATTAATATATAATTTATATAATATAAAATTAATAATATTAAATTCATTAAAAGTACTTACTTCTAATATAAACTTCGAATGCGCTCCACGCTTTTTTGTATAGTACACTTTTAACTGGCCGTTATTGTGAGGTTAGTAAAAGGAAAATTAACCACACCAGTGATCCTACACATTTACACTAGCACTGTTTGCGCATCTAGGACGTTGAATGTTGATAAACTCACGTACATATAAAACAGATAGGAACAGGGACCAGCTCGGCTGGTTTCGGCCAAAAGCAAAAGTGACAGCTGAGAGGTCCGGCTAGATTAGATTTAGATTAGAAGGGGGGAGAGAGAGAGGACGAGCAAAAGACAGTACTAGTACATGCATGTGTGTCCTTGTCGATGTGTTCCTCTCCGAGCTTTTTCACAGTGCTACTACTCGTTTTTACGTCTTGTGACCTGTGAACTCGTGCAGATCCCCGCACAGGTCAAACCCCTCCCTGCATCTTGTTTGTTGCTATCCATCTAAGTGCACATCTAATTATCTGTCAACCGGTGGGAATTTTTTAACGGAAAATTGCTAGCAGCACTGTAAAGATTAGGAGTTAAAGTTCTAATTCGAACTTGAGTTGAAAGTTGTAACATTTAACTTGAAGTCAGAATTCATGTTAAGACTGAAGACCTCGAATTAATATGTTTCTCCGGAAACGGCGGGTCCGCAGCACAAGGAAAAGCGCACGGTGCATGCTCGTGACACGAGAAGGTAGTGTTAGTTTACGCAGGGCACAGAACTGCTAAACTCTGACGCATCGCGGCCACCGATGCAGATTACTCCAGCTAAGCGCGCACCAAATTGTTATTCAATGAGTAAAATGGCTGGTTAAATTAGGATTAAGATAGTACTCCAGTTGTAATACTTAAATATAATTAATACAGCCGAGCACGCGGCGCCTCACACGTGGAACGAGAGAGCAGCAGCAGCACAGGAAGAGAGGATGGATTAGAACATTTTCAACAATTCACATAACTTGTATTTTAAAAACTGTCAAATCAGCTTTTTAATAATACGAAGCGGAGAATAAAAGAGAGAGTATAAAATTATTTCTTAACAGAAAATAACTTTATTGCTAATATCTATGAACGAGAAGTGATAATCTTTACTCTTGTTAAAGGTCATGTTTGCTTTTAAAGTGGAGTGCATTAAAATCTACGAGAGAACTTGATGATCTTAAAAACAAGATAAAGAAATGACTTATTAAAGAGTTTTTTTTTGCGGGGAGACTTATAAGGCTGGTCATAGTGGGAGTAACTTAGCTAGTAACATAACGCACCCCAAGACAAGTTTGCTTATGTGGCAAGTAGTTAATGAGGAGAGAAGTGTTTGTGGTAACATAATATATTACCGTAACATAACGCATTTCAGGCAAAATGAGTCTACATCTAAATAAATGAAGGCTTGCATAGTACCACACATATGTTACTATCCACTATGAAGGTAGTAACATAGACTAGTAACATATGAGTTACTTCCCACTATGATCAGCCTAAAGAGTTTGTTACTTTCTATAAAAAATTTCTCTCTCTCTCTCTCTCTTCTCTAAGAAATAAGGTAAATCGTTAAAGATGCAAGTAGCTATGAGCCAAACGCCTCCTGCGCTTTGCGGGTGGTTGTGCGTGCAGCGGCAGCTCCACGCAGTTTTAAGCAACATCTCCTATTTAAAGCACTCCTCCTCCGTCTTGAAGTAGTACAAGGCACTTGTGATATAACGAAAATAATGCCCTCCAGGCCCTCTTTGAAGCTTAGTATTCTAGTAGAACCGTAGAAATAGAGAAAAAAACATTGAATTAAGGTGTCATGGTTTGTTGGGTTCTACACAATTAAGAATACATGATTTCGTAAAACTGGCTCATTAAATGTTTTATATGAGTCTTGCGGAAATTTAGAGAGAGAATGTTCGTACAAGATTTACATGCATTTTTCCATGAGGTCCAATATTATGTTAGAATTCATTAAAAATTCATATGTTTTGAGCCATACGCTAGATTCCAATATCATTCTTGTGATCTAAAGAGTCTTTATAGGAGAATTTTGTATGGATTGAAATCCTACAAAATTTCTATGAAAATCTATCAATCCGTAGGAGCCATTCAAAATTAATAGAATAAGAAATGAGGCAACTAGGTCGAGGTACAAAGTTTTTGTAGATCAAAAGTCACATAGTTGATGAGGGTAATTGTCAAGACTCCTTACTAAGTCAGAATTTACTTTAAGTGGTAAGTTACATTCTCGTCGATAGTGAGGCACCTACAGTGACCTCATCAATATTAAATCTCTACGAGTCCAGTCTCTTGTAGACATGGGTGTAAATGAGAGCGTCTGGGTGGCATGGGCATGTTTGTATCTGCAAGTTGTACGTTTATGTCAAAATAGACATCTATTAGAAATTGATTAGTTTGTGCTTTGTGGAAAGTTTCTTGCTCAGAAATATTATATTAAAAATAAGCAAGAGAAGCAAACCCCAATCAGAACGAACGAACTACCTAACGAAGCGGTTCCTCTTCTAGGCACCACGACCACCACCGTTTCTGTTGACAAGTCTAGTTCCTCCTTGCCTCCGAATGCCATCTTGGTATCGTGAGGAAGGATGAACGAGATCTTCTGCTCGACATGTATAGGTCCTAGTGTTTATATGTTGTGTGTTTTTTTATGGCGGCGTCATAGCGGAAAGGGCGATGGCGTGACGAATAACGATCCTCCGGTTCTCTCCATCTTAGCGATGCTCCTCTGGCGCCGTCAGGGAGCTTGTGAGGTTGTTGGCTTCTAGATCTAGGGTGACTAGACATGTATAGACTAGCGTCGGAAGCTGTCTGCTTTTGGCTATGCAGTCTTTTTCTCATTCTTCTCCGACCCTCTAGCTAGGCGAGGCTGGAGCTAGCTCATGCAGGCCCCAGCCGATGGTCTATCATCATCCTTCTGTTCCCACCTCTTGTTGTGTGCTCCTGTTGCATCTTTTAATGCATGTTTATTGCTATGAGCTTTTCTTTCTACGGATCCTGGAGTCTATGTGGTGTTCATCCTTCGGAGGTCGCCATGATGATGGTTTGGTGAAGCTTCATCGAGCGCCCATGGCAGCATGAGCAATGAAAAGGAAGATCCAAAAAGTTGTGTTCGTTATTTGCTATGTTTCAAAGTTCTTTCTGCTTTTTTTCGAGCAACCGGCAGGAGCACTGCCTATTCATTAAGAAGAGGGAAATAATATAAACAGTGTTGGTCATGTTTTTGAGGGGAACATGCCAAAACCCTAAGAATACAGTGGGTGTGCTAATCCGATTCAATGGTGAAGCTCTGGTTTTGTGCGGCCAACGCATAGTAGCGTTGGTTGATGTCCTCTAGCACGTGGTACACAACCTCGAGGTAGGTTTGTCTTACCCCCATGAGATACGTCTGTTACATTCCTTCTAGACGTTCCACATAACATTAATAAGCCTCCCGCTACGCCTGCGCTTGTTGTTTTTGTCGGTTTGAAGCATGTTGTCCCACCAATCGTCGATTGTCGCTGCATTGGTCTGGGGGGTGGGCATAGGGTCCCCCGTCCAGTCGCACTAGGCCCCAAACCGCCATGGTGAAAGGGCAGTCCTTGCACAGGTGTGTGGCGTCTTCAGGGGCACGGAGACACATTGGCATACTGGATCGTGTGGCCATCCCCTCACTGCCAATCTGTCGGCCGTGAGAATTTGCCGTGTAGTACCAACCAGGCAAAAAGCCTGCATTTAGGTTCCGCATGTGCCTTCTAAATTTTTCCCGTTGAGAATCTGGGGAAGGAGCCTTGGAACTGGACCTCGTATGCCGAACTAGACGTGTAGTGGCCATTTGCTGTCCAACGCCATCTGATCGTGTCAGCGGCATCGCTTAAGTTCACTTCGGCCAGCAGGTCCAGAGGTCGATGTATTCAAGGAGCTACGTCAACGTTGTGAGTCTGGTAGTCGCTCTGATCCAATTGTCATTCTGCATCTCTTTGCTACTGTCCTATTTTTCCTCGTGGCGATTTTGAAGAGCCGTGGTGCCCTTGAGCATAGCGGCCCCTCCCCGGTCCAGTTATCGTGCCAGAAGAGAACCTTGTTCCCGTCACCCAGGGTGATAATGGTAGATGCCCGAAAAAGTGCCATGTCGACAGTGTCACAAGGTAGCTGTGAACCGACCCAAGGCCGCTCGGGGTCGGTCCACTGGAACCAAGGCCATCTAATTCTGAGGGCGCGCCCGAATTTCCTGAAGTCGGCAATGCCCAGACCCCCCCCCAAGTTTTAGGACGGCACACCATTCTCCAGTTTACGAGCGAGTGGCCCCCACCCGCGATCTCACTGTCGTCCCCCTTCCAGATGAAGACTCTTGAAATTCTGTCGAGTTTGTCCCGAACCCATTTAGGCAAGGCAATTATCGATAAATGATAGGTGGCCGTGGCCGTGAGCACGGCCTTTGACAAGGTTACTCGGCCAGCGCGGGTGAGGTTCTTCCCTTTCCAGCCAGTGAGTCCGCCCCTAACTTTGTCGATTAAAGGCTGGAAGTCAATCTTGCGGAGCCTTCTGAAGTGCAGCGGGAGGCCCAGGTTGCACCCGGGGAAGCTGGACAACTTAGCTGAGAAGGCGTGGAGGATTGGCTGCATGTCCATTCCTGCGCATCTGATTGAAATTTTTAGATTTACTCAAATTTGTGACTAGGCCGCTTGCGTTCCCGAAGCAGGATAAGATCGATGAGATCGCCTGCAGCTCATGCGAGACGGGGTTGGCGAAGATGCCAGCATCATCGGCATACACGAGATTCTGCACCGGGCCATCCTAGCCCTGACCGGTGCAAGGATGCCGCCCTCTGTGGCTAGCCGAAGTAGACGTTGCAGGGGGTTGATTGCCAAAATAAAGAGCATGGGGGATAGGGGATCCCCCTGACGTAGACCACGCCTATGTGCAAAAGGGGCGACAGGGTTTCCATTAAGCAGCACGCGTGACGAAGAGGGGGCCAGTGAAGCACAAATCCATCCCCGCCATCGAGGTCCAAAGCCAAGGTGAAGAAGGACCTCGAGTAGGTACGCCCAGTTAATGGAGTCAAAGGCCTTGGAGATATCAAGTTTGATGAAAATGCTCGGGGAGTTTGTCCTGTGGAGATCTTTGATCAGGTTCTGGACGTAAAGGAAAATGTCGTGGATGCAGCGCTTTTTGATGAAAGCGCTCTGGGCCTTAGAAACCAGGGTGTCAAGCTTAGGGGCGAGCCTGTTTGCTAGGAGCTTGGAGAAAATTTTAGACATGCTATGGATGAGGCTGATAGGTCAATAGTCGCCAGTCCTTGCCGCGTCAACCTTTTTGGGAGCAGTATGATTGTTTGCCGAGCTGACAAGGCAGCTGCTATCCCCAAAGCCCCAATAACCCGTCTGGGCCAGGGGCCTTAACCGATGGCAGAGAGAACACTGCCTCCTTGATCTCCCCCTCCTCGAAGCTCCTCTCGAGGTCCGAGAGATCATGCGGAGTGTAGCCCAGGTTGGCCCAGTTTAGACAGTCAGTTTTGTAGCCGGAGTCCCCAGGAGGCCCACGAAATGTTTTTGAATGACCTCTTCTTTGTCGGCTTTTGTGATGGCCACCCCTGAGGCGGACTGGAGCGTTTGGACGAAATTCTTTCTTTTCTTCCACTAACTCGTAAGTGGAAAAAATTTGTGTTTGCATCGGCCTCCTTGATCCAGGTTAAGCGCGATTGCTGCCGCCATTTGATTTTCTGGATTGAGCGTAGTCCCAGGAGAGACACCTTGAGGATGTGCCTTAGGTTACGCTCATCCAGCGAAAGGGACCGCGATTCCATTGCCAGGTCCAAGCGCCAAATGACCTCTTTAGCAATGGCAATTTGCCTTGGAAGGACGCCGGTGCTCTGGCGTTGCCACTTCTTAAGCGCCTTGGCTGTTCTGACAAGTTTGATGTGGATTCGCCTTAAAGGGTCGGTGAGGAGGATGGCCTAATGCACACCGCCTACATGATTTCCTTGTACCTGGGGAGGCGCAGCCAGAACTCTTCAAACTTGAAGGAGGCTCTGATTGGAGAGTCGTTATCCCCTTGCAGGAACAGGGGGGTGTGGTCAGAGCAAGATATGTCGATCGCCTGTGAGCATTTGGGAAAGTATCTCCCAATTATCAGTGCAAAAAATGTGGTCAATCTTCGTTAGAACGGGCAGGCCTCTTGTGGATTCCTCCAACTCCATGAATGAAGGGGGGAGTATGAGGAAGGCCGATTTCTTTCTATATGAAGATGAAAAAAGGATCAGGGTCAAACATTTCTGACTTTTGTTGAGTATGACTGATGACCCAACAATCTTTAGAAACCACATCTCATGCACAGCTTTCCATCTATCTCTTCGGGGGCTTCTTCTTCCGGCTTCTTCCCTCTTTTCACTCCAAGTACACCGCAACCGAGAAAAGAATGCATGTTCGGCATTTTTGGTCTTCACATTCAAGTATCTAGAGTTGTGTTTTGCGTTTCCCACTCCGCTGCGGTCTTTTGAACTGAACTTCGTTGCCTTCCCGCGCGCGAAACGAATGGGCGCTGTGTCGTGGTCAGTTTTGGGGCGGGGGGCAGAGAGAGGGAAACTCAAAAAGAAAAGCGAACGGCATTGTTCATACGATAGCCGGAAAAGTAAGTTCTCCCGCCGGCTATTCAAAAAAGAAAGACTTACTTATTCATAAACTTCCTTTTATCTAGCATAATAGCTCTTATACGCTTGTACAGAGGAGTCTAAAACAATGTATATATATATAGGTGCTTAGTATCCTACAAAAACATTAACATCCAAAGCACCATAGCCTCGTATTTGAATCAAAACTGGCAACTCTTGCCCTATAAGTTTAGTAAGCGGCCTTTCCCTTAGTCTCTTTCCCTCTATCTTTGTCCTTTCCCCTTCGAAACTCTCCTGAACAGGACCCGCACTCGTCACCTTCCCTGTCAGTTAGCAAGCCGAACCCGCTACAGCAGTACAGGCGGAGCTGCAAATAGTTGAGGGCTCTCTGAAGCGGCCTAACAGCCGCGGTTCACATTTAAGTTGTTTTTGTTGCCGCCTTGGTGATAAGGTTAAAATCCCCAAGCAGGACCCACTTGGTTCTAATGAAAGGATGTAAGAGTTTTAGCTCCTCGATGAATTTAGCTTCTCTAGCTCCCCCTGTGGGCCGTACGCGCAAGTTAGCGACCAAGCTAACCTTCACTTCTCATGTTGATTGTGGCTGAGATTGTGTTTTCGGTCACATGGATATCAGATATCCTAAAGAAAGCATCCGAGGCCGCCATTATCATACCGCCCCGAGTGCCCGTGGCCGGCAGTACAATGTAGTTTGCCACGAAATGGGGACCCATCATGTTGCTAATGAGCCGGTTGTCTACCACCTGGAGCTTGGTTTCTTGTATGCAGACGATAATGCATGCGTGTCCCTAATCATGTCACGGACAGCGTCACGTCTGGCAGGGTTGTTTAGCCCTCGCACGTTCCAGCATAAAAGGTTAACGTTGTTTTGCATTAAGATAGGCCTGGTGCCGCGAAGTCCAGATGTGGGCAAAGTGGTGTATGGTGCTTGTGCGTTTGAGGAGTAACGTGGCGCTGAACGTGGTGCCGATCAGGGGCGTTTGAGGAGTAACGTGGCGCTAAATGTGGCGCCGATCAGGGCATGCCGAGGCGCTGGATGCAGAGAGGAACTGTTGTTTTGATCTGTGGCATAGAGGCGGCATGAACAAAGACTTGACATTACGACCTTAACCGACATGAACGATGACTTGACATTACAACCATAACCGACACACGGAGGCGTGCAGGCCAGACAAACAAGGACACACACAAAAGAACCCGACACATGGGCCGCCAAATGCACCCAACACCCCTGAGCAACTACCCAACAATGGTGCGTGACCCACACAGCCACCCAGAACACGGTGGCAATAATACCCGAGAGCATTGCCACACACCTACACATTGGTCTTCTTCTTCTCCGTGGCTGCCACCTTCTTGCTTGGGGACTTAGCTGCAATCTTCTTGACCTACTTAACTAGAGCTTCGATGGCCTTGATCACCGGCGTGGCCAGCGGTGTGTTGAACATGCAGAGGCATGCCTTGTATGCGTCGTCGTCATACTTGGCGTTCGGGCCGATGAGACCGCAGACCCGGGCGAGCAGCTCCTGTATCGCCTCGCTGTTGGAGGCTGTGGATTTTTCCTCCCTTCTTTGCTAGACGTCCGCTACGGCGCGGTGCGGCCATGGAAAATGCCGTGCGTGGCGTCTTTGGCGCCGGCGTGGCCAGAAGCGCAGCCAGCACAAGCTTATGAACCGAGTCCAGGAAGGCGCGCAGAGTGCAGTCGTCTGGGGCTGGCTCCTGGTCGTCGATCGCGACAGTGGCTGGCTCCTCAGCCGCGGCCGGCTCGGTCACAGCCATGGCCGGCTCAGTGGCCGTGGCATCGCCGGCAGCGGCCAACTCAACGGCCGTGGACTCGTTGGCCGTGGCATCACCGGCAGCGCCCACACTAGGAGGCGTGGTGGGCTCCTCGGGGGCACGGTGCCTCCAGGCAGCCGACCGGCATGGCGTCACCCGGTGGTCCCGCTGCAGCAGTCAGCAGCAAGGCGGCAGGGGAGTTGAGCGGTGGCACATCGTCCTAGGCTTCATTCCGATGGAGGCTCGCTGGCTCACTCGTCGCATCGGCACCAAGGTCGCCAGCCGGCGGCGAGTCATTGCGCAGCGACAGGGGCAGCGATGTAGGAGAGGTCATGGTGGCACGACGAGGTGACCGGGGCACCTCCACGGTGCCTGCCATGTGGACCGTCGCCCGGTCCATGTAGGCTTTGGCCCTACCGAGGAGGACCCGCAGCTCGGCAGCCTCGTCACGGAGGGGAGCGTGGCCGCCTCCAGATGCGCCTTGAAGTCGGCACGGAGCGCTGGTGTATGTTGGGGCCAAGCATCGGCGTGACCGTGTTGAGCGTGGCGATGTCGTGGACGACATCGTTGGTGGCGGCGGGCAGCACGGTAACGGCGTTAGCAGCATGGTGCGCTGCGTGGCGACGCCCCTCCCTGCCGCCATGCCCGTCGCGACGACGGGGTGACCGGGTGCACTCCCTGCGCACCGAGGCAAGCCCGATGTTGTCATGTCGATCATGGCAGTGCGAGGTGCGGTCGCGGCGCTCGTCGCGGTCCTCTTCATCACGGTCCTCCCGTCGGCGAGGCTGCAGCCGTGGGTGGTCGTCAGCGACGCGGTTGCCCCTGCTGCGCAACTGAGAGGAGGCGTCGTCCCGTGACTCCGGCTCCACCATGTCCTTGGCTGGGCCGGGCTCGACGCCGTCGATGGCATCGAGGTTCCAGCGGAACGTGGTGACCACCGGCTTGTAAGGAGGCGGCCCGTCGCCGTGGATGTTGAAGTCGATAGGGGCGGCGGTGTAGTCTTCCACCACATCGAGTGGATGAAGATGCAGAATGTGGTGCCGCGCTTGCAGTGCACCGGCTTTACCGTGCTGACTAGAATCTCCACCGTACGTTCACCCATGGCGCGGCTGACGAAGGTGAGCCAAGTCACCTTGGGGATGGCACTGGGGTTGGTTGTCCAAGCCCACAACCCCAAGGTCTCGATGGACTCCATGAGCGCTGATCGGTCGTTGGCCAACTGTAAATATAGTGGAATATTCGCCCACAAACAGCGGATGTCGTTTTCTCCTCAGGGACTAGGCAACAGCAAGCGTGCTATAGCTAAAGCTAGGTCGCACAAACAGGATAAAGGTTGGTAATTAAACCTAGACTAACCAATTAACCGTCCACACCAACAGCAAGGTCACAAAGATTGCACTCACAAGCAAACGCTACTGAGACTGGAAGAAGCAATTGTTTTGGAAAGGGACAGATCAAGCACGAAATAGAAAATGATATAACTGAATCATGATCACAAACACACAAGCAAGTTACCAAGATTGGGAAAGAAGTAGATTCAGCAAGGAAGCAAGGTTTCAAGACTGGGAGAGAGCGTTCACAGATGACAGCAAAAGAAGCAAGGAGAAAGACTGGGAGAGAGTGTTCACAGATTACAGCGAAAGAAGCAAGGAGAAAGACTGGGAGAGAGTGTTCACAGATTACAGCAAAAGAAGCAAGGAAACAAGACTGGGAAAGATGATTACAGATCGCAGCAAAGGTTGGAGAAGAGGTTGATGAAGCTCAGCAGCAGTCCAGTAGGAGAAGCAAGGTGTTGAAGACTGAGAAGAGTTCTTCTCCGGCCAGGCCAGGGCCCTTTCCTTGGGTCCAGGCCTCTTTCTTGGATCTGGAGTCCTCCTTTTATAACTTGGGTGCTTTGCACTTTACTCCTTCAGTTCTTTTCTCTCACTTCTGGTTGCCTATGCACCTGAGTTGCCTGCCTGTGTTACCCAACTGTGACACAGGTGGTATGGAAAGTTGTGATCTTGACGATCTGAAGCACGCCTGTGTCAACTGGCTGTGACACAGGTGATTGAAACAGCTGGTGGAGTGGCGCCTGTGTCAGCTGGCTGTGACACAGGTGACTAGGGCAGTTGTGAACTTGCAATCTGAGGCATGGCTGTGTCAGCTGGCTGTGACACAGGTGAATGAAGCAGCTGCAGACTTGCTTTGCCTGGGTTAGCCGGTTGTGGCACAGCTGGTAGACACAGCTGCTGCTTTGAATTGTTAAGAGCCTCCTGTTGGCTGTCCTTTGTCGAAGAATTGTGCGCCTAGTCGCGCATATCTGCAAAATTATTGTGCAGCCTGTAAAAGTATTCATGTGAAGATATTCTGCTATTTAGCGACAAGTTTGGATCAAAAGAAATCAAGATCGATGATGATAACAATTGAAATAGCTCAGGAAAATGATACAAATATAGTGTTTATCAGTCGTCGAGGCGGTCGAGGGAGCAACGCCGGCCAATGATCCTCTCGGCAACCCCTGGTGTCCAGGCGTAGGTCGGCACGTTCTCCAGGCGCAGATGTACCTTGAAGAACATCGCCGCACCGAACGCATGGGCAAGAGGCCTCCAAGGGCGAATGTGGACAACCATCCCCTTAACCTTGATCCTACCAACCTGTAGCACCTCATCACAGTGTGCCTTGCGCACAAACTTGATGAGGAACTCTTCCGGATGGTGCTTGGTGACGGCGATGTCGCTGTGGCTCAGCCTGAACTCCACGCGGATCGTCCTGTCGATGAAGAGGGCATCGACCTGACGCGGTACGTCGAGGACCCAGGCGATGGCCGCAGTTTCCTCCTACTCGAGCATGTCCCGGTCAAGGTCGAAGGAGGAGGGGATGATGCAGGTGTCCTCCTCCGGGCACGTGTCCAGAGCGCCGATGCCCTGCTGTGTCTGGAACTGAGCCATGGTCGGGGCCGCCGCGTCGGTTGCACTGGGAAAGGCGGAGGGGCGGCAGGAGCAGCAACCACCACAGCCCAGGATCTTGCCGCTGTGGTTGTGGTTCGAAGCGTCGCCAGGGGCGCGGGACACGGGCGGAGGACGTGGCTTGGAGCGCTACCTGTAGTCGCGCTCCCTGTGGCCGAAGCAGTGGCAAGAAGGCACCGGATTGGGTCGCGGCAGGCAGAAGAACGGTGGTCACGAGCTAGGCAGCGGAAACACCTTCCCATTGTGCGCCTTTTGTACTGGAGGAAGCGGGCCTCGTCGCGCACAAAGGCGTGCCGGTGGGCAGCAATGAAGACGCTCTGCCACCGGTCACCTCGGCTTGAAGGGGCATCGTGTCGTGGGCAGCGCCGAGGCCTCGGTTTTTGCCACCCCGCGTCCATGCCCCTACTCACCGTAGCCATCTGCTGAGCAGCGTGAGCAGGACGAGTTGACGGGCGTAGCTAGTCGTCTTGAATGCCCCTAGCGGCCTCCAATGGGGCAGGCACATTTATTGTGGAACGAAGTCGCGGCGGGACGGGAGCATTGAAGAGCGGAAGCACGGTAGGTGGGGCGTTGAAGTTGATGTGGGGTGGGGACTCGGGCACCTCCTCGTCCTCTGATGCAGCCTAGAGGTGCTGGCGCGACGGCGAGATGGACGGGGGCGTGGGCGGATCTGGATCTGGGACCAGCGGGGAGGACCGCAGGGGGAGAAGCCACGGCGCTTGCGGGGAGAGGCGGATGGGTTTGAAGGGGGGCGGAGGGAGGACGCGTGGCGGCGAAGGGAGCGGCGCCGGAGGAGGTGGCGGCGACGACAAGACGAGCGCAGCGGCGGGCGCCTTACCTGCGCTAGAGCTTAGGCCCAGGTGAGGCATCCTTCTCCACTAGTTCTTTCTGCTTTTCTCAGTACAATTATCCTAGTCTACCGTGTTTGTATTATTTTTCTTAACCTATAATACATAAGCATATGCTATGCATACACTGTCAAAAAAATAAAATAAGCGAGGGAAGTATACCAGTATTCAATTACTGGAGGTGTTTTTAGTCATTTTCCTAATGGGAAAAGCTAAAAAAAAGGGTTCCCGTTGGGAGCGAATCTAACGGGATCCCGTCCCACCGTTAAGCCATAGCTTTGGACGCCCAACGCATGCTCTTCGCTAGCAAGTCGTCATCTTCCTCTTACATATTCCTCCTCTACCACATGTGCTTGAACGGGGATCGGTAGGGGAGCCAAGTTGAGGCCACCGGAGCGGAGGGGAGGAAAATCGGATGGGGAGAGCAGGCAAGGACAAAGACGACGATGGTTCACAGTGGTTTGGAGACTACGGGTAGGGGCGAAGGGAATGAAGATTAGCAGTAGTTAATGTGCCGAGGTAGGGATGAGACGTCAGCGCACCGTGATGCTTCTTAAGGGCAGTGGAGGAGATGGCAGTTGAAGGAGGAGGAGAAAGAGGAAGTGTATGAAGCTAGGAGGAGATGGGAGAGCGCGTCGTGAGGTTGAAGAAGGCCCTGTTTGACATGGTCATGAATCCGTTAGGTAGCGTCTCCCTTTCTTAATTCGGAAAATTATTGGAAAATGTGTCCATTCACATCTTAGTGTACGACGCTTTTCTTATACATACGGCGTCTTCCGTCTGCTATCCACCTTTCGCGTAGCAAAGAGATGAAATTGTTGACATCGATGCACTAAATGCTAAAATTTTAATTAAAAATAATTTATATGAAAAACCGTAAATCCGTTAAACGATCCAGTTTCACTATTAGGTTCGTCTTACGTAGGGCTACAAAACTAAATTCTACTTATGATGTTGTCTGTGACAAGCCATCAAGATATATTTAGTTTATTAATAGGCAGTTAAACATCTTTCCTACACTCATAAAACTTACATAACAGTGTGCTGATGATTTGATATCATCAACTACAACTTGATAGCACTTCATTACTTCCTCTCCAGACTTACATCGTGGTGCAACGATGTCTAATAATAGATCACTTATTACATGGTACTGTTCACTACTAACCTCATAGTTTTTGCCTACTAACCTGATAATCGATGTATTATAACATTGTAATTGTTGACGATAAAAAAATTCATTGAGACATATCTAAGTGGAATATAGTTTTGAAGTCTTCGTCGTGGCGAACTAAACAATGAAATGAATCATAGGTCAGGTATACTAAGAGTTAAAATATTTTTAAATTTAGAATATGAGAGAATCTTTCATGACGTGAGCTATTTTTGGAATTTCCTTCTTACGTGCACGAAAGTGATCACGACGTCTTCACTTCCGCTCTGGTACGTGTTTTCCAATAGCAGCCTAGTGGGACGGGACGCGGTCGGCGCGTCGCTAGTTTTGCTTAACCAACGACGTTAGAGCTCAATTGCGTCCTTCTTAATTTGCTTACAAACTAACATCGCTATACTTCTCTCACCTCGTCTCATTGGGAGTACTTGTATCCTTTAGGTGGATAGGTGCAATCAGTTGATATGAAGATTTAAAAGTCATATTTTGTCAACTGACAACATTGAATATGAGATATATCTACCATACCATAAAAAGTCATATCTAACTCATTCTACATATCGAAAAACAGAAAACCAAAAATATGTCAAGATTAGTAGTTAAAAGTATTGCGCACAAATCAACTATTATTCGCATTAGAATTTATCTTTTCTTATGTGTAGATTAAATTGGGATTTAAAATTTTAAGACATCCTTGATGAATCTTATGTTAATGTTGTCAAAAGGTTTAAATTTTTTATTGATCGATTATGTGTTACCATCAAAGGTTTAGATTGCATACTAGTTGGTCCCAGTTCTCAGTCGCTGCAAGAGAACGGAGTATTGCGTATTGCGTTGGGGCAGCGTATACGTGAATACATGTACGTACGGCATCGGCGTCGTGCTAGCAGTATAAATAGAGGAGGCAGGAGGTAGTGGTGGCTTTAGGCCACGCTTGCATGCTCAACTCCATCCCTTCCCTTCCACCACGCCTGCACTGCTACTTCACACTTGTAGCTCATCGCACCACCCCCATCCATCATCCATCCACCGTCTCCACCGAGAGAAGAGCGTAGAGTGGAGTGGCACTCGCGCTCTTTCTTCGCATGTCAACGCAAACAAAAAGCGCCTTCCCATCCATCGCCTTCGCACCGATATAAGCCATCCAAACGTACCCCGAGTGCGAGAGGGAGAGGCGCAAGGGCAACAACACCGCGTGCAAACCGAGAGCAAGGTATACAGCACCTGCTGGTTCTTAGCTTCAAATTTTCCCTTTGCTTCTTGTTACAACTCTTGGTTCATGGCTGCAATTCAGGAGCATTTCCTTCTTTTTTTTTACTGAGCTCGCGTCGGGATTTAAGCCCGGCCATGCTCCAATTCCCCTGTTTCTTACCTCTGTTTCTTGGAATTAAACCATTTGGTGTCTCCTAGAAACCAAAGACAAGGATTTTACTTCATGCGAATTGTTTCTTGTTGGAATTAAACCAAACCGCTAATTAACTCCTTCTATTTGTCTCCGAATGCAGAGGTCTTCTAGATTGAGTACACTCGCAGGAGCTGAGCACGGAGATGTCCATGTCGCCGCCGGCCAGCGGCAGGAAGCGCAAGTGCCCACCACCGGGCCTGGGGGACATCCACGAGGACATGCTGGAGCGCGTCCTCGCACGCCTCCCGCCGGCCAGCTTCTTCCGCCTCCGCGCCGTCTGCCGCCGGTGGAACGCGGCCGCCGCGACCCCGACGTTCCTCGACGCCTGCGCCCGCGTCCCCTCCCGGGACCCGTGGTTCCTCATGCTCTCCGACAGGCCCCACCCGGCCGTCGCCTTCGACGCCGCCGAGCGCTCCTGGAACCCCTGCCGCGCCGCGCCGGGGTCCATGCCGGTGGCCGCGTCGGGAGGCCTCGTCCTCTACCGCGCGCCGGCCACGGGCGAGCTCACCGTCGCCAACCCGCTCACCGGCGCGTCCCGCGCGCTCCCCACGCCTTGCAGGGCCAGGGCGCGCCGCAGCTCCACGCCATTGCCATGTACAGCTCCCCCTACCGGGTGGCGCTCTTCACGGGCGAGCTCCCGGACCTGTCCATGGCGGTGTTCGACTCGTCAACGGACTCGTGGGAGGGCCCCGTGGCTCTTGGCCGGAGGTCCGAGGCCACGTCCGCCGACGCGCTGGCGCAGGGTGGCGGCGACGACACGGTCTACTTCCTGAGCAAGTCCGGCGACGTGGTGGCCACCAACATGCAGCGCAGCGCGTCGAAGCAGTACTCCTCGGTGGTCGTCCCGTCCGAGCGCGGCGCCGGCGAGGCCGTGGCCTACTTCCTGAGCCACTCGGGCACCGTCGTCGCCTGCGACACGGCGCGCCGCACGTTCGTCGAGCTCCCCCGGATCCTCCCCGTGTACTTCGAGTACTCCATCGACGTCGTGGCCTGCAACGGCGCCGCCTACGCCGTCGTGCTCTCGGAGTACCTCGACACGGCGAGCCTGCGGGTGTGGCAGTACACCGACGGCGCGTGGCGGCAGGTGGCCGCCATGCCGCCCGCCATGTCGCACGGGTTCTACGGCAAGAAGGCCGACATCACTGCGTCGGGCACGGCGACCGCGTCATGGTCTGCGTGAGCTCCGGCGAGGTCAACGGCTGCTTCATGTGCGATGTGAGGAGCAACCACTGGGAGGAGCTGCCCAAGTGCGTCAATGGCGATGGGGAGGTCAACGAGTTCTTGGCCGCCTTCTCCTTCGAGCCTAGAGTGGAGATCAACGTCTAAGTGTGTGTGTGTGTGTGTGTGTGTGAGCGCGCGCGCGCGCTCCGTTTTGTTTTACTCCTTGCTTGTTTGATTTCTTCATGTGTATGTAGTTGATGGCTGTTCGTTTGGCATGATCTAGTTCAGAGGTTTCAGATTGTTTCATGCCTACAAAACCGAGTCCTTGATTCTTGTGTCCATGGCAAAGCACACTGGCTGCTAAATACAACTCAAATAGAAGTCCATGTCACTGAGAAAGCAAATACAGTGTTGGGAACCTTCTTCAGGGCAAAAGTAACAAGGGTTTCGCCCATTGAGAAGCCAGAAGACGAAAATTGCATCAAGTAGTGCAAGGAGGAGAGCAAGTCATATTGGCAAATTCATGATTTTTGTTCTTGAACGTGACATTAAAAATCTGCACCTTTTCTCTGGCTTCAATGATCTAGACATTTGTTTGGTGGAACAGAGTATCAGATTCTATATCCAGCACTTTAGTGATTAGTTTTGTCCATTCAATTTTCGCCATTTACTCGCAAATGTTTCCCTACTTCATCTTACAATGTAGGCCTCATCTTAAGATGAAATTTTGTATGGGAGAAGCTGTTTCTCAGCTGGTCTGGAAGAGATCTCATGTGTTCAGTTCAGTCTGATCCAAGAAGTGCAAAATAAAAAAAGGAAATAAAGAGAGGAAACAAACAAGCACTATTGTAGTATAAGTAGAACTTTCTCCCCCCTTCTTCTTTCTCACAAGTGCAGTGCATGCAGCAGCTTGCCCATGCAACAGCAAAAGTTGGCACCTTTGCTTTGGAAGGAGGCAGTGTGGCTTCCACTGAGGAAAGAGTTATCATAAGAATTCTGTAGAGAGAGAAAGAGAATCAATGTAGGGGTATCATGCCATGTACTGCATGCTGTTGTGCTTCCTTCTTCTGTCTTCCGCTTGCCCTCTACAGCTCTCCTCTCTTTGCTTGCAGTAGAAAAGCTATGTAGGTGTTGTGCTGCATTTTGGTGTTGTAGAGCAGAGCAGAGAGAGAGATGCGTTGTGGCTGCAGATGCTCTGAGATGTTCTCGTAGTGTTTGCTTTATTTTGCTTGCTTTGATCTGTGGAGATGGTGCTGCTTTAGCAAGTGCAAACAAGGTTATTAAAGTAAGCTTACCGCTTTAGTAGTTGCAGACTCACGGAGGCTAATAGCAGCTTTCTTTTGCAGCAGCTCACTTTGGCCTAACATTACTGGCTTACTACAATTGAAAATTAAGTTCCCATCTCAAAAGATGAACGTTACTGTATGTAATATCAGTATATGTGATTAAAGTTTGGATTGCTAGCGAGTAGATCATCTACATATGATATTAGATCACTACGTGGAATTAATCGAGCCTAGTATATAATAAGGGTTCACCTGATCCATAGTCGAATGATGTTTAGACGTAGTTATGAAAATAAATTTGTCATGATTTGTTTATTTGCAATTAAGAAGATCTGTCAGATGTGATATTTTTAGGCACAATTATAAATATCTATCGGTTATATTCTGTTTAGGTATAACTATGATTTGTTTAGGTGGAATTATAAAGATTTATTGGTTGTGATTCATTTAGATACATTATGATGATCTATCGAATGTGATATGTTTAGATACAATTATAAAGATCTATTAGTTGTGGTCCATTAATAGAAACAGGGTTCACTACTAATTAATAGATGAATGTTTTGTTTTTTAAGATTTTATAGTGCGTCTTTTTTTAACCCTTTATATACATTTAATATATAATAGACAGATTTGATGGCGTAGCGGTGGCGGTAGCAAGATCATTGGGGCCATGTCACGCGATGCCACGCCTGTTGGATGAAAAGATTGGCAGGGGAATGATGGCGTGGATGCAAGGACATGATGGAGTGGTTGACAACGTGATAACAGAATTCTTCACGATCATTACGTCGGTGTCGATTTGAGATTTCCACCGAACAGAAAAGTTAGCAGGCCGTTCTCACAAATAAAGAGAAGAAAAGTTTAGCATGCCCTTGAACTTTCCATGCAATGCGAGACCTCCTCGGTTCCTTTCTCTGTGTGTGTGCAAAACATCTATGCAGTAGTTTTGATATATTTTGATATATTTTGTATGAAGGGCATCTAGTTTGTTAGTGGCAGAGCAATTTATTACTGTCTCGTTTGGGTCTTGAGATGGGCAGAGCTGGGGCCAGGACGCAGGCTGGCCGAGACACCTTTGGGGCCCATCCGTTTGGCGCATCGATCTGGTCCACGGGATCCCACACTCGAGTTCTTTTTTTGTATGTACTAGTAGAAGAGAAAAGATTCACTTATTACTGTCTCGTTTTTCCTTAGCCATTGGGTGATCGTGAGAACACACGCCGGATAACAATAAAAAAACGGAAGACACTGTTCGGCTGTTCCTATAGCGCATAGAACAAAATCCCCACAGAATTGTCACGAACTCATCGCAGGCATGCCAGCCCGGACACCTGCACGAAATGCAAAGGTTTTAAAGTTAAGGAGGCACTCGTGTTTGTGATTCAGCGTGTTTCCTACGTTTCCAAACAGGGAAACAGCGAGCTATTTCTTCAGCAGAGTATGTTATCCCCTTCTGTTATGGTCTTGCTCCGCCCTCACTTACTTTTGCCCATCTCTTAATTCTATACCGGTAAGAAAGAGAGGGGCGAGAACGGTGAATCTTCTCTTTAGGGACATCATGGGGAGCAGGACGCATCCCTTTTGGCAGAACGTGTGCTCCTCGCCTGGCCCCTCATCGATCCACTGTCGCGTCGTCAACGGAACAGAAGCTCAGCTGAACCGAACGCCTCGGTGGAGCTCGTGCTCCCGTCGAAACGGGCGCATACACGGATACAGCGCACATGGTAACACCCGTAGCTAAAAAAGTGCCAACTGCTATAAGCGCATGCCGTCACGTGGCTCCAGCCCCGCAGGAATCGAATCATACGACCTGTTTGGTTAGGTTTTCAACATCATTTCACTAAAAAAAAGCGGTAGTCTAATTAAACAATCAGTTTTTAAGAATTTTATCACAGTGATTTTAGATTTTATAGTGTAAATTAAGTTGTTTCGAAAAGCTACCTCCCGCCCAGCTTTTTATAATGTGCTGAAATTTGGAAACTCATTTCCCAAAATACTATAAATGGTTTGGATCCATTCAAAACCATATGTTCACTTTCCCACAGCCAACACAACTTTTCCAGACAGCTAGCTAACAACAGCTTTATTAACAGTCACAGTCCAACCAAACAGACCCTAAGTCTTTGTTTGGCAAGTGAGGATTAGATCCCCAAGGGGAACAAATCAAACAGAAAATTAGATGGATCCCACTCCCACCATCCAATCCCTAATAGAACTAATTCCTTCTCATCCAGTCCTCTCATAGTATTTTAGGTTTGTTTGGGTATTTGGGAGCTTGCTTGGATTGGTAGGGAAAATCATATTTTGAAATAAAAATTAACTCTAACAATTTTAATAACATTGTAAAAATATCACAGAGAGTTCAGAAAATTTTGAAATTAGAAAACTATAAAAAACATGATGGGTGCAACAACATAACTGCTAACAGGGCTAGACCTTATATGCATATTAAGTGGAACAATTCCTTCCAATAAATTGCACTAACTGATAAACAAATAAAGAGTTACATCATCAATCAATATTCATCATTTCATAAAACATAGGATTGGTTTTCCTTTTTCCAACCGTTTCAGACATAGCTACGGAGTAAGCATCCAAACATCTGAGAACACTTGGTAGTTGACAGAAAATCATAAATTATTCGTTGCAACTGGTTTTTTCCTTAGTACAAAATATATTACGTTCCTTAATGAAGAAGCTCCCTCCGGCTAGCAGCAAATGCAATATTAGCACAAACAGTGAATCAAGCAATGAGAAGCTGAGAAAAAAGAAGATGCATCAAGTAGGCTCTTGGTGTCCACTTTGAAAAGAAAAGCAAGCAAAGTTAGTGCATCTACATAACACACAGTTTTCTTAAAGCAACAAGAATGCTAAAAAGAATAGTGAATGGCATTGGCTACACTTGTTTAACTAGGACAATTTCTATTTAGAGAGCTAGTAAGCTAAAGTTTCTTGCTAGGAAGTAGCAGACTAGTAGTGCACGTATCTTCTACTGAATACAACTAGTTGCTAGCCGGCAGTGATTTCTTTTTTACTTACAGCTTCCATAGTGCAAAATCATGAAGAGAATGAAGAGTAAAGAGCAGTTATGCATGTGTACTGTTACTGATTTAGAACCAAACAAGTAGACACACAAAGTATCAAAGGCATTTAGGTTGGAATGAAAGGAGTGTTCCTGAAAGTCAGAGCAAAGACAAACAATTCTACAAAAAATTAGAGAAAACTGTAGCTTCCTCAATTTGATCATACAAGAAACTATAAAGACAGAGTAGTGCAAAATCTTGTGGAAAGGTTCTATAGTAAGCAAAATAGGTGATCCAAAATAATTGCCTTCGCGCCTCAATAGAAATGTTGGGGGCAAAAAAGCTCAATCTTTTCAGTGTCCTAATTCTAGAGCTTCATTTTACTAAGAAATTCTAACCCTAGAAATTAGTCAACACAGGAAGCCACATTGCATTCACATTCTAGAGATTGCTCAACACAGGAAGCCACATTGCATTCCCCATTCTAATTCTAGAGATTGCTCAACACAGAATGTCACATTGCATTCCCCATTCCTAAATCTAGCTCCCATTTTCTTGACTTGAT
Source organism: Stipa capillata (assembly GCA_019208055.1). Lineage (NCBI taxonomy): Eukaryota > Viridiplantae > Streptophyta > Magnoliopsida > Poales > Poaceae > Stipa > Stipa capillata. The sequence goes on from JAGXJF010002193.1 coordinate 1,486,108, forward strand.
AACAGAAAAGTATAATCCCAACAAAACCAAGCATCTCCATAGAACAACACAGCTCAGAGCAAAGAAAACCTGCTCAAGAACCATCAGACTTGAGACATTAGCGCATCCAAGATCACTCCCCTAGAGAAACAAAATCAATGATTAAATTATCCTACTCACAGTTGTGGATATATATTACTAGGCATCAAATATAAGAATTAAGAAAAACAAACTGCAAAGGAATTGTCCGGTACCTATCTTAGCCATCTCACTTAACCACATAAGAACATCCTCTTCATTAGCATTAAGAAAAATCTCACGGTTTTGCTCATTCTTGAACACACCAAATGCTTTTACTTTTTCTTCCTGTGACACTTCTGCTATTGTCTTCAAGAAAAAAATACATCTCTTGATAGAGAAATCATCCATACTTGTTGCGTCAATTCTTACACTAGCCAACTATGTAGCTTCTTGCTTTGCTATTGTCTTCAAGGAAAAAAAACATCTCTTGATAGAAAAATCATCCATACTTGTTGCCTCAATTCTTCACTAGCCAACTATGTAGCTTCTTGCTCAACTTGTTTTACTCCTCATCTGTAGATATCTCTCCATCATTCTAGTGATATCTCCATTATGCTTACGCCTTTTTGGATCTTTTTCTTGTTTGTTTCTTGAGGTAGTATTAGACTTCCTTTGTAGCATTTGTTCATGGTCCACTCCATCCTTGCTTTGCAGGTTTTTGTTGAAATTTCTCTCCATTCATCCTTTGCTCATTTTGTGTGCTCAGATCGTCATCGTGCATGGATCTATCATTGATATCAGGAAAATTAACCTCAGTCTCAACAAACTTAGCACTACTCTCTCTACTTGTGTAACAACGAAATACTGTGATGACTCAGATGATGTGAAGTTATAACTACCCTTAGCTATTTGGTCTACACACCAAATTAAAAATACGATGAAGGATAAGCAAAATGAAACATATCAAAGTACAATATGGAGGTAAGCACAAATTAAAAATTGATAACTTACCATCATACAGTTCTCCCAAAGCATCAAACAGAGGAAAATATTTATTGTGAAATTTCTTAGCTCTAAGATGTGACTGCATAGAATAAGAGTGTAGAAATGATTGATTGCATAACATAACTCGCTACTAAACTTAACAATGTTCGCGAAAACAACTTATGGTGATAATATTGTTCCAAAGTTGTGGCTCAGCTTCTATCGTACACCTTTGATCATTCCTGGAGGCCCCACTCTACTTCCTTGCTTCCTTCAACATGCTATAGTCTCTTTTTAACTCCTTTTCTTTTTCTTGAGTTTGTGCCTTTGTAAAATTCAAATATGGATGTCTTTTATGTAATATTTTTTACAACTGTATTCTAAGTTTCAATCCCCATCCATTTTGACCCATATGAGAAGGGTCATTGTGCACATGGAGCAAATCAACAAGAGCCTTTTCTAGTCCTGGATTCCATGCGGCTCTAGGTCTTTCTACTACACAACGTAACCAAGTAATGAAGTTGTGAGAATTCGTGATATATCCACTATATGAACATGCAATCATTTGCATAACAAAGAAAATCAAATAACAAAGAAGCTTGATTATAAAGACAATTACCTTGAATATATTGGTATTATGCAAGACATCCTTAACCTACTCTCATTTAGATACTCCATACTCAGAAATTACACGTTCACATAAAAGCACATGCAGCATGACAGTATGCATCAATCACAACTAATATAAGTAACTATAAATAATACCTCTTAGAGATGCCTTTGGCTTGTTGGTAGTGAAAGCATTTAGTGAAGCCTTTTTTCTGCAGTTTTTGCTTGTAGTAAACTTATACGAGGAGAGCCTCTTGCAAACATAACTGTTAAAAGCATAATGCAGATCAGACCTTGATCTAGAACAGCACTTAATTAGGCACCGTCCTATCTCCAGAAACAGCGTTACGAAACCTTTTACTGCCGGGCTGTCATGGATTGTTAGTTTATCTCTGCATGTTTAGGTATATGGTTGAAGAGGGCTGATGGTCTGATGGTTATTTGTAGTTTTCCTTCACTGACTAGTTCACCTGACAATTACAATCTGCAGAGATTTTGTAGAGCCCCATTCGACTGTGCCTGCAAAACAAGAACTCGAGCAGAAGGCAAGAAAGAAGCCATATATCCTGACAGCAGGAGTTTTTTTTATTGACAGGACGGACCTGAGAAATTAAGGACATAAGCAGCTGATGGAAGTACGGAAGTGACATTGCAACTACACTCCAGTCAACACAAAATTTCGTGGCTAGAGATTTCCAATGTTCCCCATCTATAAGAAATGGCAAGTATACCGACAGAGAGATATGACTGGTCCTATCAAACATGCCTTGTAGACATATCAGGCAAAACATGAACACCACCTTCATGTTTCGTCAAAGTAATGCAGAGAAACGGGCTGATAATTGATCTCAGTATAGAATGCGTGAGGCCCAGGAGGCAAAATCACCACAAACAACGTCGCCTCATGTTGGTGGTGGGACCTTCCTCTCTTGTCCTGACTCATCAGCTCTCTTTCCTCTCGTTATTCCGATGGACAATAGGAGCATGGAGTGGTGTGGCGGTGTCAGATGGTAGGAAGTGGTAAAAATCCGGGGCCTGACTTTCATTGGTTGGACCTGACAATGACGACATATGTGCGCCGCTTTCTTGTCTAGAGATTGTTTGAACCTGCTCTCCAGGCGAAAACCCTTGATCTGGCCTTCAGTGGTAGGATCTAGAAACGATGAGTATGTCATGAGTCGTTCCCTTCTTAGAGGCGTTTGTTTTGGAGGAGCAATTCCACTATACGGGTGCTGTCAAAGGTGGGGTTGAAGTTGACGATCGCTGCTACGTGCCAATACTTGCATTGGCATGACATTTAACTGTCATGTTTTTGCTTTTTTGCTTTGTGTAATAATTTGACTGCGTGTATCCTCAATGTTTCGACAAGTTCCTCTTGACTTCATGTTGTTGCATAGTTCAAATATATTTTGTATCATCTTAATGTATTAATATATTGCCCATTATGTAAAAATTTAATCTTGTAAAGAGTTTGTATCGATCTTGTTAATGGAATCTTACATAACATCGTCGATATTCCATATCCCATTTATCTCCTCTTCAATTTGATTTCTCTCATTATTCTTATTTGTACCACGAATAAAGCCATAGATTATCGAAACTAACAGGGTGCCCGTTCGTTGCAACGGAACCTCAAATAGTAGAACAACATCTTATGTTCTGACTAAAACCATAAGTCCATAATAAAATATACTGTTTTGCCTTACAACGATCTAATAGTAGAGTGCTCGTACAACACACATGCACACATATAACAAAATTTACGTACATATGTGGGTGAAGAAACAGCACCAACAAGCTAGCTAACTCAGAACGTAAAGATTGGATTCTATTGTTTAGTAAGATAATAAATTTCAGCAGAGTAAAAAACTAACTCAGAGCATAAAAATTAGAGTATGTTTAGCGGAGTTTGTTGAGAGTTACGTAAAGATTGGAGTCTGTTTAGCATAGTTTGTTGAGAGTTAGAGAGTTGGTTAGAGGAGAGTATGACACCACCATCACCACAGCCACTAACTCAAATTTTTTAGATAGTAAAGAAGTGAGAACACGGCACTGATATAAAAAATCGTCGTTCGTCCTGCGCCGTAGGAGGCGGCGCACGCCGAATCGAGCCCGCAGCGCCGCACACCAGATCAGGGCCGTCCTCATTAGATCCGCTGCTCCGCCGCGAAGAGGCACCGGCGACGCCCTAGCCGCTGAGAAGGAGAGGCACCCGCGTGGAAAGCCCCACCACGACAACGTTGAGAGCCGCGGCGAGGAGATGGCCCTGCCGGCGCCGTCTGCTACTGACTTGATCAAGATCCTTCCCCTCCTCAGATGGATCTGTCTGTACGCTCCCATCTCCTCCCCATGATCAAATTGGCATTTAGTGTTGCATTGTTTTGGAGAAAGAGATGAATATCTGCATCACGGGTGAAAACGGTGTGGCCATGGACTGGTAACATGGCACTGTAATAACATTTTCACATTTTTAAAGGTAGAATGAAAACGAGTTTGGATACCTCGAATACGAATATAGATGCGAGTAGTATTAGGTGTGAATGCAGACTGAATAAAAAGCAGACATGAATACAGTCCCGAATATTTTTAGGACACAAAAACCCTGTTGAACTGTGTAAATAAAAACAACATAAACAACAAAGTAGTATATTTTTTTTCTAATGTTCGTATATTCTTGTTGTTGCGAGGAACCACAAATATCACAACGTAGGCACAACTTCAGTAGTAAGAGCCGCACAAGGAAAAGTCGAAATATAGATGTTCCATCGCAATTCAAGCTGAAATGGAAATTTCTGAAACTAAAGAATTTAATTTGATTGACTTAAGTTTAAATTATTTTATTTGGCTTCGGCATATTTGATTATGCCTCCATGTTTTCTCCAAGTTGATTTTGTATTTTTCTAACTTGTTTGGAATATCAGCATTTTATTTAATTTTGAAATATATTTTTTGTCCGGTATTCTTTGTTTTAGAGAAAGGAATGATCCTTTACCTCTCTTTGTTCCTTTCTCATTGTCTGAGACCCCCCTCCTCCATAACTCTATTCGCTTGTTCACCCTTGTCGGGACCCAAAATCCATAACAGGGAATCTTAAGTGAAATTACTCGCTAAGTCGAAACGTCAACCCCGACCTCAACCCTTGGGTATCAATTCCAAGAGGAGTTGAGTGATATGGTTTCGAATAGCCCGAGACGTCAACCCCGAACTTGCTCTGGCAAAGTAATGCATAGATTAAGTAGAGTGATATGGTCTCCTCACTCTTTTCTCACTGAGCCGGAACATCAATCCCAAACTCGTCCCGACAAATTAATGCTCGGCTGGAGTAGGATGATATAGTTCCTAAACTCCCAGTGGAAGAGTCACTTCACAGGGGTGATTAAACCTAACAATTCTATGATATAGACTCTGAAACCCTACCTGTACCATGTGCTTCAATATCATACACGCAAGGCACATTAGGCAGGTGAGAACAAACAAGTACCACAACAGTAACTCTACGACTAAAACTACAATAATACTAGTGGTTCTTTAAAACTTAACAATATAATTCGCACAAAGAGTAGATTACACAGCGGAAAGTTGAACATGGCTAAGAAGCCAAAAGGTAGGGCCAAAAGATGACAGCAAAACAAACCAAGCTGTCAAACCCTGTGCAGGACCACTGCCTGGGATTCCCAGCGATTAGTCGTCGTGGGCGTCGATCTCTACATAGAAACCATCTGTTGAGGGGATGATTTCCTCTGCACAAAATTATCAATAACTGCAAGGTGAGTATAAAAATTGTACTCCGCAGGACTTACAAGGAAAATTAGTAATAGATGCAACAGGTTTCAATAAAGGGTATTTGTGGACTATTTTGCGAAAAATTAATTATTCTTTTGATAATATTCTTTAAGTAGTATAGAATTCGACTACTAGATTACTTTTTAAAAGAGATGTGTCAAATCTTCATAATGAAATCTATTGCAGATCATCGTACACTTAAATCTTTGATTCTTCCTCAACCACCAGGGAGGAAGTAATCACTAACTCCTCAACCTTAGAGTTGGCATATTTTAAAGTAATATTGTAGTTGTCTAATTCGATGCGGATTCTTACCAAGCTGTCTATAACCGCGGAAATGGCTACTCGAATAGTTCAAACCTGCAGGGGTGTACATCTTTACCTACACGTATCGATCGACTCTTAATGTTAGGCCAGAGACACACTTCACGAGGTGTGTTAGCAGAGTGTGATCGAACACGACCTTTACAATGTTTTCAACTTAAGTATGAGCTATCCTAATGGGCTAATCCGTGTACACTAATCCGGCTGGTACCCCCAACACGGTCCCAAAAGTTGTAGTAGGTAATATATCACTGGTTTCGGACCGTGTGTAACCCTTACACCTATATTAAAGCACTACATCACATCATTTTTCACACACCTGATAAATGAAAACGGTGAACTATGCAGCTCATAACTTAATTTTAGACAAATTATTCAGTCGTGGATGACCCATTATATCATCCGTGTAGAAGTACGCAAATCTTGATTCAAAAGGACACCGGGAACCGGTCCTTGTGGAAAAACGAGACAACCCAGCATGCTCCCAGCCATGGCCTCTCGTCTAACCTGATAATTATTAATCAAGTTCATTAGTTGCTTTTCGGTGAACACCCACCTACCACTTAACCCACCCAGAATATGTTGGTTTGTCTGTCATCCAAGGAATTACGACTTTTACATGTCTAATCATGTCTAAGCATAATTAACAATATAAGTAGTTTAGAAGTAACCACTATGCTACTCTAAATAGGTTGGGGTGTGATGGTGTTGATTGGACGACAAAGTAAGTTATGCAAGGAATAAAACTAGTATTTAACGGAAAGTATAAATTGACTGCACGCGATAAAGGTTTAAAAATAAATAATACTTTGTAAGTAATAAGGAAGTTGCAATATGTTCAAAGGGATAGCTTGCCTTGAGGTTCGGCTATTAAGTCTTGCTCCTGCTAGGGATCATACGCTTTGGAATCTTCCGACTCTATCGTGAAAAACGAAAACACCGAAAAAAGGAGATGCAATAATAAACATCAAAATGATGAACACTAGCATGATATGAAATGTATGTCATGGCATAATGGATTCAAAATAGAGACCAATGCAAATGGAATCAATTTAATCGGAGACCGGACGCTGGATATATTGCGATCCGACGACCCCCGGTTCATCGGGAAATCCTAATTTGAGTTTTTAGCTATTTATATTTTTTCTAGCATGCAAACATGTATGAAAATAACATATTTAGGTAGATCTCATTTTCTGAATATTTTGATATATTATTTATATTTTTCTGATTAAAAATGGATTTACTATGATTTTTCTAAGATTGAATAATTTTAATACCTTTTTTGTATTTTCTCAGTAAATAAAATAATATTAAATAATTCAAAATAGCAACAGAGGATGACATATGGGCCCTGTAGTCAACTTTGGTCAAAATTGACTCGGATCAATGACAGGTGGGGCCCACTGTCATAGATTTTTTATTTTTTTATTCTTTTTATTTAAAACCTGTCGGGTGGGGCCCATTTTTCATAGAGACAATATTACTCATTTGATTTCATACACTGTTTAGTTATTAATTGTGGTCATTAAAGCATCGGAACAATTAATTAAGGATATTAATGATGTTAGAATAGTAATAATTGAACTAATTACAGTTATTAAATAGTAACTGAGTATAAATAATCATCATTAGTTACTAACTGTGTCATTAATGGGTCGGAACAGTATTTATTGCATTGATTACAGTCATCAGTTGGCATTTATTGTTTAATAATTAATGCTTATCATAAATATGTCTTAACGACATAATTAATGGGCTATTAAGGCCCTAATTAATATGGCTGGGACTCGGCCGTTCGGCTCGGTCCGACTGGGCGTCGTGGCCGGTTCGACCGGCATGGGGCCGTCGGTGGCGGCAGGCTAAGCGGGAGGCGGGCGAGGCGAAGTGGTGGCGCAGCAGTTTACCAAGGCGGCGACGTGGCGGAGCGGCAAGGTGGTGCAGGGGCTCGACGGGAAGGCTGGGCGACGGGGCTCGGCGCGGGCGGGAGCGGAGCGGCACCGAGGCGAGGAGCTCAGGGGTCGGCGATGAGGGTGACGACGATAGGGGCGAGCGGCTTCGTGGCGGCGGGCACCGAGGGCGGAGGGCGATGGTAGGGGAGAAGGGCAGCAACTGCTTGAGGGGAAGGCGACGAGGTGGTGGAGGTTGTCGGCGTCGGGGCGCACAGGAGAGAGAGGGAGGCCGAGAGAGAGAACGCGGGGAGGGCTCAGTCCGGGGGAGGGGGAAGAAAATAAGAAGGGGAGGCGGCGGCGGGACCAAAGCAGGAGGTGGAGGAGGGAGCCCGGGCGCCCGACACGCGTCAGTGGCGAGCTGCTCACGCAGCTACTAATGGCCGCGGTGACGGATAAGGATAGGCCGACGACGTGTTAGGGATAAGGAGGCGGGGCTACATGGGCCAAGCGGTGGGGATGGGCCAAGGTGGGGGGAGTTGCTAGGCCAACTCGGCCCAACCGAGTGGAGAGGAGAGGCGGGAGGTGGAGCGGGCCAGGCGGGGTAAAGCGGCCGGCGGGGAAGAGAAGACTGGGCCGCCGGCCCAGTCGGGAGGAGGGGGGAGAGAAAGAAAATGGGCCCTAGAGGGCCCATCGGGGGGAAGAGTTTAGTTTAGGTTTTTATTCTTTTTCCTTTTTTTTCTTTTAACTTTTATTCCCTTGCTCTAATTCGTGCTTGAATCCTTTTTAGACAAAAATAAAAACTTAATTTAATTCATAAAAGTTTTCTAAAAGTTCTAAAATCAGATTGAATCATTTGAATTGATTCTAAAATAATTTGTTCAAGAATCTTTAGATCCAAAATTTGAAATTCACTTTAACCCTTATATAGATTTTTGAAGTTTTCCTTTCTTTCTTCAAGGTTTTTCTTGACATTTCAAAATTTCAAAATTCTTCTCATGTTTAGACTTACAAACATTATGCCATGATGCATAATAACTCGGTGTTAAAGATTAGGGATGTTACAACCCTTTACTCCTCGGTGCCCCCTCATGGACTGGCTAATGGCCCAATGGGCTAAACAAGTGGCCATTCGTAACATGGAAAATCCATGTTACTTTTTGTTGAATATCTATTTCTTATCAGAAACTACATTTTGGTAATTCTTTTTGTATCTGGCAAAAAAAGAAAATAAATAAATATGCCAAACTCTCTCGCTCTAATCGGTCGAGTGGACGCTTTTATTGGCCATGTCCAGCTTCCAACATATGTACCATGATGCATAAAAAAGGGGCTAGGGCACCCATCTCCAGGGGCCCACCATGCTCTTCTGATCCTCATCCTTCGCTCCACAGCACATGAGAATAGTATATATGCCTTTGGCCCATCTCACTCTCTCTCTACTCAACAACCTCTTGAACAAACATGGCGCTACAGTTCATCTTTGGCGTGTCCTCATCTCCCCTATGTGGGATGCTCCTTTTGCCACCATTCTCATCCTTTCCCTTCTGTTACCTCCTCTTCTCTCCCCGAGGGGAAGATGTCACCGTTGTTTGACCGCCAGGTGGTGGCCAACACTTCTCTACATGGTGAACTCGTAATGGCGGCGATGGGTGGCGTGATCCAGTGGAGGCTGGTAGGTGGTGATGTTGCATGGAAGCATTTTTTTTGTTGCGGCCAGATTTGGATGTTGCTGCGTACACTTGAGGATTCTATTGCAAATTTTGTGCTTTTGTTGCTTGTTTCTGTTGTGGTAATAGATGGGAATTCTTATATACATTGGTTAATTTTGTTGCAATGTTATACGAATCATGTTGCAATGTTGTTCATTTGCTTATTCTTATTTTGTTTGTTGCAATCGTGCAAAAACAATGTTGCAATCGTGCAATCAAATTGTTGCAATTTCTACGGTTCTTGTTGCATAGGATCTTCAGTTCTTTTCTAATGTTGCATAAGTATATGTATTTTGTTGCAAAATCACAATGACTTTGTTGCAAGACTTGGTAGACGGAACACCAACGCTTTCCCCATACCAATGAGCCCGACACGGCTTCCACATCCCATGACGATCCCGAGATGGCAGTGCCATGGGGACCTCCAGCGACACAACCTCTTGGCATGAGGCTCCTCGTGGTTGTGGTGGCCTTCTTGCCTTTGCCGTTGCACATGAGCACCACATACATGCTGGTGATGGTGCTCACGTGCTCATCGAGCTACGCCTTGGGGAGGTGAGAGGAGGAGGACGTTAAGGTTGTAGGGAGGCGAGAGGAGGAGGTGCAACATAACCTGTAGAGCGGAACGGAGAACAAAGCATGTTTGGAAGAGACGAACAAGAAAATCCACCAGCAAAAACAAGCAGATCAGCCAGCCGAGGCCTAGTAGCTGCCAATAATATGCTTTCGCTCTGGAATTATCCAACAAAATCCATACCCGGGCTGTTCGTTTTCGTTTTGTTTGGATCGGATGGAAAAAAAATTCGCTCTGTTTATAACCCTAGACTGTATGCTCCTATCTCTCCCCTAATCAAAACTAGCAAGTACATACGTGCATGCACGTTTTTCACAATATATATTACATAAAATATATATTTACATATGTGGAGAACTACCTGAATGAAAAAGTTCATCACTAATAATATGTTAAAAATATAAGCATTACTTTTCTGAATAAAGAAATAGCATATAAAAAACAAAGTATACAAATTGAATCGGGGAATAATTAGGAGGCAATAAGTATAATTTGGAGGCTATAAGTATAGGAGTGATTAATGGAGAATCCTATCTTTGTCCACAACCAATGAAGAATTATGAAATTTATTTAAAGATTTCGGACAATCTAGATTGAAAGAATCTTGGTCTAACTCATGCTTTTTATATTGGTTTGAAAATGACACATAGCAAAGAGACAACATCATGGGTGGCATTATTCAATTTGTATTTTTTTGAAGTGACATGTATAAATAACTAGCAAGGTACCCATGCGTTGCTACGGAACTAACGTATTGATAAAATGATCGTTCTTTTTTTATATGTGTGATCATGTGTAGTTTTTATTCGATTGGCAACAAATACCACCTCTTCTCCGCCCACTCCGTCGAGGCGGCAACCACTATGCACCCTTCTAGCTTTGTGCATTGTGTCTCCTCCGCTTGCGACCACCATGTAGTGTCTTATCTAATTCTAGCGACTGTCTAGCGTGGTCGCATTTGCCCGAGGCGATGGTTGGTGGTGCCTTCAGCGTATCAATGTAATTATGTAATTAAGAATAACAAAGGATGTACATACAGTAATGGTGACATTGTGTCCCTGCATTCGGCACTCCTGTGACATTTAGGGACAGCGGTAGCGGCCGGTTGTGCCTCTCTCGTCAGCTTCTGCTCCAACCGCTACGTTATGCCTTTATTAACATGTGCAAGCATCAAAGAGAAATGTCATTGATTGCGCCTCTCTCATCGGCTTTAGCTCCAACCGCTACGCTTTGCCGCCGTTGACATGTGCGAGCATGAATTCGAAATTTCATTGATAAAAAAGGATTCCAAATACTAGGCTAAGAATAATGGAAGTGACGAGGGAGTACTCGAGTGTTTCTTTTTATTATAGGATACTCAAATTTTAAGTACTTAGATCTTTATGCAATGGATTATCATCCTCCGCCTCTCATCTTATAATAGAAAAACCATATGTATAGAGATTTGAGCACTCCCAAAATAAAAAAAAATACTCTCCTACATATTAGCAATTTCCAAGGAAGACAAACATGTGAAGAAAGGGCATTGCCTTCTCTTGTATCTTTAGACTGAGCGAAGCCTGAAAGCTTTAGTTTTTTCATTTGCTTCATGAAAACCCGCTGCCAGTTTTCTCTCCGGCTTCATGTCCTAATGAAATAGAAAAACAAATAAATGTATCAGCAATTGCTTATTACAGACAGAAATTGGACGCCGACTGATCACAAGTGCTCTGGTCCATGCATTGCCGAGCGTCTCCTCGCGCCGGAGTTGTTCATGCTCCTGCCATAAGCCTCACACCGTCACATCTTCCTCGCCCGCGGCACTTTCGACTCTTCACCACTTTGCACAGCGCACACGAACCAAGTGACTATTTAAACTGATGCAATTAATGGCAAATCCGAGCACAATAACGAGTTCAATGCCATGGTCAAGAACACGATTGAAAGGATGGACACTAACCTTACAGAGGCAGTGGACTTGGCTGAGGTGCAGTGTATCCTTGGACTCGAGGAGCTTGACCATCTTGATGTTGGCGGCACCGTCACCTCCACCTCCGTGGCTCCGTCCCCGGTTGACATGAGAAACGAGGAGAAAAAGTGAGGTGGTAGGAGATCGTGAACAGATCACGGGGAGCAGTTTCCCTTGCGCCCCCTTCTTGTCGTGGATTCTCAGAACAAGGAAGGGAGGACAACGTCGGATCTCCGTTTGTTCCTTTTGAGGCAGTTGGATGTTGTTCATAATTTATCGGTGAAGATTCGGAGATACCCATTGAGTTTGTTGGTGTTTGTTGTTGTGTAACAAGGTCGAAATGAGCGTGGCCCTACCAGTCAGCACTTGCGCGTGAGAGGCGAGCAGAAAGGTCGGAGCGGGCGACGTACATCAGCAAGTCATATTTATAACATACTCTCTTCGTCTAGAAATGTAAAACGTATTTTGATTGGTTAAGATAAGACTTTGATCAATATTAACCAACAATTATATTATTAATATGTGGTTTATATATGTGATACAAAATCATAATCACAAGTACTTTCCAATACGAATCTAATGATATCAATTTTATGTCACATAAATTATATAATAATAAAGTAATTATTAGTTAAAATCTTATCTTAATCAATTAAATATGTTTTATATTTTTAGACGGAAGGAGTAATTTATAAGACAGTAGAGATTTCTGGACTAAAAAAACGTTTGGTTCGTCGATTTTATCCCGTATCAGATTAGACCGTGACTCGAAACCGTTACTTGAGTTTTGTTCACGGCGCTGCAATTAGTTTACATGTACGTAATCTAATTACAAGGCCATTTATGGCCCATGCCGCCCAACCCCCACTTCTTTTGAAGGATAAAGACCTTAGAAAGATCTGGATTGATTAGGAAAGTTTGTTACACCGCAGTTCTTACAAAGGGTTACCAAAATGAAATAAAAATTGGTAAACTCTTGAGCTCGGCATACCTATTTGCCTCTTTCTTAGTCATCCTCTATAGCCGTTCATCTAATACAATCCAGTGGACCAAAATATCAATTCCAGAATATTTGGCCCTCAATCAATTCCTTTCCTTGTTAACGAATCGTCTTATTGAGTCACTCCTCGATCCCCTTGCTCTTGCAAATTAACCAAGAAGCGATGGATGCAGTGCGCCGGCACCCGCAGTCCCTTGGGTCACCGCTGCACACTCCCCACCACCGTCGTCAACCACACCGTCGCCACCACCACCGCGCTCCTCCACAGGTGGCATCCCAATGACGATTCCGTCTGCTCCCTCTTCCTCGACTCCTCCTCCCCAGACAACACCGCCGACTTCCTGCACTCCGTCGCCAACCTCAACCGCGCCATGCTCCATCTCAGGCTCCCGTCACACCGAAGGCCAAGGCCTCATCCAGGTGCAGACGCTCCTCGGTGCGGCGCCGCTCGACTTCGCTTCCCTGGTGCCACCGACCGCATCCTCCTCGCAGGGCTCGCCCTCCGCATCCGCACCCGTTGCTCCTGCACTGACGGCTAGAGGAAGAGGAAGCGCCACGGACGAAGAGCAAGAGGAAGCGTCGATGCCGACGAAGAGGAAGCGACACGAACGCCCGTTGATGACCGCGCCGCCACGGCGGCTCTTCTTCCTGGTGCCGCATGACCTAGCCGCCGTGTTCATGACACACGTCGCAGCGTCGCACCTGGGAAACAAACTATTATTGTGTGGGAAATAAACTATTGTTGTGTAGGAAACAAAATAAATTGTTTTTAAAATTAGATGTTTCTATCACACGCAGATTGTTTCTGTATCACGATAACAATGTTTCCACGCATATCTACTCTGGTCAATCCAATCGTCCATTAAGCCAATTAAATTCACAATTTGTTTCCTAAAATTTCGGGATTAGTTTCCTTAAAAATTGGATCTATGATGTTTCCTTAAAATCGGATCTACAACGTGTGTTGCATTGGTTCAATAAATTTGTTGCTTATGTCTTAACTATATGTTTTCACATCACGACAACAATGTCTCCATGGGCATCCGATCTGGCCAATCCAACCGTCCATTGAACCAACTAAATTTGGAGTTTATTTCCTGAAATTCTGGGATTAGTTTTCTTAAAAATCGGATCTACTCCGTGTGTTGCATACATGTTATTGTTTCACTAGTTCAACACGTTTGTTGCCTATGTTTTAACTATATGTTTCCGTATCATGATAACAATGTTTCCACCAACAGCCGATTTGGCCAATCCAACCGTTGATTAAACCAACATCTAACGGCTCTGTGGTATGCCGATTTGGACCAATATCGACATGCCGATTTGTAGCAGCTCCCATAAAAATTACAGTCACGCTCCTCACATTTGTAGGAAGGACCTTGAAACTATTCGGGAGCGCAAACCAATCCTTCACCGCCATTGATGGTGCTAAGGACGAAGCCGAAGATGACCGCGTCGCCAACAGTGAGCACTCGCGCCTATGACGCCCGGCCATGTACGTGGCGGATCGACTGCTCGTAGCCTCCATGGGCAACGCAGAGCTTGGGGCCTCCGGTTCATGGAGGTTGGAGTGGGTGTCGGTGGAGATCAACTGTAGGGCGTGGAGACGCCGGCGATCGATCCAACCGAAGCACCAGTCGCCGCTGGGAACATATGGTGAGATGGCGTATAATCCCAAACTGAGCTCATCGTCGATGCTGCGAGAGCTTAATGATGGTGGTGAGCTCCAAATCTTCCGAGGAGAAGAGGGAGGATAACACAACGGTACCTACACAAACCGCCGGTAGGGTGGGCAATTGGATAAACCAACAGAATTGTAGTAAGCGCCGCACGGTGCAACCTCGGCGGGCGCACGCAAAGGCGTGAGCAGCACAACCATCTTGGCGAGGGCGACACCAGGTCTCGTCACCAAAGCTGCTTCTGCATCTTCATCTCGACTTCGTCCTTGGATTGGAAACCATTGCTTTGCTGAAAGCCGAGACCACAAGGATGAGCTCCTTGCCACGGTGGACGTAGTAGCAGGCGCCTTAAGGAATGGCCGAGAACGAGATTTCCCTAACGAATCTCCTCGATCTCTCTCCCATGATATGCTCCTCCCTCATGATTTCCTGCTTCCCGACGCATGACCATGAGGAGGAGGAGGTCGTATAGGAGGCTGTTGGACGCGACCATGAGGAGGAGCATGGAGACGTGGCGGTGAGCGCCATGGACGCGGGAGGAGCTGCGGCTGGACGGCAGTGGACGCCAGTGAACTCAGCATTGAGCGCTGGTGCGAAAGCAGAAGGCTGCGGCTGAAGCGCACGAGGGCGCGGCGGCCAGAGCGGGCACTGGCGTGGGCCTTGTTGTAGGCGCGGGGGATCACGCCGAGTGTGCATGCCTTGCATTGCTCTTCTTTTGCTTCTCTTGGATCGACTTAATCGGTAGATCTGCTTTGGCTTGCCTTAGGTCACGATTTGACAATTTGTGGTCTTGTTCTTTTGTTTTCCGTATGAGTTCTTCTGAATTATTGATTTGGTTATAAATTTGATGCCAGGTCGGCGATTCGCGATTTGGTGATATTTTAGATTGTCAATTTGGTGAGATTTTTTTGTGCATCCAACCCAATTGACACAAAAACCAAACATATATATTGATTATGTTACATACCGTACTTGAATCAAATAAGTTCCTGTTTTTCTTGATTTCGTTTTCACTACCGGTGTAATCTCATTCCCTTTACCTTTACATTTCTTTCCTTGAACCAAATGGATGTCAATCCCGCAATGTGGAACCAATTCAAATGGAACTTACATGCCAAAGTGAAAAACAAACTTGTGTGATACGTGGAATCTTACTAGAAAAAGAAGTCATAAAGAGGCAGTAGAAACATATATAAATGTAAAAGGGGATTGCAGTAGTAGTTCAACTCAAATAATCAAGCAATTTAAAACAAGGTGCAAGCAACATATTTAGTACTAGATTTTTTATATATGGCAAGCATCTGATAACCCTGAAAAACGTGAAAATGTTATGAGAAAGCGATAATTTATTGTACTATTTTAAAATCGTGCTTAAAATTTCATCTCTTTTATCGTGATTTTTTTTTACATAATTCATCTACTTCCATCGCTTGTGCCATATCTCGCGGTCCAATCAAACTTCCTCCACGACCACACATGTAAGTAGACACTATTTGTATAGTTTGTACATACATACATTACAATCGAACCTGAGAATGCATTCATACACACGTGTCGATGAACATCCGATCCGTATCACACCGTATACGCACGCAATTAATGCAAGCATCGATCCATCCGTATCAGCCGAACAGCCCGAGCCTCACCGGCGTGCCGGTCTGCGGTATCCACTCGGCGCCGTGCAAGAAGCGCTCCACCGTGAACTGCGCCGCCTTCTCCTTGTCCAGCACGTGGAACCCTTTCATCTCCGACCGCGCTGTGACGTTGGCGCCGGACCCCACGTTGCCGAACTCGCCGTAGAACGCCGTGCCGAGGTTGTCTTTGCCCTCCCACGGCATGTACCCTTGCCCGTGCACGAAGCCGTCGATGATGGACTCCATCACCACCGTCCTCGCGAAGTCCTTCCACGGCCGCCCGAGGTAGGTCTTCACCGTCGACGACTTTTCGGCGAGTCGTTCATCGGCGACGATGCGGGTCCGGTGCAGAACGAAGCCGGTGGTTTGCTGCCGGTCGCGGCGGCCGTGCGCGGTGACCACGCCGGGCTTTCCCGGGAGCGGGGCCTTGACGAGCAGGACGCAGCGCTGGAAGACGGCCGCGGCGTCGCCGAAGATGAAGTCGATGGTGCCGGAGATGATGCAGCTCCGGTAGTACTGCCGGTAGGCCTGCGCGAAGAGCGTATCCTGGTTGCCGTCGATCCGGCAGTCGAAGAAGATGGCCCTGTCAGCCTTCACCCGCAGCGCCAGCGCCTGCTGCTTCTCGTCCCCCGCCGTGTTCCGGATCCCCAGCCTCATCGCTATGAACCTGTCGCCGTCCACCGCTGCGTACGTAGGTGCAACACAACGACACGCATGGTCACATTGATTTGTTTGGTCCATGCATTCCAACGATGGGTAACTAAGCAATGGGCTTTACCGAAAGTGGCGGTCCTCCACATCCTTACGCCGTCGGCGACGCTCTTGCTCGCCGTGATAATGGACTTCCTCGCGCCGTCGCCGTACATGGTGATGTTGGCCATTCGGTTGGTGATGTTCACCGTCTCCTCGTAGACGCCTTCCTTCACGTAGATGACATACCTCCCGCTGTAATTCTGCGGCATGGCATCCAGCGCGGCCGAGATATTGGTGTAGTCGCCGCTGCCGTCCTTAGCCACCGTCACGTTGGGCGTCAGCCCGACGTTGTGTCGCTCAGCGTCGAGAAGCCTCCGGTCCTCACTGGACACCCACGAGGGGGAGGGCACGGACTCCAGGAGCCGGCGCTCTTCGTCGCTGTCCTTGTTCTCGGCGGTGACGCCCTCGCCCGTTTGGGACGTGTCGAGGTTGAGCATGGCGGCGAGGGCGGCGCCCTGCTGGATGATGGCGATGGCGTTGCTCGAGATCTCCCGCGCCTTCTGCATGATTTCCTTCACCTGATCGCGGAGGTCGCCCTTGGGGAACATGTCGACGCAGGACCCCTGGAACGAGATCACCGCGCTCAGCCAGGACTGGAGGTCCTGCGCCGGCCCGTCGACGCCGCGCCACGCGATGCTGGCGAGCGAGCGGGTCACGTCGGCGGCGCAGTCGTCCAGGAGCATCCGGCAGTCGCGCAGGGCCTCCTGCACCAGCGTGTCGTTGCTCTGGCGGACGGCCTCCAGCGTCGACGAGCGGTTGAACCCGCGCGCCAGCTCCCGCGCGACCGCGGTGATCGCGGCCGCAGCAGCGGCGTGCGGTTGGTCAGCCGTGTCGTTCGACCGTGACAGCGCCTTCTCCAGCGTCTCCTGGCACGTGGCCTGGTAGTCCGTGGGCGCGCAGAAGAGGTCGACGGTGCGCATCGTCGAGCTCATGTTGCGCTTGTTGAGGTCGTCGTCCTCTCCGAACTTCTCCGACAGGACAAACGCCGCCATGCCGACGATCATGGCGATGAGCAGGACAACCGAGATCCCGCCAATGAGGAGCTTCGTGCGCGGCGGGCCATCGGCTGCGTCCGACAACGTGCTGCGGGAGGAGGACCGCGGCATCGACATTGGCGGCCACAACCTGATCAGATCGATGCTGCGGCACAAGTCGACTCTGATCGATGGGCACGAGGCATCAGTTTGATATATGCATTGAAAGAAAGAATCAAACGATTAACTAACTATGATTAGGAACAACAGTGGGGAAGTTTGTTTCGTTTTGATTGATTTTTTGTTTGGTACGTGGTTGTGGTCTGTCCTTGTTCCCAGGAACGGGGTTTGTTGGATTTGTGCTGGCAAGATTCTAAAACCGGGTCTTTTTTTGGAAAATAATAGAGATGAGTAAGAGCACCACTTTTAGGCTCGTGTAGTTTACATTCGAATGACTATTCATCATCCTCCCAGAAGAACGTCAATACAGCACGATTAATCTGTATTTAATTCGTGGTCTTTCCATTGTTAGGGTTAAGCATAGTCCCCTGCCTTACTAGATCTTTCCAAAGTAACTTCTATATATGCTACTATCTCCATTCTTAAATGTAATTTATAGTGAGATGTATGCAATCAATCTTTTAAATTTTGACCACTAGTATGTGTAAAGATATGTAGATATACTCTATAAAAATAATATCATTAGATTTTACACTTTTTATTATCTTCAATAGCATATCATGGTCGAAAATTATAATCAAGGTCTTGTCTTGGAGACTATGAAAAATCAAAAACTATCTATATTTAAAAATAGAGAGAGTAATATACTATCTTAGCTACGTTAGCATTGGTCCTATATCTTTTGCGACTATTGTGCGACTGTGCATGCCCCCTATAGCCTTAACCGGCAATATTCTTGACTGTAGCTCTCGAAAACCGCGTGAGCTCCATGATGCCCTGAGGACGAGAAGGCGCCTCTCGGGACGTCCAATTGCAGATTTGTGTCATCTAAGTTCCCACGCGCGTTCTATTTTGTCATTTCGTGCATGCAAACCCATCAATATCACGTAGTGATGGCACGTACTTGTAGTATTTCTTTTTCAAGAAATATAAAATTGAAAAATCTATTGCTTTTGAACCGAGTATCCAAATAATGATATGTTTTTTATCATTGTTTCCATAGCATCGAGAGCTTCAAAACTAGACCCCATTTGAATATGTTTCGATGATACTTTTTTCTGCCTCAGTTGTCAAGTATAGTGTATGGGTTACCAGATTATTTGTGTAGTGTTATCGGATAATAGTTTGTGTAGTACTAGGTTATTAACGCAATGTTATCATATAGTAATTAATTTGTGTCTTACTAGATAATCGGTGCATTGTTATCTAAGTCTGGTGGCGGAGAAGTGGTGGACCCATTTAAAAAATAGTGTCGTTGTATATTCATCTAATTATTTTCATCGTAGTTACCATATTATTTTTATATAGTTGTTAGAATATGATCGTATAATTTGTGTAACCGATATCAAATTTGCCTGTTTTGTTACCTTCTGCCATCTTTCTAAGCTTAGTAGGTTCTTCAGGAAAAACAAAACGATTTTGGACATCATGGGAATGAATTATACGTCTCACCCTCGAGCGCTCACACTTGGGTAGGAAGTGATAACTATTCCCTAGTAACCTGATAACATGCAAGCTATTACTTGATAACCAATACAGTCGAAACCGAAACATATTCGAGTGAGATCTACTTTTGAACCTTTCATTCAGCATAATACAATAACGAAAACGGATCATGAATCGAAAAAAGGTGTAAGATTATTGTAATTTTATTTTTATAAATAGTGACGATGTTAGCGGTTTGGTTATTTGTTGTGTTAGCAATTCTACATGCCAAGGGTGAGGCAGGAAAGAGAAAAAGCATGGATCATGTAGAAGTGAGAGGGTGGGATGTAATTTCATACTTTGAACAGCAAATGGAGCAATGGACACGCAAGAAGCGTTTGCTGGCTAAGACAAGCTGGCAAACTACTCCCATTATATTTTAGTTCATAAATTTACTCTTAAAATTTTAAGGGGTATTTCTATCTCTTGTTTTTGTGAAAACAAGATCTCCCAATAATTATATGTGGCAAGATGAAGAGTCAGTTGACATCATGATTTTTTAAATGCTCTTAATTTAGATAAAGTTTACCATAAACCAAGCTTAAAAGAATAACAACTCACAATGTATTCTCCTAAAATTTTTACCAAAACATGTTTCCAAAGACCTTATTTATAACATGTTTGATCCAAAAAACCAATAAAAGTTTGTGTGTACCGATTCTAAAACAGTGCCTAAAAATAAAAATGAATGCCGCAGAGACTGACTATGTATCTTCGGGGAAACAAAATAGGATGGTCAATAAATAGTAGTGTCTAATACACCAACATAACGCATTGTTTATAATACAGTATCATTTCTCTATATCATTCAAACGTAACAATATTGTACCAGTAGCTTAGATATAAAAGCTCTAAGCTCATACAAACTATAGCCGTACATGTTCGAATATAAATAAGAGACAATTGCTTATTTGCCATTGACAAGCATGCAGATTGCTCATTTGCCATCGAACAAACGAATGTTGCTCTTATACCGCTTACAAGTTCGTTCCGTTGCCAATTTGCCATCAGCTGTTAAGTAGGCGTTAACTTCTTCTAGCAAAAGACGATTTTGCCCTCAATAGCAAATAAGCAACACTTTGCACAATACCATACGTTATTTCATTCACAAATAAATTGGACATCTCGCTTGTAATTTCAGCATGTAACAGTTTTCAGCATGGCAATTATTTCACGAGAAAATTGCCATTGAGGGCAAAATCGTCTTTTCCTAGAAGAAGTTAACGCCTACTTAACGGCTGATGGCAAATTGGCAACGCATCTTACTTGTAAGTGGTATATAAGCAACATTCGTTTGTTCGATGGCAAATGAGCAATAGCCATGCTTGTCTAGGGTAAATAAGCAATTTTGTCTATAAATAACTAACTACATGTCACTCCACACAGGCATACGGGTGAAAATAAAACTCAAGGCTCGCAAGCCAGCTTGGGCTTGAGTAGGCTCATCGCAGTTCGGCTCGAATCGATGCAAGAACAAGCCGAGCCCGGCTGAGCTCACTTCCCAGCTCGCTGAAAAATCAAGCCGAGCCCGAGCTGGCTTGCGAGCCATGCATTGTTCGAGTCAGCTGGCGCAACGTCCTAGCCCAGTATTGGAGTCAACGCAGCGGCCTACCCAAAGCGATCCAGCCCAAATCGAGCGTGCGGTGCGGCCTGCTACTAGCGACGAAGGAAGCGATCGATCAATCGATTTACCGTAGAGGAGAGCTGTCAGCGGCTCCTACGTTCCAAACTCTCGATCGCAGTGAGCACCTACACTGGCGCTGGCTGTCCAGCGAGCCGCCTCCGGCATCCTGCAGGACCTTCCTCTCCTTCCCCGCATTACCCACGGAGCGGCAAGGCAGCTTGGAGTTGTGCACGTGTCGAGGAAGGGTTTGAACCATTGCTCTGTTGCCGGTTGATGTTTTGTAAGTGAACAAGGGTAGTTATAGCACTTTCTTGATCGGTTTCATATCGGATCCCGTTAGGAGTTGAGGCGAGCTAGGTGTGAAAACGGATTGGAATCGGTCGGAAATAGGTTCTATCGTATTTGTTTTTGAATTTTTTAACGGAAACAGAAACGAAATCGGAAACCCCGGATTCGGATACGGATACGAATAATGTCAGAAACGAATACGGTGTGAACACGGAACGGAAGCGGATATTTATCGGACACAAAAAGGAAAAACCCCTTGAACCATTCACAACAATACAAGGAAATAAATAATTTAATTATTAATTATTTTCTAATATTCATAAATTATAATATCATTAATAGATTGTTCATCATAAAGTTTCAGCAACATAACAATAGTAAAATGCCACTGAGAATTTGAATCATATGGTGCATGATAAAATAATAGTTCCTGTTAACGATTGGTGAACCGTCGATCTTACAGTAGTCATGAGACAGAGATACTTGTTGTTGGGTAAGGACCCCTAGGGCACAAGGCCAAGCGATCTGACGACAAGAAAACATCCTTTTTATACAGGTTCATGAGACAGAGATACTTGTTGTTGGGTAAGGACCCCTAGGGCACAAGGCCAAGCGATCTGACGACAAGAAAACGTCCTTTTTATACAGGTTCATGAGACAGAGATACTTGTTGTTGGGTAAGGACCCCTAGGGCACAAGGCCAAGCGATCTGACGATAAGAAAATGTCCTTTTTATACAGGTTCGGTTCTCCCTCAGGATAACAACCCTACATCATGTTCGTATATATTGATTGGAGAGTATCTTACAAAGAAGGTGTATGTTAGTGGCTATCCTAGACCTAATCGGAGGCTACTTCGATTAGTTTCGCGGGGCTCGACTCCTTCTAGGCGGCGAGTCTTCTCGTGGGAATCGCTGTGGCTTCTGGATGGCTTCAGTCTTCTAAGACTTATGAGACTTGTCAAACTCGTCAGACCTCAAAGACCTGTTCTCCCCTATGGGATTGCTGATCCTTTTGTAGGGAGCTCCCCGAGTCGTACCGGACATGAACTTATACCCGATAGAACTCTGGCTTCCTTAAACGTTGGGATTGACTTCCTAGATTAAGGGGTGTCCTTCCTCCTTACGGGGGTTACCTTATCTCCTGGAGATCTTTACCGGATACGTATTCTTATTCCAATAGTCCAGGGAATCATACATGGACACCTCCTCGTATACGGGATACTATAATATTCATCGTCAAGCCCCCCATCAGTACGTGAAGTGAGGTCATGACTGTTTTGTAGAAAATCTGCCCTTTTCGGGACGCAACTCCGAGTAGGCGAAATCGAGTACTTTGTTGACCACTTTCCCGAGTAGGCACTATCTGTACCGGGTAGTCGCAATATCCTTGTCGGGCCAAACCTCTGAGTGGTCCAAGGCTTTTTATGGACTAGCCTGCCCGAGAAGCATCTTTGATTTAATCTGATCCGTCGATCACGGACACACGTTCGCCTGTAGATTTCTGGGAAACCGAACCGTCGTGACGGAATTTTCGCGTGGTGATGAAGAATCTTTCATTTTTCTGTGCTACTGTTCAGCTTTAGCCAAAATGTAACGCGCTCGTCGGGGTCGTGGGTTTGTCAGACCCTCGTTTTCCCGTGCACGCCGTCTCGCATGCGGGGAATGCAACTGTCCACATTTAATGTGATGGAACAGATCGTGCCATTAACCGTGCTCCGGTCAGGCGAAAATTGAATCTCTTAAGAGACCGAGAGTTGGTTGGGGTTTTACCCGCATTGCTCTCTGTCTCCTAGCATTCCCATCTTCTTCTTTGTGCCCCTGTTTCCAATCCTTGCTCCGCCGTCGCTGACCATCGTCAGCGACAATGGGAAAGAAAAACACAGCGAAGAAGTCCCCCGAGACCAAGAAATCGGTGGAGGATACTTCGGGAGAACCGATCGTCGTTATCCCCGAGTTTGAGCCCTCGGTGATGGACTCTGCTGCCCTCAAGAAGCTCGTGGCGGAGGAGTCCCAGAGGTATTCGTACCTTACCGGGGGGCTGCGAAGGAGACGGTCCCGAGTCTAAACACAAATTGGACTGTCGTCTTCGCGGATTTCTTCAGGTGCAGATTCCAATTCCCACCTTCTCACTTCTTTCTCCTAGTGCTCCAGTTCTACGGGATCGAGTTGATACATCTCAACCCGAACTCGGTCCTGATGCTGGCGGTCCAAGCACACCTGTACGAAGCGTACCTCGGCATCAGGCCGAGCCTGGAGCTCTGGAGGTACTACTACAACCTCCGCTGGATGAAGGCCAGCGGTGGAGGCGTCGTCGACGGTGCTGGATTTTGACTTCGGGAAGGGAGGAAGGACGCCTACATCTCCTCCTCCTGGAAGTCATCATGGTCGGGCTGGCACTCGAGGTGGTTCTACTGCTAGCCCCCACTCTCCTCCGAGATCTACTACTACCGCGGTTTGCCCCCCTCCCAAATAAGAGCTGGTTGGAGGCCCCGAAGGAGACCAAATGGCTCAAGGCTCTCGTCAGCGACATCATCGCCCTTGCAGGAAGGGGCTTGTCAGCATGGGATGTCGCGGAGGACTTCCTTCGGTGCCAGATCAGCCCTCTTCGATCGAGGGTAAAACCTGCCTGGGTGATCCCGGAAGGCCAAGACAGACAAGGGATTTCGACACAGGTGGGCGTCCGAACCCTTCCGTGTCATTTTAGTCAGAAAGCTCCTGTTTTCTCACTCATTAGATTTCTTTTGATTGTGTAGATCTTTTATCCGAGGAGCTTCAGAATAGGTTGAACAACCTGTTCGAGCAACCTCCTCAGGGCGGGCGGACTGACGTGCCCTTACCAATCCTGAAGCTCAGCTCCGACAAGCAAAAGGAAATCCTTTCAGTGAGTTAACTGTCTCTGCATTGTCTAGTCATGGTTCGTCCGAATAGCGCTACTAATATTATCAGGGTCCTTTTTTGCAACGAGTAGGCCGTGGGGCTCCCGACTCGGAGGCTGAGCAGGCTGGTATCCCCATTCAGGACGAAGATGTCGAAGTCCTCGGTGCGACCGCTCCGACCCTTGAGACAAGGGTCGAAGGTCCATCTGAGGCTGAGGTGGCAGCGGAGGCTATCCAAGCGAAGTCTCCTACTTGGGCTCTTTCTCCTCCGCCGAACCCCCAACCTCAGGTACAAACTCGTGCTTGACTAGCTCTTCCCTTGGTTTCTCCATGCTTTAGGATGACGGGAATGAGCTTGTTGGAAAGCAGGATATGAGCGACGCTCACCCGGAGGAGCCGACACCTTCCTCCATGACTACCCGCGTGGAGGAGGATGCGCCGACAAAGGGCAAGCCACTGCTGGTCTCTACCGAGAAGCGGAGTTCAGAGGTTGCGGCAAAAGGGTCTTTACCTCTGGCGAAACGCCAACGGTAAGTCTTTCCTTTAGTCTTCTGTTCCGATCTTTTTTCCTTGAGGATGCTGATACACCTCCTTCTCCGGCTAGGTTGTCCATCCGTCCGACCGGAGCTCCTACCAAGGCTACTGTGGGTAAGGAGATTCCCGCGGTGGGCCAGGTGTAGCCCCCGGTCGAGAAGGCCAAACCCCCAATGCCGGAGCCATTGGTGCCCGAGGACGACGACATTTGCTCCCTCCTACAGGTAATCCAAGGAGTCAGTAACCAAATGTCAATGTACTCGGTACTAACCTTGTTGTTTTGACAGCGCACCCTTTCTCGAGTTATCCCATTGCGAGGCGAACTCGAGGAGCTGAAAAAGCGCCTCAAGGAGTCCGAGAAGAGGCGGGCGGAGAGCGAGGCCGAGCTCCAGGCCGTGAAGGCTCGCCTCTTCGAGGCTAAGTCTTCACTGAAACGGGGTCAAGCCTATGCGGGGAAGCTGGAGGAGGACCTCGAGCATGCCCTTTGCACACTCGAGCTGGCGCTCGCAGAGGTCGGAGTCGCCGTCTTCCCAGTCCTCCGCGTGCTATCCGGTTGGTGGAGCTGGTGGCGTCAGTATCCCACCTGAAGCCTGTCGTCGAGAAGCTTCTTTTTGAGCAGCTGCAGCAAGGCGTTCGGGACGTTCTGGCCATGGTACTAGCTCTTCTGAAGTGCTAGTACCCGGAGCTGTCCCTGGAGGCCCTTGAGGCCGATCTACCGGCTGGCGAGGAAGAGGAGCTCCTTGATGCTGTATAGGGTGTGGCTGATGTTTTTGCGGACCGTGTCCAGGCACCTAGTCTGCCTAAATAACTTTTTAATAAACTGTGATTAGTAACTGTGTTTTAATCAGTGTGTTTTTGTTTTTTGAAAACTCGAACTCCACTGCTCTGCGAATGTTTGTGGGACGCGAGGGTTCTCATAGACTTAGTTGAGCTTTGCGTCCACTTTCCTTGACTTAGGCTTACGAGTTGTGCCGTATGCCGCTGACTTGCGATCGACTAGGTCTTAGGTTTGGTCGGATGGAGGTCTCATTGGCTACTCGTCATCAATAAACGTGATAGGGGGTCTTCATACAGTCTATCGTGGCCATAGCAGCAACTCCCGTTCCCTTGTCGCGGGGATATTGGACGCTAGTTAGTAAGTTCCATGTTTG
This sequence comes from Stipa capillata, assembly GCA_019208055.1. Taxonomy (NCBI): domain Eukaryota; kingdom Viridiplantae; phylum Streptophyta; class Magnoliopsida; order Poales; family Poaceae; genus Stipa; species Stipa capillata. Next base: position 1,512,113 of record JAGXJF010002193.1, read on the forward strand.
CCCTGTTGGTGACAATATTGCACTCTATCCGTGACGCCTTCTATTCAAAGTAGTCGGTGATGCGGATAAGCAGCAGGTTCTGTTGGCCTAGTTACATTCGCACCTTCTCTTCTTCTTTTACTCGTGGTCGGAGAACGTTACTACGGAACCGGGGAGCTTAGTCGACCAGGCCTTAGGTCTGGTCAGGTGGGGGGGCTCAATGGCTTCTCCTGTCACCTGCAGACACGTTAAGGGGTCTTCCTCGCATCCCTGACGGTTGCAGCGCGGAACCCTTTCCCCTTGTGCAGGTTGAATCGTTCGTACGTGCATGTGTACGCCTGATGCCACATACTTTATCCAGCCCCCGACTGTCTTATTCGAGAAGTTTCTCGGATAGGCAGTCTGAAAAAATAAATATCGAACTAGGAACTTTATATTTTAAAAAACTGTGAACTAACTGAAGTATCATTTACAAGCTACTATAAGAAAAAACTGCTTGGAAAAAACTACAAATAAAATATCATCCCCTCCTCTCGAGCCTGTCATTGGTTGCTCCAGAGACTCTTGTGCTTTTGTCATGACCCGCTGAAAAAGCTTGTCGAGTGCGCGTGCTGGGCGGTGGCGCCCGGAGCGTCTTATCATCGACTTTGTTCGTAGCTTGACGACTTGAGGCTGGAGCTGGCGCAACCTGAGACGGACTGGCTTTAGGAGAGGTGATGACTGTGCGATCTTACCGAAGGTATTTGCACGAGGAACTCTCTAAGGGGACTTGATTATCTCTTTACTGCTAACTCAAGCGACCTGGATAGGGCGACTTCTCCTGTGGAGCCGTTGTTCTGCTGAGGAGAAAGTCCTTTTTTGCCCCGGTTCTGAACTAGTACTAGAACCTCTCTCCGACTTGGAGGGGGTGTTTTACGAAGTTGTCGCTCGTAGTTGCGGTGGAGGTCTTGCTGACGCGGGGGTGCGTGCTGTGGCATCGGAGTCTGTTTTTTCTGCTTGAGAGTTGATTTTTTTTGCGAGGTCGAGGCTACGTTTGTTGCAGAGTAGTGCTTTCTGAGGGGAGCTCTTTATTGTGAGGACACCCTTTGAGCCGGGCATCTTCATGCACTTGGAGGCGTAGTGCATTGCTGCCATGAACTTGGCCAGAGTTGGGCGCCCTAAGATGGCATTGTATGCTGTCTCGAAGTCAACTACGTCAAACATGATCTTCTCTGTTCGAAAGTTCTCCGGTGTTTTGAAGGTAACCGGTAGTATGACTTGCCCGATCGACGTAGCTGACGAGCCTAGGACGATACCGTGGAATGCCTGTGTCACCGTCTGGACCGATGACCACTGTACTTGCATCGCATCGTGAGCTTTTGTGAATAGGATGTTGAGGGAACTCCCTCCGTCTACGAGCACTCGGGCCACTTGGCAGTTATTGATCGTTGGTTCGACAATGATCGGGTATCGTCCTGGTTGAACACAGTTCTCGGGGCAATCGGTTTGGTCAAAAGTGATCGTGACCTCCGACACTTGACTACCTGAGGGACTCGCGGTATACTCGTGAGAACTTCTCAGGCAATCGCCTTGTATTGCCTCTTCGACTCGTAGGAAGCCGAGCCCCCGAATATATGCTTGATTGCTCTGACAAGCCCCTGGAATGGCTCAAGGGTGGAGTCATCGTCGGAAGTCGTGTCCCGGCTGTTGTTTGCGACCTGCGGGCTCTCCCCGCAGAATTTCTCTCTTTCTTCGTTGAGGTACTTCTTGAAGATGCGGCACTGCCGGAGATCATGCGAATCGGTCTGGTGGAAATTGCACCAGAGTTTTCCTGTCTTGTCAGAGGAAGTCGCCTGCTTATCCTTGGTGTGTGGTCGCCAGGTATGCTTCTCGGGAAAATCGACCAACACCTCATCGGTTTTAGATCTGTTCTCCCTGTTTCCCTTCGGAGGATTTCTTCTTGCGCTTCGTCTTTGTTGAGTCGTCTCTGGTCCGGAGGGGAGACCTGGGCAACCTGTTCTGTTGCTGCTTGATGTGATGTAGGGTTTCCTCAGCACAGGCAGCCTTTTCAGCTAGGTCCATCAGCTGTGCCATTGTCTCTGGAGGATGCATGATTAGATCGTGCGTGCACATCTCGTTCCTGCTGCCTCGAACAAAGGCGCGGATGACGTCCGAGTCTATTATTTCAGGGATAGTGTTGCGAACAGCACTAAACCATTTGGTGAATTCTCGGAGAGTCTCGTCTGGGCGTTGGATGACTAGGAATAAGTCGTCGACCCGGCCGGGACGTGTGAAAGTACCTTGGAAGTTTCCGAGAAGCATGTCGCAGAGCTGTCCCCAGGAGCGGATCGTTCCTGGGGGTAGGTTCGTCAGCCAGGTCCTGGTTGCTCCTCTGAGAGCAGTCGGGAGGTAGTTGGCCATGACCTTCTCGTTCCCCGCCTGCGGCCTCGATTATCATAGTGTAGATCTGCAAGAACTCTGCAGGGTTTGTGGTGCCATCGTACAACTCTAGGGCCCCAGGCTTGAAGCGAGACGGCCAGTGCACATGTCGGAGCTTTTGGGATAGCGCTTGGCATCCGTTGATGGTTCTCCGATAAGGTGCATTCTCACCACTGTTCGAGGTTAGAGATCGCCCCTAACTATTGGCACGGTGCCTGTGGTCTCTCCGGGGAGGAGATTGCTCTCGCTAGCGCCTTTGGGATAGGCGCTCGTTGAGCGTGTCACGGAGGTCGACGTGCTGTTCCCCCCGGCGAGACCTATTCTTGGGATGTCGTGCTTCTCCGTCTGATTCGATGTCGTGCTTCTCCGTCTGATTCCTCTTGTCAGAGAGGGGTCTTCCCTCGGTTGGAGCTGTGTGTCACCGACTGGAGTCGAGAAAACTCGGCTTGGGCTTGTGCCTGCTGTAGTTCAGCCTCCAGCCATTGTAGCCACTGCATTCCATCGATTGTCGTCAAATCTGCCGCCGGTGGTCGTGACAGCGGATTGTGCATCTCGGCGAGTCTTCGAGCAGTTCGGGACACATATACCCCCGTGCCTTGAGGGGTTCCGTTTGCTGCCGTAGGCATATTCCCGTTCCCACGGGGAGTAGCCGTCGGGCTTCGATGTTGTGAGCCCCCATGCTGATCCGGGTCCTCGAGATCTTCCCGACCGTCATGGATCGCGAGAACCACTCGAGGGTCTAGATTAGATGAAGTGTAGTTTCACTCCATCGTGTCTTCCTCATCGGGAGGGATACTGTGATTGAGATTTTGATCGTTTGGTCGATCAGAAATTGCAGGCGACAGTCCGGACATCGGGTTGGTCGCTCCTGCCTGGGAATCGTCGGTCAGCACCAACGTTCCCCCGAAGGCCTTGGCACACTCGGTCCTAAAGGGATCAGCTTCGCAATCCGAGTACTCACCAGTGGCGTATTCTCCAAGATCTACGCGGTCAGTTGTCGGGTACAGATTTATTTGGCCGAAGTTGTCGTAGAAGCCCAGATCTGAGTACCCGGTACTTCGTGTGAGAGCGATCGGATCCCCGCCGAACCTGCTTCTTCCTCCTTGGGTCGAAACGGGGAGGGCTGTGCAGTCGGCGTCATGGGCTGATTGCGACTAGTTGCACATCTTGCCGACTCCGATTCTTCCTTGACGGCTTGAGCCGGAGAGGTCCCCACTGTCGGCGCCATCTGTCGACGATTGGTGAACCGCCGATCTTACGGTAGTTGTGAGACAGAGATACTTGTTGTTAGGTAGGGACCCCTAGGGCACAAGGCCAAGCGATCTAACGATAAGGTAACGCCCTTTTTATACAGGTTCGGGCCTCCCTCAGGATAACGACCCTACGTCATGTTCGTACATATTGATCGGAGAGTGTCTTACAAAGAAGGTGTATGTTAGTGGCTATTCTAGACCTAATCGAAGGCTACTTCGATTAGTTCCGCGGGGCTTGACTCTTTCGAGGCGGCGGGTCTTCTCGTGGGAATTGCTGGGGCTTCTGGATGGTTTCAGGCTTTAGGCTTCTAAGACTTATGAGACTTGTCAAACTCGTCAGATATCAAAGACCTGTCCTCCCCTATGGGATTGCTGATCCTTTTATAGGGGGCTCCCCGAGTCGTACCGGACATGGACTTATGCCCGAGTAAAACTCTGACTTTCTTAAACATCGGGATTGACTTCCTAGTTTAAGGGGTGTCCTTCCTCCTTACAGGGGGTTACCTTATCTCCTGGGGATCCTTACCGGATAGATATTCTTATTCCAATAGTCCAGGGAATCGTATACGGATACCTCCTCGTATACGGGATACTATACTATTCATCGTCAGTTCCATTATGGTAAATAGCAGTTCACAAATGTAACAAACCAATTTTTAGTAATTTTTAAAAATTTATTTACAAATGATTACTAGAAAATTTCCTGGATTTTTCTCAAATTAATAAAGTTTAATTAAAAAATTTCTAATTATTTTAGATTTAAATTGACTAATATTTAGTTGAAAATATTTTATTTGGCTTCTAAACATTAAAATATGCATCCTTGAATTTTTCTAGATTTTTTAAAGTTGATTTTGTATTTTTGGGAGCTTGTTTGAATTTACTAGATTTTCTGTACTTCGAAAATTATTTTTTTCCTGAACTGTCTTCACCTCCACCCAAATGGGCCACCAGCCCATTCCCTCTCTCTTCTTTTTCTTTCTCTTTTTTCTCCTATGCTGAAATTCCCTCTAAAGCCTAGATGGGCTGAATATGATACGTGATGGGCACATGGCCCATATGATTTCAGTATTTCCGAATTAAGTTATCCAGAAATTCCGATTCCGTTTCCGTTTCCGATGGAAACAACGGTTCCATTTTCGATTCCGATTTCGATAAAAAAATTCCAATTCCATTTTCGTTCCGAAAGTTTCCGAAATTTCCGTTTCCGACGCTTTCCGTTTCCGTTTTGCTCCGGAATTCCAGAAAAATTCCGATCCGTTTTCACCCCTATGGCGAGCGGTCATTCCTCTCTCACACTTATGGTGTTATGGGTCACAAGTGAGTTAGTATCCCAGATTACTTTTCGGGATTAACCTGTAAAATATTATTGGTAATTTGGGTAAAATAATAATTTAAAAAGTAGAAAAATGAATAAAATGCTTAATAATTTAAAGACTTTAAATAAAAGTGGTGAGAGGTAATGAATTCCGGTAGATTGCTCTTTAATGTCAAGTGTTGGTGATGATGCATGGCCTTTCTAGGATTCAGTAGGCGAACCACGCATGGTAGCCATGCTCCTCCATTCACGGTATTGCACAACTCTATTGTCCTCTTTTTGTTTAATTAAAAAGTTCCTACATCTGTGTCCATCAGATTGCATATATTTTTGGCATATATAAACATATCATAAAATATGTGCATATTTAATATAGACCTTTCAATATATAGACAACCACATATTTGAACCTTTTTTTTAAACTTAAATGGTTCATAAGAAATGGTAAAATATATGCAAGTATGAAAAAAGTGTGATAATATCTAAGACTTATAAATTTATTAGTATTCAAACATAGTCATGACTAAAAAACTCAAATTTTCTAGTTTAGCATGTAGGCAAAATAAAGCTTCAATTTAACTATGACGTATTTAATCCAAATATTCTTTTACAGATTTATGTCTAATGGAATATGTAATGTTAAGTATATTAGGGCTATTGTGTATAATTATCCTATTTTGGCTTATTATTCATTTATTTAATGTTCAAAAAAACAAGACAAGAGATGTTCCTAGTTTTGGGGTTTCTCTAAGAATCCAACAAATCCTTACAAGTTGTTTTATTGGGTAAGCAATGGCCGACACAAATTGGATTTGTTTTTTCTTTCCTATTTATTATAGAAATAACCATTGAATCCTTACCACCTGGCATGATGCTAAACACCACTACATATTATTACTCTTTTACATGTTAGTTATACTTCATGCGCATATTATTACTCTTGGATGAAATCTAAAAGAGGTATTTTTGACAAGTTTATGTAGAAAATATACACATGAAGTATAACTAACATGTAAAAGAGTAATAATATAATAACTAAAAGTAATAATATAATTATAATTATGTAATGTTAACTATTGGGGTTCCTCGTAAGATAATAATTGATTGGAAGGAGGAGAGGTAGGACAGAGATGCTATTCATTCTTTAGTGAAAAGATGATCTCTTTATATGCTCTAAAGCTATGAAAAAAGATAGCATTAAGTACCAACGATATCACTTAACGGGATCATCTATTGTATGAGATGTTTTATGCGTTATCTTTAAATGATAAGGACTTAAAAGAAGGCTAAACAACAAGAAATTCCGACTAGGTGAGGACTGACATATTCCTCAGTTTGCCACTGAAATTTGCTCGTTTTTGTCAAGTCAATCTTCCGTTACGTGCGTGTTTATTTCGGCCAGCCAGGCTTGATTTCATCGTCGAGGGCATGTGAATTATAGGGAAATGGATTTTGCCCCTATACGGTGACCCATCACCACTCCAAACGAGACACGACCCCTTTCCTTGCTCTGCTTCAAATTTCGTTGTCAATCACGAGAGTTGCACTAGTCCCACAAGGTGTATTTTGGACTTCATCCTTGTTCGACCGTGTTTTGACGCGTTGTTATGGAAGACAAGTAACAAACGAAAAGAGCAAAATCGAAGTGCCAACGTTTTCTTTAAGAAGGGCAAAATCCGAGTGTAAAAAGGAACAGATCAACGGTGAAACATTTTTTTCAAAAAAAATTCTACACGACGTTTGAAACTGAGCACCAACATTTAGTGTTTTATGGACCGCCTCACACTAAATCAATTTCTAATGACTAGGCCTAATGAGATGCTTTGACCAATCATTGTCGCTCTCAGATGAGAAGCCTCGAGTTCATTAGCGTTTGGGAAGGGGTGCAAAGTGCTCCAGGACTCCAGCCTTTGTCGTGCAACTTTGAGCCCATGCTCACTCGTGATGCGCCCATCATCATTACGTGCCTATTCCGACAACGTATATTGTAGTATATCGCCGCGTCGACGACACGCGTGCAACCTTGCTGGCTATTTTCGGGGCAAATTCCATGCCGGCCTCGTATGCATCATGCTCCTATATCATAGCCACTCAATTCATTTAGGTTCACTACAAATATATTAATAATTATCACTATTATTTTTCAGAAAAGAAATATGTTCTAACCCGTTTCTTGAATGTCGTGTTGCTAGGCGACAGAAAAAAAAAGGGGAAAACTATTATGGGGTCGATCCTCGCGTGAGGGCTGCCCCAACTGCTGTCTGATCACGCTTTAAGATTCGTAAGATCAACACCCAACGGTAACAGGAGCAATCCTGACATGAGGATCGACCTCAAAAAAGAGTTTTCCCAGAAAGAACTTCGGTTCTCATCAATTTGTAAGATGGACTGGAGTTTCTGGATTCCAACATTCGCCTAATCAGTGCTCTTGAAGAGAGAACTTGCGAATTCATATTATGACATACATCGCGTCTCTTCAGGTCGCCAGCACATTAATGTCGACGCAATTCTATCCTGTTCACTTAAAAGCAAAGAAAAGAAGAAAAACACCAAAAGAAAGTGGGGCATCATATGAAGAGTAACGTTATTTCCCCGCTGAAAATCCCATCATTTATCCATCATCTTGTCACACATATACAAATTGTGGGATACCTCCCAGTTGGAGCAGTTGGGGTTAAGAATCCCAAATAATCTTCTCTAGCTGCATTAAGCAGACCGCATAGCATTCAAAATTCAAACTACAAAACACAACAAACCATCTAGATCAAACCCCTAAAAATATCATTTGGTCAAGAAAGAGACAATTTGTGGATAATTCCTTGGATGAACCACTTGAAAACAGAGACGCTTGACGACGTCATCAAGCAAGCAAAAAGATATCAACAAGATACGAGAGCAACTTTGGCGCCAATAGAAAATCGCATTCTTGCACCGGCGGTCAACATCCTGAAGAAGATTTAAGTCTAAGTAGTAAAGAACGAGAAAACAACAAAGCGGATCTGCTAACAGCTAGTCGACTATTTTTCATTTTGCAAACAGTCACTTTTTCTTGCTAAATCTTCTCCTTCTGGCTTCTTCTTCTTCTTCACGTTCGGGCCATGTGGCAAACTCACCAGAGCTGATGGCGGAGGGTTAGGGGTTAGAGTGGAGATGGTAACTAGAGCCGGAGGATTTACATGGAATGCTTGATGACGGCCACCAGAATCGAGCAAGGAGATGCCGAGATGAGGGTGGCGGCAGTGACAAGAGGAGAGAGAGAGGAGAGAATTGCGGTTAGGGTTATATATAAAAAGAAGTGAAATCTAGATCCTTCAATGAAGATCTAATGGTTAGAATTTTTTTTAATTATTGACAAATTAGAAAACAGTTATAAATAGGCAAAAAGTATCCGTCGCCATTAGATGAGACGAACTAGCTAGTTGGAAGACAATAAGGCCTCGTTTAGGTCGGGGTTAAGTTAACTAGGTCAGCTAACCTTAACCTGGATAGGTTAGCTTAACCCTAGTTTTATGTTTGGTAGCTAATCTGATTAACTCAAATTACTGTTTGGCTAGATTAGGAGTTAGCAGTAAAAAAAGAAATTTATGAGAGTTTGTTATACTAAGTTAAGTTATTCTATTTTTTGGTGGATTAGTTAAATCCTAAGTTAGAGAGATTAAATAGCTTTGATCAAATTAACTTAACCTCATCCAATTCAAAAGTGTTTGGCATGTTATGTCTTTAACCCACCTCTTGACCCACCTCTATCAAACGGGGCCTAAACCAAAGAATAGGGAGAGGAACTGAACTGTTCATGGGATCGTGATGCGAATTGCTGCGTAGGCCATGACCTATAGACAGGGCATTTTATTTATAATTTTGGACGCTGGTGTGTTTGTAGCTTTGTGATCATGGCGAGGAGGATGACACGGCCAATGCCTATCCATAACGCGTAATAAGATCAGCGCCCGTCCTACGTCTGCTGTTTGGCCAACTACCACTTCCCTGTTCAAACTCTAATTAAACATTTACGACTAATATTATTCAGTTAGTAACCGACTCCTTCAGTTGTTCTTCGTTTCTGTTGAGAGGAGAGTAGTGCTGTCCACCAAAGCGCCTAACTTTGAATATGTTGGGATCCTCTTTCTCCTAAACTTTATGAAATACCAGAAATGTTAAAAGTTAGTCTAATGCAGTCAGGGTGAGCTGCTTCTGGATTGACACGATGAATTCAGTTTGAGCGAATTTCATACTTGGGATAGTTCCTGAAACAGATTTTTTTTTCTGATAACAGAAGCTGCGGCATTGGCATTAGGCGTGTAGGTTAGAGCAGAGAGCAACAGTTGTTTGTTTGTGTAACTGGGAAGCGAGGCCAAGTACGGTGTACTCAGATATCTGTCAATCTGCTTCCGTGTCCAAGATGAGCGCATGTGCCCGCACTGTACACACGACATGGACAGCCATTGGCCTGTCAATACTGAAAGTCTGAAACAATGCTCTTAGTGTGGTAAAAATAATCTGCAAAATTAACTGTGCTTCTCTTTGCTACTTGGATTCTCCATGGATTTGGCAACATCGAATTGCCAAAATGTTCCATAAGCTTGTTCATAGATTATAGAGTTGCTCATATCATACATAGGAGAATATGTACACTTGCTTCCTTTGATGCCTCAATGGCTCAAGAAGGAGAGGTGGAGAAGAGGAAGAGCAGGACAGAGCAAGCAGCAACAGCATCAACATCAAGAACCTGGATGTGGCTTCGCCGGCCGCGGCGCGCTGCTCTCGCCGCGGGGGAGGCCCACCTCCACGTCGCCGTCCGCCTGCGGCGGCGGTGGCGTGGGCATCGCGCTGCCGCATCCGAGCAGCCGCCGTAGGGCCGCTATTCTCGCCGCCTCCACGACGGCCGCGACGCCGGCGATCGGTCCCTGAGCCGGCTGTGGTGCCTGCGGCGGCGCGGGCTGCTGCGGCGCGCCGCCGGTGGTCACCGCGTCCTGGGAGCCGAAGAAGAGCACGTTGGTGGGGAAGTTGGGCGACTCCGGGTCGGCCTCCGGCGGCTGCACCGCCGGCGCCTCGTCGGCGACTGCGCACCGGCAGAGCGGGCAGGTGGAGTGCGACCGGAGCCACATGTCGACGCACTCGACGTGGAACGCGTGCCCGCACCGAGGCAGCAGGCGCGCAGCCTCCCCGGCGGCGATCTCCGTGATGCAGACGGCGCAGTCCGCCGCGGGGTCCCCCTGGGCCACCTCCCTCCGCGGCAGCGCCACGATGGCCGCCTCGTCCATGCCCCTCCCGTGGCAGGGACCCCCGAAGACGAACCGCGGCCCCCGCACCCTGCCCTCCGCTCCGCCGCCGCCGCCGCCGCCTATAGTAGGCGCGGCGCCCCGGTAGCGCTTGGCGCAGAGGAAGAGGTAGAAGCAGATGACGAACGTGATGAAGATGGCAGCCGCCGCCGCCAGCATCGTCGCCGCCGCAGCCACCGAAGTCCCCGTCACCGACATCGATCCGTCGTCGCCCCCAGATCCCCTCCTCTTCTCCTCCCAAGAACCCTCTTCCCCAGCCTCGCGTTCGCGTCCTTGGCTGGTGGTGTAAGCTGGAAATTGTGTGGGTTGGGGTTTGGACAGTTCTCGCTAGAGATTTGTGTGGGTTTGAGGAGTGGATTTGAGCTGAACAGGCGAGGGGAAGTACTTGCTGGTACATATATATATGGAGCGGTGGAATTGGGGAATGGGATAACAGGGGTTGTTTAGGTTGGTACTGAGCTCGATTTGCAGCTGGGGCTTCGAAGGGGAAAGTGAGCAGACAAGATACAGTACTGAGTGGTGGCTGGTCAATGTGGGAGAGGGGAACCCAGAAAACGATGGGGACCGGTTCAAAAACTCAAGTCTTACGGGGCGACCCTTCTTCCCCTAATGCTGTGTCCCTCTTCTGCATTTTGGTCGTCTTCATCCGGGTCCGCTTCACCTCTTTCGCTCATCCTTCTTCTGCTCTACCATGGGTGCCTCCTTCCCTACTCGCTTTCTGCTCCATCGTTGGTGTCTATTTCTCCTGTTCGCCCTCTTAGTCCACCTCATTGTAGATTCGTTGCCTCCACATCTTGCTCTTCCTCGTCCTCATATTCCGTCTTAGTTTGGACATCCCCATCGTCATAGATTTGTCATCGACGACCCGCCTCACCAACACCGCCTACAAGTCGTCCACCACAGCCCATGGTCGGCAGGGCTATGATGCCCCCTCATCGTCATAGCCCATAGCACACAGCCCACAGACGGCGCGTAAGTAGTTGACTAGTAGGAGAACGTTCGCCTGTTAGTTTTTTCCGTTCATCTTTTTCACTTGTAGTAGTACTATGTGTTGGCCAATGAAATTGCATTTCTTTACCGACCCATAAAATAAAAAATATTTCTTTATTTTTGGGCGAGAAGGAGCTAGAACCCTTATATTAATAGAAAATAAGTAACCTACATAACATAACAACGATATCTGCCCCAAAAATACAAAGATGCCCTACAAGAAAACAAAATTCAAATAAAATCCTAGGGCCGTTCGTCTTCACCCGGTGGCTGCATCGTCACATGAGTCCATCACCACGCTACACCACCAAAATAGCATGGGTCGTATCCCCAGAGAAAACACAATGGTTACCCAAAAGCACCACACCAACAAACCACCTAAGTAGTTTGGAAGAGGATTATGAAACATTTTGAACCACAACAGAAAGCTCGTAGAAGGAGCGGATACAATGAATCGATGAAAGACCATCGATTGCCACCCTAACACAGATCAATAAAGGAATGGTTGGATCACACAAGATTCAAACCACAATCGAGAAAGAGGAGAATTCAACTTATATAAATGTTTAAGCACTCGACACGCGACTCGTTGAAGCTACTTATCTAACAACCCTTCTTGATAGAACGTCTATCTATCCTATAACTCGGTCTTCCTCTAGCAACTTGAGACCAGTAAAAATAGGAACACTTAGCTAAGTATACATTTGTCTTGAACACTCCACTTGAGTTTGATGAAGGCGATCATCCTCGCTCTAAGTCAGAATCTTTCTTCAATCTTCTTTTCTTAATGAAGTCTTTCAATATGCTCCCATAAACCCTTCTTTTGATGACATCTCCACTAGCTTGTGCAGCATAGCTTTATGGACTACAAGTTTTAAGTATATGTCTTCACATAATATTCGATTTGAACTTGTACACCTTGGTATCGTCATCTCTTGGTGCTTATCACTTTAAATCTTTACTTGAAGTTCATCATCACATAATGCACACATCAACCTTCATTTGAGGATCATTCGTATGAAGACTCTCCACGGCTTACGATAACACTCAATGCACCTTGATGACCATCAGCATTAGATGCCATCTTTATTTGGGCTTTGGTGAGATCATCCTCTTGATGTAACCTCATGAAGTGAACTTACGCCTCACACTTTCCAAACACATGGAACATGGTTAGTTCACAAGCATGATAGACATTACTAACTAGGTAACTTGCGGTTCATCCTTCAGAATCTATTATGATCTCTTGAAACCACATCTTGCCCTTGACTTGAATTCGATCTTCAAGACCTTGATCATACACAGCTTATCTCATGAACTCAATCTTAACCATTTCGAATTCAACCTTGAACTTCATCATGGTCAACCACTTGTTCTTCTCTTGAACTTCACCTCAATAATATGTTGTTCACTACCTCGAACACAATTTTCAATTGTCCATCTCCACAAGATAGTATCTTCACTTGAAGTTTATCCACAGATGATGTTCCTCAATGCCATCAATCACAGGCTTAGGCTCATCCTCTTGATACAACCTCATGGAGTGGTTGCTAACTCATATACATACTTTGTAAACTCAAGGAAATTATTAGTCCACAAACCCGGTTGTCATTAATCATCAAAACCACTGAACAGAAGTCTAGGGGCGTAGATGCACTTTCATAGTAGTGGTGAGTTTGCTAGACACAAATGGCCGCCTGAGATGATGGGTACGAAAGTCGCTTCCTATAAACCATTGAAGAATCACATGTGTGTTGAAGAACACCTTTGCTGGCATCGAATGGTTCCTCCAGTGTTGTAGCATGATGGCTTGGTCGAAGCAGAGTGCTTCCTTGTGATCCCATGGATCTGGAGGTTGATAACAATGCCCATGAGTCAGATCCAATAGCCACTCAACATTGGTATGAAGACAAGCACCCCTAAAATGGCTAGATCTAGAAGATGCTCCAGGGAAGGATGCGGATGGAAATTATTGCAAACAAAGACATGCAAGTTTATTTGGAGAAGAGCAATCGGTTGGGGGGGGGAGAGACGGCAAGGGATGAGAACTAAATCATCACCATGGACTGGGTGGTCACAGATCCATCTCCGACAAAGCTCAAACAGGCTTCCTTGACCTCACCCGTCTCGCCGCGATCCAGGGATGGAGCGAGAGAGACATAAGCAACTGAAGAAGTCTAATATATAAAGTGCCAAATACACACCTTAGAAGATCAAGAGGACTACATTCTAGTGAGAAGACCACCGTTGCAACGAGAAGAGGGAGCAGAGCCTCCTCCATCCCGGCAGTGGCATCCAAAGTATCGGTCTCGAGATCGGTCCACCTTGACAACTCGACTGACCACGACAAAAGGCACTACTCCACAGGAGAGAAACTCCATTGAGGGAACCTCTATTGTAGTAGGTAACATACACTGGAGGTAGCGGGTGGACCCACATTGTCTCTCAATTTCGATTGGCAAGACTAGTGGAGTTTGGATAGAAAGGGGTCAGAGAGGGGGCGAAGAAAGGGGAGTATCACAACATTAATAGTAATGCTTTGTTTGTACAATAAGTGCAAAAAAAATTACTAGAAAAATAAAAGTACTCCCATTTCAGAAAAGGCAGAATTCTCAGGTTTTTTAACCCCAAACTTTTTTTAGAAACACCCAATACAACTCATAGAAGTACGCACATAATAGCACACACGCACTCACTCGCCTCCACCTAGGGTTTTATATTTGATGGATAATGGATACAACCACCTCTACTAACCATCTACATATTAAATTGGTTCCCTTAAACCCTAAATTAGAACATACTACCTCGGAGTTACAATGTAGGTTGTTTTGGAGATTGACACTGTGTTAACAATGACATTTTGATCATCAGCTTTTATAACAGTATATTATTTCAAATAAAACTAAGTACAGAGAAACTATATTTCATAATGGATATAGTAATATGAATTTGGTGTTGTGAATGTTTGACTCGCACGGATTTAAAAAACGATCCAGTAACTCGCGGGATTACCTACTCGGTAGGACTAGCTATATTAAACATCAATGTACGCTAGAATGACAAATTTAAACAAAGTAATGGAGTGAGATCTACAAGTATAATGACGAGTCTAGGACTGCCCCATTTTTTTTATACGTGCATGTTCGTAAAGAGAGATTTCAAAAGGCGAAGACTTTCCCCTGTGAAGAACAAAGGAAAAGACTCCGCTGTCTGTACCTTTCCAGTTTCTCACTGGCTCTCTGAGTACCCACTCTAGGCCAACATGGTCCATGCAGCGGGGCACACCATTCACCAACCAACGAGTGACGCACTACAAGGATTCGCCACAAGCAGTAGCAGTAGCAGCCCCCTCATGATTGTGGGTGGCACGGTGATAATAAACATACTAGCAGTAAAGGTCGTGTGCGGTTGCAAGAAAGTTGCAACAAATTGCTACTATTTCTATTCTCTGCAGCAGCCATGGCGGGGGCACCTGCTTGCTTCGATTCGTACTCGTAGCCGGTCACTTCGTTGGCTGGAGACATGGAGTCGTAGCCAAGAACAAAAATACGAGCTGGCATCGTAAAAAGACAAGCTGCGCGACGCCCCCGAACGGCGGCTACCAAGTACAGTTACAGTACAGCCAGCGAGGGAGAAGAAGCCAAGTTGCAGGAGACGTGCGCGAACAGTAGATGGCGGCGTAAATCCGATCCTCCTTATCTGCCACCAACGATGAATATTAATTTGCGCCGCGACGGACGCCGGTGGCTGGTCCGGTATGGCACACCAGCAGACAGCAACAATTATGTAGACAGGTTGGCCGCTCATCATCTGAATGAGACTTTTGTGTTTCATTTATTTTTTAAAGCTCGCTTTCCTCTCTTATAATTTTAATTCAATTTATTCTTTAAACTATTTCTAGATTTACTTAACCGTCCAAAGTATTTGAATTGATAGTGTCGATGTATGGTATATTGGGGTACCGCTAAGCGTACTCGTATAGCACGGATTTAGACGGTAACGGAGCGATAACTCAGATCAATTTGATCCTGCGACACCGATGTACCCAGATTCAGGCCCCCGAGTTGGGTAATAGCCCTACGTCCTGTTTGAATTGGATTGATATGCGGTACAGAATACCAGTGGCTACAAGGGGGACTCGACGAGTAGAGAATTCGGCGAGATCGGCTTACAAGGGGAACTCGACGGGTTAGGAACCCGGCAAGATTGATTCTGAGGCTGAGGGATCTTAAGGATGGCTAGTCGACTAGGGCTTTCCGATCCAATCTAACTTGTCCCCTCCTCGAGGGGTTTGTGTTCCTTATATAGGCGGAATAAGGCGGTACCCTCATCTTGAATCCTCGCCGTACACGAGTCCGATTCCTCTTTAACGGCATATCTTGAGTCCTCGTAGGACACGAGTTGGACTCCTCCCCGAAGGCACGCCGAGAGTTGTTCTCCGATTCTGGTTGGGACTCACCGACTTGGTGCCCACGCCTATTCCTAACCGGGCCTTCGGGCCATGGCTTCTTTGGGGGCCCACTGGAAGATTCACAGGCCCTAATAATACATGGTAGTAGTACTACCCATTATCAAGCCCTCCATCAGTATGCGTGATAGAACCGAAATTCAGACTAGGTAAATCCAAATTCGAGGTGATGCCGAGCCGGGCTGTAGAACCAGATGGGCCTAGCCCCTTTATTGTGGTCTGAACCTGTTTGGCGAAATTTATGGATGGTGATGTCATGATTACCCTCTGCTGCATAATGGGCCTGTTCGTGCACCGGGATGGTTGCGTTTTCCCAGGCGTAATGCGCTGAAGCGTCGGGGCAGTTGTGATTCTTCGGGCGTAGTGCGCTTTCTGCGCCTCGGTCCGGGTGATTAAATAAAGTTTCCTTTCTCCTCTCGTCTTCCATTCGCTTTTTGCTTTGAACTTTTCCACGGTGCTTTGTCTTCTCATCTTCCTTTCTTCTTCCTCGCGACAGTCAAAGATCCGGTTAACTTTCGAGCTTTTGGGGTGTCGGTGTACCAGCGCGCCACCTCCCCCTGACCCAATGGGTGTTTCTTCTGGCGATATGTCAGCGGCGGAGTCAAGGCCGGTAGCGGAGGGTCCCATTGAGGGGGCCGCTGAGGTACCAGCGGGCGAGGCTTCGTCTGCCGCTACGGCGTCTAGGGATCCGGCCCATGGCAAGGCTCCGGCGACGGAGGTTTTGGGGCCGGCTACGTCGAAGGCGCCGTCGGCCCTCGCGGGGAGCGGAGTGAGTTCTGGCCCGGGAATGGCTGGGTTGCCCACCTCTCGCGTCTCCTCGGAGGACCTTTCGCGCATGGTGCGCGAGGGAGAGCTACCCGAGTCGGTGGCCTTTCGAGCTCCGGCTGACCGGACCCGGCCATTTTCCCAGGAGGAGAACCTGGTCGTTTTCCTCGACTTCTTCAAGTGCGGGCTCGGACTATCGATGTCCGAGTTCCTGCGAGACATCCTATCCTTCTTCGAGATTGAGTTGGTAAACCTTCCGCCCAACTCGATCTTTTTCCTTGCGGTTTTTCGCACATCTTTGTGAGGCCTTCGTCGGAATGAAGCCATACGTCGAGTCGTTCCGGTATTTCTACACGCTAAAGGTGTTGGCGGCGGGTCAAGTCTACAGCGCCTGCCGTTTTTCTCTCCGTGATGACGCCAAGGCGAGTTACATCCCCTTTTCCCCTAA
The DNA here is from genome assembly GCA_019208055.1 of Stipa capillata. NCBI lineage: Eukaryota > Viridiplantae > Streptophyta > Magnoliopsida > Poales > Poaceae > Stipa > Stipa capillata. The sequence goes on from JAGXJF010002193.1 coordinate 1,529,031, forward strand.
GGATTCGTGGGGGAAGTGGGCCTCCTACTGGACCATCTGCAACCGTTCGGAACATGACCCGGCAATGCGATGCGAGGTTCCAGCCACGCGGGACTTGTGGAAGGATCACCAGTGTCTGACGCGGCGGACTCGGGCCGTGAAGGATCGTATTGCCGAGTTGCGTCGGGGAGGCCTAACGGCGGTACATGTAGTCGGTGACTTCATCACCCGCCGCATTGCACCGTTAGGGGCGCGACAACTCCCCGGGTGGTCGGATGAAGTCAGCCTTTTGCTGGCTGATGACGGTATGCCTCCTCGTTTCTCCTTTCCGACAACTCGAACTGATATTGGTATTTTTCCCTTTGAGTCCTTACGTCTTTCTATACTGCAATAGCGGTAGTCCGGAGCCAAGTCTATGATCTCTTTAAGGCCGAGTGGAGCAATGATGGCGCCCGGGCTTCGCCCTGGGAGTCCTGAGTTCATCCGGAGATCGAATCGCTTGCCTACCGGGATGAGATGACTAGAGCCACAATCATCTCAGTAAGCGTTTCCTCCCTGTGTTTTTTTTAGCTGCACCTTCTAGTCTCTAGGGTGGTTGATTATAATGGAGTTAGCTCTTTTTGGCTCGCACTCAGCGTCCCTTCTTGGGGACCGGCCGTGGGAAGATGCTGAGGTCTTTGTTGAAGAGTCAACGAGCGTCGGGACTATCCGGACCCGGAAGGCCCCAATGTCCAAGGGTAGGAAGTCGTCCGCGAGTTCTAGCGGAAGGGGTCAAGCCGCCCCGGTGAGTTTTCTCCTTTGTGTTCCGTAAAGTGGAGTATCGACTTGCTTTTCTCGAGTTCTTGACTTTGAATTCTACCGTTTGACAGTGGTATACCCTCAAGCGTCCTTCTGGCCTCTCGACTTCCTGAGGACCGTCGAAGAAGGCGGCCTTGCCCAGCTCGAGGTAAGGCTCTCTCTTGTCTTTTGCCCGAAGTTCCATTTTCTTTTCGCTCTTGCTTGAATGCCGAGTTCTTGACTTTTTAGCCTCGCGCATGTTCCTACTGCCTCATCATCGTGCTCCCCCTCTGAATGCCAGGAGCTCATGGTGATTCCGGAAGTAGAGCTTAGTGGCGCCGAGGGGCATTTCGGGGGAGGTGCTGGGTCCTCCGGTGGCAACCCTCCTACGGGAGTGCCTCGGGAATTGGTGGCTTCCGCTGCTGGTGCGAGGGAACCCGAACTCGCCGGTCCGGAGGCCATCCCTGAAGTTGATGATGGCGAGTTGAAACGTCCAATGCCCCGTAGCGAGTACTGGACGTATATTGACTATGCCTTGACATGGATGAATGTGAGTGATGCCCTTCTTGACTTCTGACTTCTTCGTTTTTGTAATCGCTTCTTTAAATGCCTTAGTCTCGTTTCGTGTCTTGTGGCAGCGCGCGACTTCTGCGGCGGCCGCCAAAGAAGAAGCGCTCCTTAGTCGAATCTGTGGGAGCGAGGAAGAGGCCTCGCGGCTGCGAGCCGCCAATGCCGAGTTGGTGGCCCTGCTGACGGCCGCGACCAATCGTGCGGAAGAGGCTGAAGCTCGGGCCGGGCAGGCCGAGGAACTCAGGGCATTGAAGGTGGCTAACGCCGAGTTAAGAAGCAACTCGTCTTAGTGTCGGTCCGTGCAGAGACGGCCATAGCGGCGACCAAGTCAGCTGAAAGATCATCTAGGCCCCTAATTGGTTTTGATGGTTAATGGCAACTCAAACTGGAATCTAATGTTTACAATGAGTGTAAGCAGGTTTAAGAGGTTCCAGGAAGAAGGGTCATCAAGGAAAGGATGACCACCCAAAAGTACAAAGGTGGTTTCCAGGACAAGTGAATAGCTGTGCTAGGCAGCTGTGTCACAGCTGTGAGGAAGCCGGTGCTGTGCAAGGAGTTGCAAGCAAGGTGATGGTGGCTTGATGCATCAAGGACCGTGAATACAGTTGGTGGCAGGTAAAGCCTAGATTTGCTAGTTTCCTTGAGTCCATCTAGCCCCCGGGCGAATGCTGGGCGTGATGCCTGTGTGCCAGAGTCGGGGGAACAACCTGGAATTGAGGAACCCGTGGGGGAGCTGGCCCCTGGATGTCGTGGCAAGGCTTATGGACAGCTGACCGGACCCGGGGCGGCGAAACGGGACGTGAACCCGTGTTCATGCCAGCCCCCGAGTGCATACGAGGTGGTTATACGGTGACCAAACTCGAGGAGGCGGAACGAGGCGCGAACTCGTGTTCATGCCTTGCCTCGAGCTGTTGGATGCTTGTGTGCTATGGACTGGGAGGGCGAAACGAGGTATAGACTCATGTACGTGCCAAGTCCCGAGTCGTAGCGAAGCATGTTAGAGGCGTTTTGAGTATCGATAATTGCTCGATGTAGACCGAAGAATGTAGTGCTGGTAGAGTATAGGTATGACGTCCGTGGAGTCATGGGTTATCCATAAGGAAGTTATGTGTGGTGAAGCCTCTGGGAAGTTAGACATAATATTTGGAGAGTTGATCAATGTTCCATGTATTGGGTACCACGAAGCCGTTGTCGGCGAGTTTGAAAGCGCCCGGTCTCGGGTTGGCGATGATGGTATAGGGTCCTTCCTACTTGGGGGATAACTTGTTTCTGTGTTTGGTGGACTGGACCAATCGTAGGACGAGGTCGCTGATTTCCAGGCGTCTGCGCTTGACGTTACGTTCGTAGTAGCGGCGTAGATCTTGTTGATACTTAGCCGCTCGTAGGTGCGCACAGTCGCACATTTCCTTAAGGAGGTTGAGATCGTTGACCCGTTGAGTTGCTACCTCGTCTTCGGAATGTTGTTCTACGCGGCGAGACTTCATCCGGATTTCGCACGGGAGAACCGCCTCTGCCCCGTAGACAAGAGAAAATGGGGTTGCACCAGTTGCTCGGCTGGCCGTGGTACCAAGTGCCCAAAGAACGTTGGGCAACTCGGTCACCCAAGACTTGGCGTGACGTTGTAGCGTGTCGTATACGCGTTTCTTGATCCCCTCGAGGATGAGGCCATTAGCGCGTTCGACTTGGCCGTTACTTTGAGGATGGGCTACGGAAGCATAGCAGACGTTGGCTCCGTAGGACTCGTAGTAGGCAATGAAGTCGGTGGCGGCAAATTATGGTCCATTGTCGGTGATGATCTGGCTGGGCACTCCAAAGCGGGTAAAAATGTTCCGTTGCATGAATTTTTGTGCTGCCGCCGTGGTTGTACCAGAGAGTGATTCTGCTTCAATTCATTTAGTAAAAGTGTCGATGGTGACGATCAAAAACTTGTGGCCACCACGTCCTGGAGGGAAGGGCCCGAGTAGATCCAGCTCCCAAGTCAAGAAAGGTCATGATTGTGGTATTGTTTGGAGAGCTTGAGCGGGCTGGTGGACTTGTCGTTTGTGGAATTGACAGGCCTCACATTTTTGGACCAAGTCGGCAGCGTCGCGGAGCGCGGTTGGCTAGTAAAAGCCTTGTCGGAACGCCTTTCTGACCAGGGTGCGATACGCGGAGTGTGCACCATATAGTCCGCTATGGATTTCGTCGAGTAGCTGCTTGCCTTGTTCGACAGGTACGCATTTCATGAGGACGCTCAGAACTCCCCTGCGGTATAGGGTATCGTCGATCATTGTGTGCTGTAAGGCCTTGCGGGAGATTTTTTCGGCTTGCTCCTCTTCTCCTGGTTTAGTCTGGTTGAGCAGGTACTGACGTATCAGGTCCCGCCAATCTGTGCTTTCTTCCAGTTGGGCGATGACGTCGCCGGCGATCCCTTTAGGGGCGTCGAGTTGAGAGGTCCCGACTTGTTCATAAGTCTCATATGGGTTAGGGGTAGACATCGTCTACCAGAATTTTGACGGACGGTTTGAAGAGTTGCTCGATGAAGACGCCTGCAGGGGGGACGCTCGACTTGAGGCAGTGCGAGCCAAGGCATCGGCGATGTGGTTGTCTCGCCGCGTTATGTATTGGAATTCCAAGCCGGTGAATTTTTTCTCCCAAGTTCGTATTTTTGCTAGGTATGCGGCCATCGTTGGACTAATGGCCTGATAATCTTTGCTTGCTTCTCGGATGACGAGTTGCGAATTGCCCTTCACGGCCAGGTGACGGATGGCGAGAGCTGCGGCAATGCGGAGGCCAGCGAGGAGACATTCGTATTCTGCTTCGTTGTTGGTGGCACGAAAGTGCAGCTGGATAGCATATTGAAGGGTTTCTCCTGTTGGTGCTGTGAGGACGATGCCAGCCCCCGAGCCAGTGAGGGTGAGTGATCCATCAAAATACAAAGTCCATGTTTTACTGGCGTAGTCATTATTTTTGGGTTTCTGGTGCTGGGTCTGTCCATTCTGCGACGAAGTCGGCGAGGGCCTGTGACTTGATTGCTGTTCGGGGTATGAACTCGATGTCGAATGCGCCCAACTCGGACACCCATTGGGCAATGCATCCAGTGATTTTCTTGTTTTTGGTGATGGACCCAAGCGGGTAGATGGATGGGATAATTACCTTGTGAGCTTGGAAGTAGTGTTTTAATTTGCAGGAAGCTAGGAGCACGGTGTACAGGAGTTTCTGGACATCCGGGTACCACTCCTTAGGTCTGTGCAATATTTCACTCACATAGTAGACAGGTCATTGAACTTCCTCGGTGTGGCTGACTTCTTCTCGTTCGACTACTAGTACCGCGCTGACTGCTCGAGGACCGCAGGCGATATAAAGCAAGAGTGTTTCGCCTGGCTTTCGTGGGACTAGCACTAGTGGGCTTCCGAGATATGTCTTGAGTGCTTGAAAGGTTGTTTCGGCTTCTTCTGTCCATGTGAAGCTTTTATGGTTGCGCAGGAGTTTAAAGAAAGGAAGTCTCTTGTCCCCCAGGCGCGAGATGAACCTGCTAAGTGCGACCATGGACCCGGTAAGCTTCTGGATTTGGTTTGTATTGGTCGGAGACTTCATGCTGAGGATGGCTTCAATCTTTTTCGGGTTGGCCTCAATACCACGGTGTGATACCATAAAACCCAGGATTTTGCCAGCCTTGACACCGAACACACATTTTTCTAGGTTCAGCATGATCTTGTTGGCTCGTAGGTTGTCAAAAGTTTCTGTTAAGTCAGTGATTAGGTCGTGCTCTTCTTTCGACTTGATTAACAAATCGTCGATGTAGACTTCCGTGTTCCGCCCGATTTATCTTGCAAAGGCTGTCTGCATAGTCCGCTGGTAGGTGCTGCCAGCGTTTTTGAGTCCGAATGGCATTGTTTTATAACAAAAGGTGCCGTAAGGAGCAATAAAGCCAGTGTGAGGGATATCCGATTCCCGCATGCAGATTTGATGATAACCAGAGTAAGCGTCGAGTAGGTATAAGTAAGTGCATCCGGAAGTTGAATCCACGATTTGATTGATCCGAGGTAGTGGGAAATTGTCCTTTGGGCAAGCTTTGTTGAGATCCATGCAGTCAATACACATGCGCATTTGGCCATTTTCTTTTCTGGCTAGGACCGGGTTGGCCAGCCATGTTGGGTACCTGATTGGTTCGATGAAGTTGGCGTTGGTGAGCTTTTTGAGCACTTCCTCGATTACTTTGCGCTGCTACGAGCTGAACCTTCGGAGTTTCTGTTTGACCGTCTTGACCACCGGATCAATATCCAGTTTGTGCTCAGCCACCTCCCTTGAGATTCCTGGCATATCAGATGCCTTCCAAGCGAAGACATCTGGGTTTGCCCGGAGGAAGGTGGTGAGCGCGAGTTCCTATTTGGGGTCGAGGGTGGACCCGATTTTGACTGTTTTCTCGGGCTCATCCTCGCGGAGTGGAATTTGCTTGATCTCGCTGTGCGGTTGTATTGATAGTTTAGGTTTCGACTTAGCCGGTCCCGAGTTGTCAGGCAAGGAGGTTCCGGATGCCTGGTTGTCGTTAGAAGTACTGATGTTGTCTTGTCGAGCGTTAAGGCCATAGTTTTGCATGTCGCACTCGACAGTCGTTGGGAGGGATCCTTTGATTGTGATGACTCCGTGTGCAGTAGGAATCTTCATGATAGGATATGCGTAATGGGGAATCGCCATAAACTGGACCAACTGAGGTCGTCCGAGTATCGCGTTGTAGACTATGTCGAAGTCGATGACCTCAAAGACGCACTCCTCCGTTCGAAAGTTGTCGCGAGTTCCGAACGTGAGGGGTAGCGTGATTTGCCCGATCGGGTCGTGATTTAAGCCGGGAATAATCCTGTAGAAGTGCTTGACAACGGGCCTGATGGTTGAGCGGGGAATCTGCATCTTGTCGAGCGTGGAGATTGGAATGAGGCTGAAAGAGCTACCGTCGTCAACCAAAACTTCGTGCAGCATGATGTTTCGAACCCTGGAGGATACGATCAAAGGGTATCGTCCTGGGTGAGGGCAGTTGTCGGGGCAGTCGGTTGCGTTGAACATGATGGGGGTTCTAGCCCACTTCAACTTGGAGGGTCCAGGGCGTGGATGTACGGCTAGGACATCGCGTGATATCTGCTTAGCGTGTCGCTTGGAATCGTATGTGACTGAACCACCCCACATGTGATAGACTTGGGAGTCGACACTTCCGTCGACTTGCGTGTTGTCCTCGACTTGCTGTAGGTCGGGTTGGTGTGCAAGCCAGTGGGTGTCGTTGCTCCGGCGGACGTTGTTGACGTGGATATCTTCATCGTCTGGATAGGCTTCGCGCTTCGAGTTGTCCTGAACCCGAGGGTTGGTTTTGTTTGCCGCCTCAGCGCCGTTCTCCTCTTGGAGTAGTTTTAGGAGTTCGTGGCACTGTGATTGGTCGTGGGACCCGCTACGGTGGTATTTACACCAGTTGTGCCGGGTTCATTCTTCCTCAGGTATCCAATTTTTATCTAAGATTTCACCTGCGGTGTTTCTCTTGGGTCTTGATTTCCATTTGGTTTGTCATTCCTCTCAGTGATCAGATGTCTCTTTATCCTGGAAGCCGGCGAGGACTGCTTCAGTGTTATTTTTCCCCTTTTTTGCTCGTCGACCATCTCGGGGGGAGCGTCTTGAGTCATTGTCCAGGGAATGCTTTTGTCTGTCACGGTCATCTGACCTGTGGAGGCCTCGATTGATCTCGATGTTGTGGAGGCGTTGGTCCTCGTAATTTGCCCATACCCGGAGAATTTCCATGAGTTCGATGGTGTTACGTGGTTGAGCTATGTAGACATGGTCCAGGCATCTTTCGTCACGGACAGCAGCTTGGAAGGTCTCGAGTACCTCAGTGAAGGAGAGGCCTAGGATGATGTTGACTTTACTCTTAAACCGGGTGACGAAGTCGCGAAGGCCTTCGTCCTTTCCCTGTCGTATGCGTTTGAACTCGGACCTCAGGGTTGAGGCATCACGAGTTGTGGAGAAGCTTTTTATAAACATGTCTTGGAACTGCGTCCAACTATGGATGGAGCCTTCGGGTACATTCTAGATCCAGGCGGCGGCGTCCTCGACGAGGCATACGGGAAGGAAGTTGGCCATTGACGTGGTATCTCCTCCTGTTGTTAGGATATCCTGTGTGAATCTGATCAAGAACTCTTTGGGTCCCCTTTTTCGTTGTACTCCAGGTTCTTGCCGGAACGTACATGCTTAGGTATCCGCACTCCTCTCAGTCTAGGCGATAGCGCAAGGCAGCCGGCGATAATGCCGGAGATAAATCCTTCGTTGTCTGATGAGTAGTCGTGGTGACGGCTGCGGCAGTGATGGCGATCTGGATGGTCATGGGAGCGGCGCCTGCCGTTGTGGAAACGATCCTCCCGGTTGTGATCTTCCAGGCGAGCCTTGCCTCGATCACGACGACAGCCGTGGTTATCCCGATCTCCGCGGGCACGGTCGTAGTGACTGTCGGGTGACTGTGATCGGGTCCGGTTCTTTTTCGGGGAGCGCTGTGGGTATGTTGTGTTCGAGGTGACTCTCTATCAGGTTGATACCTGGAGGCGGTATGCTGGTCGCGATTGCGCGCCCGGCCTTCTCCGGAGTGTCCTCGTGGCTCCCTGTTCAGATCCATGTTGTTGGCATCTAGGCCCGAGTTGATTAGAACTCTAGCTTCATTATGCACGGTCTCGGCCACGTATTGGACGTCGACGAGTGCCCGCTCGTGTTCCTTGTAGAGTTGTCAAGTTGTGTCATAAAGTGATTGGATAGCGCTTGCTTGATCTGAGCGGCAAGGGCCCGTGAGTGAGCGGTTTTCTTCCCAGCTTCGGAAACCAGGGTGGTAGATGAAGAGGCGTTGACATCGGTTGGAGGTCGTGTCGCACGTGGTGTGGTGTCTATTCCCGCCATGTAAACATGTGGGAAGTCGTAGTCGAACTTCTCTGGAGTTGCGATTGAGCGAATGCTCGAGCCGCTTTGGGGGAAGACATCCTCGAGAATATTTGATCCTTGACTGCTACGCGGAGAGTTGTTTCGGTGGAAGCTACCTCGAACTCTGCGGCGTTGACGTCGCGTAGTGGAGCAGAGACGTTTCCTGTTCAGATGGTGCCTAAGGTCGGCTGGATGCAACTCGATCTGATGGCGATCGAGTTCGGTGGTAGCTTGTCGGAGCGCAATCTGGCGCTAGGTGTGCCTCGAGGAAATTATGCTTCGTAGATCGCGTGGATCAGAAGCGTACGGGGTGAAGCTTGTGCGGCCACGTGGAATAGCGGTGACTCGTGGGGCCGCAGGATGAGGTTGCTTATCTACCTCCATGAGTCGGCGTTGAGGCCGTAGAGCCTTTGCAGAATAAGGGGCGTTGATGTAGCTATTGCAAGATCCGAGCGACTCATCGTAGAAGTTCGCGTCGTCGAAGCCTGTGTATACCATCTTATCGGAGAGTGCCGCTGAAGCAGAATTAAGCTGACGTAAGGGCCTCAAGGTGGGCGCCAGCTATCGATGTATGGTATATGGGGGGGTACCCCTAAGCGTACTCGTACAGCACGGATTTATATGATAGCGGGGCGATAACTCAGATCAACTTGATCTTGCGACACTGATGTACCCAGGTTCAGGCCCCCGAGTTGGGTAATAGCCCTACGTCCTGCTTGAATTGGATTGATATGCAGTACAGAGTACCAGTGGCTACAAGGGGGACTTGATGAGTAGAGAACTCAGCGAGATCTGCTTACAAAGGGAACTCGACGGGTTGGGAACCCGGCGAGATTGATTCTGAGGCTGAGAGATCTTAAGGATGGCTAGTCGACTAGGGCTTTCCGATCCAATCTAACTTGTCCCCTCCTCGAGGGGTTTGTGTTCCTTATATAGGCGGAATAAGGCGGTACCCTCATCTTGAATCCTCGCCGTACACGAGTCGGATTCCTCTTTAACGGCATATCTTGAGTCCTCGTAGTACACGAGTTGGACTCCTCTCCGAAGGCACGCCGAAAATTGTTCTCCGATTCTGGTTGGGACTCACCGACTTGGTGCCCACGCCTATTCCTAACCAGGCCTTTCGGCCATGGCTTCTCTCTGGAAGCCCACTGGAAGATTCACAGGCCCTAATAATACATGATAGTAGTACTACCCATCATCAGATAGTATTTTACTCCCTAGCCTATTTATAAAAGGACAAAATCACATCTAGAAGTTTTTAAAAAAAATCTAAAAACATCTATTGTGCGGGGTGAGTTATATACTTGTAAATTTTGATCAAAAATATAACCATTTACAATCTATGCAAATTTAATACCGTACAAATCTGTTTATTTTTCATAGGTTGTAAATTTCATAATTTTTAACCAAACTTTATATGTATATACCTGTATGAAGTTTTTTAGATTTATTTTAAATTTCTAGATATAATTTTGTCTGTCTAGAAACTAATTAAAGATAAAGTAATACAATTCAAATAACTTGGAGGGTTAAGTAAGCTCCAAAATGGTTTAATGGGTAAAGTGAAGCAAACAATAGTTTATAAAAAAAAATACTATATCCTTCTTTCTTTATTAGCCGGTGAGAGTAGCCACGGACCGGTCGTGTGGAAGCGGCTCTTCTGTTCGTCCCGCCGCCGATCGTGCTGTAGTGGACTTGCTTTGGTCTCTTTTCCGAATTTCGATCGTCTCTTTTGGCGAGAAAAGGAGACGGGAATTTCTTGTTTATCCACTGCTGCGGACCGGCGAGAAAGTTTTCTCGATTCTCAGTGAGAAAGGAAAAAGAAGGGAGCTGACTATAAGTTGCAAAGATTCTTTTTTCCCGCCATGGTAGAAATTCATGAGATCCTGTTTCATTCTTTTCTCCCATCGCCACAGTCCTAGCTACGAACTGTTGTCATTGCCTGTTATGCCAGTACCGCTCACTTCTGTCCTGGACGAGTCGACGTCACGCACTGCCCACTGGAATTGCCGTTACTAACTTCCATTCATTCTTCCAAAAAAAAATCCATTCGTATTCGCTGCAAATAAAAACGCATATATTGTATACAAGTGTTGTATTGTGTAAAAGTGTGAGCATATTTATGCCAAAATATAGATGTGTACATAAATTTTTCTTTAACATATGAGCATATTTTGGCACAAAAATTTACTAGTATTCATACTTATACACAATATACAATTGAGATATCTTTCAAGAAAATTATAGAAGTGTAAATAATTTATTTCTAACGCGGCTACTTACACCCATGCTCACATTTGTATTTTCAGATTGGTTCTCGCTATACCTGAGCAAAATGCTCGTTTTACGTTTTATTTTGGGGCCTAAAATTGATGCTCTGTAGCCCAAGTCGTTAGGTCTGTTGAGTTGGCTATGCTAAAACGGGATAGCGCACTGGACGTAGTTATTTTTTCGGGCTGGCCCATGCTAAATTACAATCCAAGCTTCGAAGTGCAGCCCAAGCCTCCAGGCAATCTGACCGGCCTCGTTCTGTCGAGTTGGCTGTCAAGTAGTTTCAGCTTACACAGTTCGAAACCAAGCAGCTCATGCATCAGGCCGAGCAGGATACAAATAAAGAAAGATTTGATCATATGCCCCGTTTTTTTGGGGCATTTGATCATTTGCCCCCCGTAAAAATGACTGGTGGGGTCCGGGGCCACCCGCCATTGACACAAAGAGGGGCAAATGATCATTTGCCCCCCCCCCGTAAAAATGACTGGTGGGGTCCGGGGCCACCCGCCATTGACACAAAGAGGGGCAAATGATCAAATGCCCTAAAAAAAGGGACATATGATCAAATCCCCCACAAATAAATCAATTCTGATTTTTCATCGATGACCAATACCGCTATTTATAAGTAGGTCCTACACATAAAGGAAAAGCATCGAAAATCTACTTCCCGTCATCGTTGTTATCGCAATGAAAACACCGTTGTAATGCAGGAGTCAAGGGCGAGGGAGATAAAAAGGTCCAGCGCTCATGGACTTTTATGGTGTCATTTTGTCTTTAATGTTCCGTACAGAAATTTCATGCTTTTATACTTTCCTTACTAAATCGTCAAATATAAATCAAATGATATGTATATAAAATATATATCAGTAGTCTAACCATTTTTGAGACCGTCAGCGAGTGATGGGCCATCAAAGTTGCTCTAAACCGGGCAAATAACACTCTTAACTATTAATACATGATAAATCGCCCCCTAGGCTAGTCAAAGGTGGTTTTTGAATGACATGTCATAACTTTTGACCTTACATGGCACCAAAAGGATCCTAATAACAGCTATATAATCGTCATATCACATATCACAGCTTCTAATTCCAAACTATTCCAAAAGGTTTACTGAAAAGTCAGGAATTTAGGGAAAAAACTGAAGAATAAGGAAACCCGATGAATTTAGAAGAAGACAAAAGAAAAGATAATACAAAAACCAAAAAAGGCAGTTAATTAGAAATCGATAAATTTTTAGAAAAAGACAGAAAATTTGAAAAAAGAGAAACATTGTGGAAAAACTAGGAAATTCTGAAAACAGACTTACACACACATATATATTATATAGATCAATCAGTTCTTATGCATAGATCAATCAGTTCTTATGCATCCACATGCATACATCCAATATAACCATATTACTTGATTTTTCATAAATGCCTCTAAATTATTTCTCCGTGCGTTTATTACTGAATTTAAGTATTTGAGAATTTTTGAATTTATTTATAATATTGTGAGACCTTATTAATCTATATGTATTCTACTTTTTATAAATTTTCTACTTGTATATTAGATTTCAGTATCTTAAAATTTAACATGTCAACTAAAACCACCCATTTAGAAAATCATAGGTTCGCCACTAGTTTAATGTGAAAGGAATCGAATGCTTTCTTACCATTGTGAAGAATAAAAGTGCAGACGATGGCTACGGTAGTTCCGTGGTGTTGCGTAATTCTGCACTCATTAAACTAGCAGTTCAGTCTCCATCGCGCTTCAAGCCCAACCATAAAGCAACATATACTTATAAGAGGTCTTGGCCCCTCTCCCCCTAAAAGACTAGTCTTGATAGGAGGAGTTACCCTCACCCATATAAGTCGTGCTCTATCTTCTCCTACAACCAATGTGGGACTAAACCCAACAAATCTTCCTCTCACACATCGGTCATACTCAGGTCTACTTCCACAAGCGTTCCTGCACGCCAACCATGACTGGCTACCGTGAGATCCCTGAGATCTATATCCGGGAACCTAGGCTCTAATACCACTTGTTGCACAATCTCGAGCTCACTAAACCAACGTTCTAGCCCATTGGGCCTCAGGCCCAACCACAGAGCAACACATGCTTATAAGAGGTCTTGGGTCCTCTCCTCCTAAAATCTGGTCCTGATAGGAGGGGCTACGCTCACCCTTATAAGTCGTGCTCTGCCTCCTCTCACAATCAATGTGGGACTAAAACCAACAGACATCGACTAATAGAGGTAGGGCAAGTGGTATCAGAGGGCGAGGTTCTGATTGGATCTAGAGGCAGTGCTGAAGATCTCGACGAAGACAAAGGATGCTCATCGGCATGCGTACAAAGCCTAGTCAAGGGGCTTGTAGCGTGTGCAGTGTGTGCATAAGGCTCGGACAAGCTTGGAGCATGTCGTTCAAGGTGTGCATCTACAAGTTATCAATCAGTAGGGCACGATGTTGTGTGAGGTGGATCGGGCGCAAGGTGGAGCATGGAGTCGGCCTCCCATGTAGATGTCTTGGATTCGACTGATGGCTGGTCCGATTAGTGGCTAGGGTTTCGTTGTGGTGGCATGCGTATGTCTTCTGCCACGTGACGGGAAACCTCGATAGCAAGCGGTCAGACTGGCCCCTGGGATGGTCTGACCAGTGGAGGACGATAGGCTAGTGCATGCGATGTCGGTGGTTTTCTTGCGGTCCAACCAAGTTGCGATCAGACCAGACGAGCTCGACTTTGACTAGAGCTTGAACCGTATTTGAGTCTGAGTTAGTCAGGGGTGTCGGGATTACAATATAAAATCTCAAATGGAATCATCACACAAATCTAGAAGTCATCTCGACCTCAACATCGAGATATAAATATCCCGATAGGAGTAGAGTGATATGACCTCGAATAGCCTGAAACATCAACCCCAACCTTAAGCAGGCAAATGAATGCATCAGCTTGAGTTAGAGTGATATAGTCTCCTAACTCTTTCTAACTAAAACAGAACATCAACGTCGAACTCGTTCAGACAACTTAATGCATGGCCAGAGTAGGATGATATAGCTCCCAAGCTCTCAACTAAAGAGTCGTTTCATAGTGATGACCATACTTGATAATAATATATTATGAATCCGAAATTCTACATACTTCATGTGCTTTATAATCATACATGCAAATCACGTGAGGTAAGTTGGAACAAATAGGTATCACAATATTAACTCTATAACAAAAACTGCAATAAACATACAACTCTCAAACAAGTAAGTTTAACAACTTATTTACACAAATGGTCACATTACTAGGTACCAATTACACAACGGAAATTTATAGGTGACTTAGACAACCACAAGGTTGTGGAGCCAAAGTGGTAGCAAAATAAAACAAAAGGGGGCTGCCAAACCCTGGTCTAGACCACTACCTTGGACCCCTAGTGACACTCGTCATTAGCGTCGATCTCTACATTCAGAAGGTATGATTTCCTCTAAAAAAATTAACAACAATGCAAGGCGAGTACAAAGGTACTCCACAAGACTTATAGGGACAATAATAATAGTTGCATCGGGTGACAATAGAGGCCATTTGTGCACTAGTTGCATAAAGCCAAGTTTTACTTTTCATTACTCTAGATAGATGAAAAACGACTACTAGATCAAGTTATAAGAGGGTAAGTAAGTGTTCTTCCAAACTAATATATTGCTCTTGTCATCATCAACTTATGACCAACTCAACTAAAATTTCTGATCATTTTATGTTATGGTTTGTTGGTGAGATATATATTGGTTGCTTGATTTTTGAATATTGTTATTGTGATGGATAAATCACTAGTATGGCAGAGTTTAATTGTGGATCATGACCAGTGGATCATGACATTTATTGGACTATGAAATATGAAACCTAACATTTGAGATGTGAGAGCCGGGGCTTTGTACCAACAAACGGATTGATGGATGAGGTGAGCGTATGCACCCCAGTCGTCCAATCGATGCCGGTGCCATTGGTACACTATCCTTCACCCACAGTAGAAGTGTTATGTGGGAATGTTGGGTAATTATAGCCTGCCAGCTATGAACTAACAACACTTTGGAACACTTCTCGACTTGAGAAATAATTGGATTAAGTCGTCGTTGACTTAAGAAATTGTTGAATCAAGTCTTGGTGGACTTGATATGATGAAATGATTGGAATATTATGTGATTTCATATATTTTTCCTGATGTGAAATATGGATATGATGCATACATGTTAGTGCTTGTATTTCTTTCATGCTCATGCTATGCCATGTTACTTTGTAAATTAATTGTGTAGTATTTTACCTTCTTGTCATATGACATGCTTAAGTTAATTGTGATGAGCTTAAAAAGCATATTGCAAGTATAAAATACTAATCAGAATTCCACTCCTAAAATGTTTTAGGTGATCCTAGTACAGATGAAAACTACGACACCAAAAATGTTAAAAGTATCGTCTAGTTGCATAATTTGCTTTCCCAGTTGAATCTGGGTTTTGTAGATAATAGTGTCTGCCATTGTTGGTACATTCATATGTTTCCACTACTAAACTTCTGTATATTGGAGTTTTATCGACCTTCAAGTCGATTTGGTTGTAAATTAACTATCTGCTCCAATGTATAAGATGTGAACTATGTATCTTGTAAATGTTTCCTTAGAGTTCGTGTTTTGTGATAATCAAGTTGTTGATACGACACCCCATACATCATGTGTTTTTGTTTTTAAAGTGTATGAGACAGCCATAAAGAGCTGGTGTTTGTCTCACGTTTCGCTTAGTCGGATCGTCCGAGTTGAGTGACACACTAGCTATGATACTTCGGCCGGTTAGGTTAGGGTGTGGGGACTTGTTCCGAATAGAGGAACATGTCTTGGGCTCCTCTTGGTCGATCTTACTTAACGGTACATGAGATGGATGCTAGGTCTATGCAGGATTTCAAATTTATTTTCGCTCTTGAGATACAAACTATTGATTGGTCTTACACCAGTTATGAGTCATATGATGGGTTCGTATGTTAAGCTGGGTGAGTGAGAGCCATGAATAACTATGAGTCATATGGCATGTGTCGTATGTAGAGCGAGTTTGGTTTGGACCCCAAGCTGTTGGGAGCACATGCGAGCAACGTCTCCTGTGGTTAACAGCTCGAGTCACCGACTGCAGGAAGTTGCTATCTCATTTAATCATCTAAATCTCGTGTCCTGACAGTTTTGATTTTTGAATTCAAATCAAACATGCTTCAATTCTTCCATAAATTTTTATGGAGGCTCCTAAGAATATTTAGAACCGTGTAAAAATATTTCAGGGACACTTTATTAACAGTTTATTCAGTTAATGTTTAATTTTAGTTTTGTCCCAAATTTGGGTTTGTACTATAGGTATTTATAAATTTATCCCAAAAATCTAAAAAAACTCCAAGAGCTCAGAAATATTATATTGAGCCTATATTTGAAGAGATTCCAATATTTGGAAGATCCATCTACTTAATAGATCTTTGATCTGCCAATTAATTAGACTTAAGGTTTTTCATAATATTCATAATTTCATGTGAAATTTTCATCTTTTTTTTAGGTTTTAAATTCTGCTCATTTTCATACTAAAAAAAAAGATGACGTGAGATGCTTATGATGCACAAACATATATTACTTGTATTACAAAATTGGGCATGTTGCAGGTGGCAACACAACCGATCAGATTTGCAGCTACAGCGGAAGCGACTTTTGACCAGGGCAATCCAATGCCAGCTCACCATAATTTGTGGTGGTCACAGATCTCTGGTGCGTAGTGATGCACAAGTGCGGGTCCAGTAGGGTGCGGTGTCACCGGAGGTAGCTTGCAGGCTTCAACACGGTGATGACGCGGGTTGATTCAAGACGGTATGCACATGAAAGAAGGAGAGCTCAAGTCAAGGGGCACGAGGTGGCTTGGACTGCTACAAGGAGTCGTATTAAAAGTGGAGTTGGAGTCAGTCGAGGGATTCTACTCTTGATCGGGATGGACCATAATCTCGGTTGTTTCAAAGTCGGTTTCAGTTCAGGAGTTTGAATCGGAGGAGATGACTTCAATGGTGTCCAAAGGCACAAACTGAGGAGAGGCTATAGTGTAAGAACTCGGAGAATCTAAGCCTAGTTCAACAAAAGGTGAGAAGCATGTGATCTGGATGAGAAGAGTGCTCCGTGGTCTGGAGGAGGCGTGAGACTCGGCATTGGTCGGGTTAGATCGATAGTAGATCGGTAGTGGGGATTGAGGAGGTGTGGCTAGCTACCTAGTCGATCTTCCACCAGGACTGTGGAGGCTCGATGCAAGCGTATTACAGCGAGGCGTGTGGCAATGGGCGCACGGAGGTGCACGAGCGGTTGTGAAATTCCTTCAAGTTTAAAAACAGGCAGTAAACATGGGTGAGGATGTTGGGTTCAAGTAACAAGTTGGGAGCGCCTAAGTCAAGGGTTAGAAAAGAATCTAATTTCGTTGGAACATTGATTGTGCTGAAAGGAAAGAAGAGAGCTTAGTTGTAGGTGGAATCATGCAGAAGTCATAGAGTAGCGGCAGAGCTCATGGAGAAATCTCAAGTCAGAGATATATAGGGGGTTCGCACATTGCAGCTTCCAGGTGGCGAAGAATATATTCGCAAGGTGGAGTTCGTTGAGTTTGTGTCGAATATGTAGGTGTATGTGTTGGACTTAGAAAAGTTGTAGTATTGTAATAGAGTACTATAAGGTGTGTGGATATGGTAGAAACAGAGTTTCAGTCAAACTCGTGACTACCCATATAAGAAGAGGAGGTGCCACACATTGTAACCTAGATCGTAGAGAGCTTTCTCCAGGGTGTGGTTAGACTGGCCCTAGGGATGGTTGGACCGGTGGTAACCGGATTCATCGAGAACTGAAAGACAACTCGGGATGAAGTTGCCGCGAAGGGGTAGTCTGATCGGGCACAGCTTCCACAGGCGTCGAAGATGTCTAGATATTGAATAACATCAGAGGAGGAGAGCCACTAGTTGGCTCCCGGGATGTAGGTTTCGGCTGAATCTCATCAACAAATATCGGTATCATTTTCTTCTTACATGTAACCTCGGTACATCCTACGCTGTACGATGTCGGTATTGCAACTAGTGGAACCAAGCGGTCACGGTATTAATCGTGGAAGTTAGCGTTGGCTTTCAGAGATGTAAAATTTGGCTGAACCTCATACAATTTCGATAGATTCTACGTTATGCGATTTCAATATTGTGACTAGTGGAACTGAACCGTCGTAATATTAATTATGAAAGTTAGTGGTGGCACGGTGTTACTGTGGCTAATTCCGTACCACCAGCAATTGAATGAGAGCAATAAGTAGCTAATGCTCAACGAAATCCGAGAATGATTTACTGTCGGAAGAGTTGAATGCGACGATGCCGGTCGTCTAGGCATGGATAGCCCAAAGCAGAGGGCGGAGACAGAGAGGATGAGACGGAAAGGGAGTGTTGTGCACAACCAAAGAAGCTCGATCTCAGTTTCCACAGCGTGGGACAACGGCTTTGCTCGGCATCAAGTACTAGCGAGGTCGGCCGAGATGAGACACGGAAGGTGAGCTCCCACGAAGCCGAGGAAGAGAAGAAACGAGAGAAGAGGTGAAAAGATAGAAAAGAGGGCCGGCTGACAGTGGGCCACTAGTTGCAGGGCATGGTTGCCTTATTTTGGCTAAGGATAGGGGTGTTTTGGCCGTTCTTTTGGATAAAGTTAATCATGGTGAGATTACGACGATGGCATGAAAGGGAATAGAACCGATACTTGTTAACTCGTAAAGAATGGATTTTCTCTGGAGATAATGTTGTGCCGTGGATCTCGCCGGTGGCCAACCTCGAAGATTCAACATTGTGCTATGATGGACTCAGCTGTTAAACCATCGAACAACTAATTACGTGAAACAATGAGACTATAGTGCACGTCCACAGACAATTTCCACAGCAAGAAACAACAACAAACCAACGATCAATCCATACACAGGCTATCCTACTCCACACACTCAACTAATTTCTAATCTTGAGGTATTTCGTTCTACTTGGGCATTGGCTTCCACTAATCCTAAAGTGCCATAATACATTAATACAGAATGGATTAACGAAATTTAATTAACTCAAGAGCTAGCCTGCGTCACACCGTCGGTTACTGTCGCACGCGCGGGCGGGCTACGCGTCCACACCACCCTCCCGTCGCCGAAGCCGCAAGCGATCCTCGCCGGCCGCGACCAGGCAGCTGCCGCGGCCTCCACTGCAGGCACCACGGCCGTCGTGGCTGGCTGACCGTCGGCGTCGGCCTCAGGCGCCAGCACGGGGCAGCGGCAGAGCGGGCACTCGGGGCGCAGCGGCAGCCACCTGCCGATGCACTCCGCGTGGAACCCGTGCCCGCACCCCGGCAGCGTCCGCACCGCCGCCGCGGAGCCGGAGCACCCCGCTCCGGCCAATGCCGACAGGCAACCGCGCACTCCAGCGACGGTGCCGCTTGTGACGCCACGGCCACCGCCAAGGCGCACGTGGCGCCTTCGCTCCTGTCGTCGTGCGACTGCGCCAAGGCAAGAACTGCTGCTGCGGCGGCTGCCGCACCGGCGACCACCGTGCTGACAATGGTGATCATGAATCCTTTGCCCCTTGGCTTGTGTCGGTGTTGCTATATGATGGAGAACTGGACATGAGATGAGAGACCGACGAGCGTATTGATGATTTGTGTGGTATATACTAGGCAAGAGATGGACGAGGGGAGGCGCGACGTGGATGCATCAACGCGCGGGTGAGGAGCACATCACACAACCGAAAGGCCCCCACATGCACGAAAGCGACCTCCTATCCTTTTTTTCTGATGCTTAAAGAAAGGGATATATGAGCATTAATAAGCAAGCTGAACCAGTTGTTGAAGCCGTTTGTTACGTACATGCTTTGCATGATGATACCAATGATATGTGCACTTTTTTTTTAAATGGCAGTTGTGTACCTCCAACTGCTAGATAAGCTCTTAGCTAGCAAATCATGCGTTTTCATGTCCTGTACTAGCTTATGAGGAAAATATATTTTTTCGGAACCTATACTCGTACTAAAGTTGTGTTCGTTCCGTTCGTAGAATAGATGACGTTTTTTATATCAATATGATCTCTAACCTATAACTTTTATAATTATTTTTTAATAAATATATTATTAAGAAATATTCTCTCTATTCAGGTATATAAGACATATTTTGATTGGTTAAGATAGGGTTTTGACCAATAATTACTCCATTAATATGTGGTGTATGTGATACAAAATCACAATCCTAAGTACGTAGTTTTTAATACAAATCTAATTACATCAATTTTATGTCACATAATTATATATTAATAGAGTAATGTTGATCAAAGCCTTATTTTAACCAATCAAAATACGCTCTATATATTCGAGTGAAGGGAGTATAAATGAGTATAAATAATGATAATTTTCATGATAAACCTAATGATACTATTTTCACCCCATCAAAAGCTTGATCTTGTGTGTTTCAATGTGACTTTTAGATGTTGTAGTGAGTCTCTTGATGTTGCAGTGTCACAATTTCATGTCTTGCATCAAGTTATCACCCAATGTTACAGTCATTCGTTCTACATGGAGTTTTATTGATTTCCTTTCTTCTCCTCGTGAGTACTGGGAGCGCGTGGGAGAAAGATAGGGAAAAGAAAACGAGGCGGAGAGCAAGAAGGGGATTGAGAGGGACACTAGGCAAGGAGGATGCTAAGTGTCGTGCAGGGGAGGAGTTACGGTAAGGAAGATAACATTTTTGTATCTTAGACATCATCTAGGGACGGTAGTGAAAATATGTTATACAATAGGTTTTCTTTTAGTGTCATCTTTAGCAATTAATGTTTGCACGTAAGATAATCTACTCTTTTTTAATTCAAGAAGAATTATAAATAATATTTTTAAAAGAATGCTAATATCATTCTATTGTATATCATGTTATATGGGAGGGGACGGGGGTAATCGAAAGGTCATGCTCAGTTCAATTGGTCCGATCCTGCCCCAAAGCTATCTGACGCCTAGACCATCCCTAAAATATACTCGTCCTAGTGCTAGCCCTTGTTGGCTCTTAAGAATGCCTGGGCGAGGCCCACGGATGCCTTAGCGATGGAGGTAAACAGAAGGCGTCGCACGCTCATGAGTCATGACTCAGGTGATCTGCTCCATTTGCGGATGCGAGGACGAGGATGCTTCCCATGCAATGGTGAGGTGCACCAAAGCAAGAAGTTTGAGGTTCGTGCTCAGATGTGTTTGCCAGTTGCCACTGGAGTCAAGTTTTACCAGATCAAGCCCAGATTAGCTCATTCTCTTGGAGGGCCTTTCAAAGGTAACAATTAATTGCACACATTTTATTGCTTTGGCGTTGTTGTGTTAGGTATCTACTAGCGATTGGATTGCTCAAGCAATTCGGTTACAATTACTCGGGTACAGAACTACAGATAACTGAGAGTTGAGGGAAAGGAAGAAGAGCCGTGGAGAAAAAGAGAGCCGTCGTTGCCTTGATCCAATCGTTTACCTCCTCACTCTTCCGCAGCGGTACTTGTAGCCGTCTGATTATGGGCTTCGCGGGTCTTGGTCTTGCCTTGGTGGATACGAACCCATTGTGGTCCACTGAAGCGCTCATTGGGCCTTCGTACCCGCTCGGACCTCTCCGTGACAGCTTCTGGATCTGGGTCTCGCGTTCCTCGTCCCTCCTCTTGTTCCGGTAGTGCCGGGCTGCTAACGTGTCGGCACTTGAGGAATTATCTAGTTTACAGCAAGGGAGATGCAACAATTGGTGCTTCAATAATATTCCTGATTAATTATATTGACTCTATGCTTAATGCACAACCTGTCCCGGTTTGATTGGAATGACCGTGGTAAATGTGTAGTTGGTGCTCTTATTCCTGAGCCTGAGCATCGGCCGTTGGTGCATTGGAAACCGCCATATGTGGGCTGGGAAAAATTAAATGTTTATGCAGCTTATGAACAAGATACCAGAAGAGCAGGTGTAGGATTTGTTGCTCGTGATTCATCAGGTAGCGTGCTTTTGTCCGCATGGGAATAGTCTGCCGACGTGTTCGAGTGCGGAGGGGGCTGAAGTCTTAGCGTGTTTGGAATGGTTGTGTCCAATGGTGGTCTGGATTAAATGGTCTGCCATACTGGAAACAGATTGTCTTGATGTTGTGCATGCACTGCGAGCTTAGGGTGATGATAGGCTGGCGTTGCGGAACGTGATCAAAGAGGTGACGGCTTTGGCTATGCTGCTTCCTGAAGTTCGATATCAACATACGAAAAGAGAGTGTAATTTTGTTTCTCATGAATTAGCTAAATTAGTTAAGCAAGGTGTGTAAGATATGATGTTAAGCTTAATGATTCTCCGGCATGTGTGGTGGTGTTTATCCAGCATGATTGTAATAACATTACCTTATAATTAATAAACTCTCTCTTGCAAAAAAAATGACTTAGCTTACTGGAGGACAGTAGGTGACATTAAGACTCTGCAACCTCTGAGCCCTATCGTTCACCTGCGATTCCATTACATTGGATGTGGAACAAATGCCTGGGATTTGCGTAGGGCGAGCGTAGGCGGGTGTTCTAGACGCCATAGCAGGTCGGGCGCGTGACAGGTCGGGTAGATTTTGTGGCCAAATGCCCTTGAGCAGCTACTCCACTGACTAAATCGCTCCCATGTGCTTAACTTGGGTTTGCGGGTCCATAGCTCATGCGGTACGCTTGGCAGGGATGCGCACTAGGTACAGGATAGAGGCCGACCTCCTCTTACCTACTCCCCCCGCCCTCTCTTCTCTCGCGACCTAGGGCAAACCCTAGGTGCGCCATGCCACTACCATTCTCTCCAGCTCACAGCCCCTCCCAACGTCGTCCTCTGCTGCCTGGTTGCCCTTATCGCCTAATGTGCCCACTTTGTGGAGGAAGCGCTCTAGCGACGATGACGCTGTTCTCTCATGGTAACGCTTCTATCCTCACTACCGCGTCAGACTCGGTTGAGGTCGACGCAGTGGACATGGCCTAGATCTTGTCATATCTACCAGCGATGACGGACTCACTCCTCTTTCGCCTTCTCCTCGCTAAGGTGTGGCGACGATGATGAATGGAGCAAAGGAGCGCGGCTGTTGGGCCAGCATCCTCCACGCTATGGCTTGTGCCACCCATGAGGCGTCTCAAGAGTTCGACATGGAGATAGGCGACGCGTTGAACCCCAAGTGCACCACCACTAGCATCACCTTCAACTTGGAAGTCCTCCCCACTGCATGCGTTCCTCCCTTCGGTTCGCTCGCCTAGCGGCATGCAGGTAGAGTCAGGCTCCAAACCCTAGCTTGTAATGCCGACACTCCCCCTCTTTGCTTCCTCCTCGTTGCTAGCTAACTGTCCCTCTCTGCTCAAGCGTCCCTGATGATGACATGGCACCCGGGGATCATCAAGGAGGACGAATCCGGCCCTCTGGCTACAGGGCAGGCCGGGCCGACTACTTGGAGTCCGACTCCTACACGAGGGTGCCTCATCAACGTGGAGTACAAGACATGGACTAATGCCCGTCCGGCTTACCCGGAATCTGTTGTAACCGAATAGGAAATCAATCTGTTAACCGATTCGGACTCCTGTAATCCAATCCCGGCCGCCTATATAAGGCCCGGTAGGGGACCTCCGATCGGTAACTCTCTCAATCTCCAAGTCTCTATTGTTTCATAGCTCAAGCCCCCTCGAGATCGATTCTCTAGGGCTTGCGGCACTCGGGATTCAAGCAATACCAGCCACCAAACACAGGACGTAGGGTATTACCTCTCCGCGAGGGTCTGAACCTGTCTAAATCCTGTCTCCCGTGTGCACCCATCCTGATTTGCTGTGCTCACACCGCCCCATATTAAGTATTGCCGGAATAATACTTCGACAGTTGGCGCGCCAGGTAGGGGAGTGCGCATAGATCCATCTACACGAATCGGGATGGGTTCCATCAACTGCGACAACGTCTTCGTCCCGGGAAGTATCGTGAGATTCGCTCTCACGAACGCTGTTCCGGACCCCGGCCAACTTTTCCGATTCGGAAAGTTGAGCTTCATTGCCGACAAGATCGGCCAGCTCCACCTCTGCTACTCGGCGACGTCCCGATCGGCAGAGGCTCCATCAGCTTTTCGGCACGGGCCTCCCCCTGAGCCCGCGCCTTCGGTCCCTCTCCCTAGGGAAGAGGCTACGCCGGAACCAGATCCGTCTGCTGCGCACGAGTTCGCACTCGGATCCCGACTGGTGGGGGCTATTGACTCTCTCCTTCTCGTCCTCGAGTATGACTCGGACGATTACGAGAGTTCTGACAGCCACCACCCATCCCGAGAAGTCTTCATGGCCAACGCCGGCTCACCAGACAACGGCGATGGCCAAGCGGTCCCCATCGTGGAGCAAACGCCGGCTGAGCTTGAAGCCACCCGACTCCGACTCCTTGCCAAGGAGGAAGAGTTGGTCGAGCAACAGACTCGGCTCGCTCGCCCAGCGCGACGAACAACGGCGCAACGACGACATGAGGGCTCGAGGACGCCAAGTCCATAATGAGCTCCGCATGCGCGAAAGGGACGGGGTCCCATATTCCCGCTCCCGAGTCACAACATCGTTGCAGCCACGATGGCGGCGCGTGCCATTGAAATCCCCGAGGACAACCCGGGACACGACGAACTTCGGCGACTCCGTGTTTCTGCTGGAGGAAACCGCCCTCCAGCAGGCCGAAGCTTCAGAAGGTCGCACCGGCTCCTCAGCAGGTGCAAGGAGTCGGCGCTCTACCCCGCCAGGAAGCCCACCCATCATGGGTGGAAGACGAGCAAGTCCCGACCGACTTCAGCCGGCTGGAGCGGTTCATGAGCGACTCGGTCCAAATCGAGATGCCCGAGGCACCATAGCCGCCAGAAACCGCGCCCGACAGGATGCGGACAGAAATGCTCGTCAAGCTGCACCGGTCCGCGATCAACTCGGACCAAGGAACCCCGCAGATGCAGAAAAAAGCGCCCTTCACGGTTCCAGGAGAGACGATCGTGGCAGCCACCGCAACGATAGCGGCGCCACCAGCCGGGGACTTTCTCCGACCTCCTCCGGCATGGGATATTCAGGTCCGAAAGCATTCGGTCCCCGTATCCGCAGTGTCATCTTCCCCTCACGATTCCGAGTCACCGGGATCGACAAGTACACGGGTGAGACCCGGCCGGACATCTGGCTGGCTGACTATCACACGGCGTGCAGAACCAATGGTGGGAACGACTACGTCGTGATCCATTATTTGCCGCTGTTTCTGGCCGACTCAGCACGAGCCTGGCTCACCAGCTTACCTCCGGGCTGCATCCAGACATGGAGCGACCTTGAGACCCTCTTTGTGAACAACTTCCAGGGCACTTATAACAGGCCCGGAAATGCGTGGGATCTCCACAATTGTACACAAGAGGCGGATGAGACTCTCCGCGAGTACATCCAGCGCTTCTCCAAGAAGAAGAACTCCTTGCCCGAGGTCCGAGAGGGCGACGTCATCACAGCTTTTTCCAAGGGAGTTCGGAGCACCGACCTTATCCACAAGATAGCGCGTAAGAACCCCCAGACTATGCGCGAGCTCTTTGACATAGCCAGTAACTTCGCCACCGGCGTAGAGGCTGTCCGTAGTGCTACTCGGGATGACAAGGGAAGGAGCAAGGGCAAGACACCCGAGTCCCCCCAGTCGGGATGCTCATCCCGAGTCGTCCAGAAAGAAGCACCGGAAGCGTAAAGGCGGAGATCTCGTTGCTGCCGAGCCGAGCGCGCCCCGCCGCGTCGTCCTCAGCGCACCAACGCGACCTTCGAGGAGATGATGAGTCAGCCGTGTCACTTTCCATGGGCCCAAGTCCAATCACTTGATACGCAACTGCAATCTCTTGAAGAATTTGAACAAGCCCTACGTCCCCAATAAGGGCAAAAGGAGCCCCCTCAGGACGAGGGTGACGAATTTCCGAAAGAGACCGCTTGCTTGATGATCTTTGGCGGACCGAACGGTTACGAGTCCAAACGTCGCCAAAAGATTATTGATCGAGAGGTCAACGCAGTGGAACCGGCCGTGCCCAAGTACCTGCGATGGTCCGAGTCTGTAATTTCATTCGGGCGCTCGGATCACCCCGATTACATTCCCCAGCCGGGACGATTCCTCTTGGTGGTAGACCCGATCGTTTGCGGCGTCCGCCTTACCAAGGTCCTCATGGATGGCGGGAGTGGTCTCAACATCCTCTATGTCAAAACCCTTGACGACATGAAGATCTCTCGTTCCGAGATCAAGCCGACTGGTGCCCCCTTCCACGGGGTAGTACCCGGCAAGATGGCGAGTCCACTCGGGCAGGTCAGCCTGCCCGTTACCTTTGGCACTCCCGACAACTTCCGGACCGAGACTCTCACCTTCGAGGTCATCGACTTCACTGGCTCGTATCACGCCATCTTGGGACGTCCCTGCTACGCCAAATTCATGGCTGTCCCCAGCTATGTCTATTTGAAGCTCAAGATGCCGGGCCCCCATGGGGTAATCACGGTGCAAAGCAGTTTCCGGCACGCTTACACGTGCGACCTGAAAAATTGCAACCTCGCCGCGGCCCAGATCGCGGAGGCCGCACTTACCGACCTCAAGTCGGCCGTGGTTGAGGAAGCACCTCTGGCCAAGAAGGCTTCGACATCAACATCGTTCCAGTCGACGCGGGACACCAAGTCGATCCAACTTGACCCTGAAGACTCCTCCAAGACGACGCAGATCGGGACTGCACTCAGCGATAAATAGGAAAGCGCACTCGTCAGCTTCCTCCAGAATAACCGGGACATCTTCGCATGGACATTTTCCGACATGCCCGGAGTTCCACGGGAGGCTGCCGAGCACTCTCTGAACGTTCGGCCGGATGCTAAGCCGGTCAAACAGCGCTTACGCCGATTCGCTGAAGATAGACGTCAGGCCATAGGAGAAGAAATAGCTAAGCTTCTAGCGGCTAGTTTTATTAAAGAAGTGTATCATCCCGACTGGTTAGCGAACCCAGTTCTTGTTCGCAAAAGAATGGAAAGTGGAGGATGTTTGTTGATTATACTAGCCTTAACAAGGCGTGCCCCAAGGATCCTTTCACTCTCCCTCGCATCGACCAAGTGATTGACTCCACGGCAGGGTGCGAGATGTTGTGTTTTCTCGATGCTTACTCGGGTTATCACCAGATCAAGATGAAGAGGATGACGAGATCAAGACATCTTTCATCACTCCCTTTGGCGCCTTCTGCTATGTTTCCATGCCCTTCGGCCTAAAGAACGCACGCGCTACGTACCAACGGTGCATACAGTGCTGCCTTCAGTCGCAGATCGGTCGGAACGTACAAGCCTATGTCGACGATGTGGTGATCAAGTCCCAGAAAAGAGAAGACCTCCTAAGTGACCTGGAAGAAACTTTCTCCAACCTTAGGAAATTCAGCATGAAGCTCAACCCCGAAAATGTGTGTTCGGGGTCCCTTCGGGCAAGCTACTCGCTTTCATCGTTTCTGAACGAGGGATCGAAGTCAACCCGGAGAAGATCGATGCCATCGTCAACATGGCCCTCCCAAGAACCTCAAGGACGTCCAACTGCTGACCGGGTGCATGGCAGCTCTCAGTCGTTTTATCTCCCGACTCGACGAGAAGGCCATGCCCCTCTACAAACTCATGAAGAAGTCGGAGTCCTTCACCTGGACATCCGAGGCCCAGGACGCCCTTGACGGCTTGAAGAAGTTCTTATCCACACCCCCGGTGCTGGCGTCTCCAATGCCCAACGAGCCGCTGCTCCTTTATGTCGCAGCAACTACTCAGGTAGTCAGTACGGTCTTGGTCGTGGAACGCTCCGAGCCCGGTCATATTCAGAAGGTCCAGCGCCCGGTGTACTTCATTAGTGAAGTCCTTTCCAAGTCCAAGGCGCGATACCCTCAGATCCAGAAGATCATCTATGCGGTGTTCATAACGTCACGGAAGTTAGTCCACTACTTCCAGGACACCTCATTACGGTGGTCAGCTCCTTCCTAATCGCCGATGTCATCAACAATCGCGATGCCACGGGCAGGATTGCCAAGTGGGCGATGGAACTAATGGCTTTCAGCATAGTCTACGCCTCCCGCACGGCCATCAAGTCCCAGGCTCTCGCCAACTTCATGGCCGAGTGGACAGAAGTCCAGTCCCCGCCCTCCGTCGTCGACCTCGAGCACTGGACACTCTATTTCGACGGCTCTCTGATGCTCCAGGGCGCGGGGGCTGGAGTCATGCTCATCTCTCCCAAAGGCGAGCGCTTCAAGTACGCATTACAGATCCACTTCCCCGGCATCCAACAATGTTGCCGAGTACGAAGCTTTACTTCATGGTCTTCGACTTGCTGCCTCACTCGGGATTCGCCAGCTCCTGGCACGCGGAGACTCCGAACTGGTGGTCCGGCAGGTCATGAAGGACTGGTCCTGCAGAGACCCCTCCATGGAAGCCTACTGCCAAGAAGTGCGCAAGCTTGAAGCCAAGTTCGACGGTCTTGAATTACCCATGTTCTACGCCGAGACAACGAGGTTGCGGATGCACTTGCCAAGCTGGGATCCAGTCGTGACGTCGTTCCAACTGGAGTTTTTCTTCACGAGTTGCATACCCCCTCTATCAAAGCTGAAACAACACCCAAGACCGAAGGACAGCAGGTCCCGGAAGGCGACGCTATTCAGCAGCCCTCTCCAGAGGTCCTGGCCGTCACTCCCGACTGGACAGCGCCCTTCCTAGATCATCTGCTACGGGATGTCCTCCCACCAGACAAAACTGAGGCGCGCCGCATTGCGTGACGCGCCAAGTCCTTCGTTGTCATCAACGGCGAGCTGTACAAGAAGAGTACCTCCGGGGTCCTCCAGCGGTGCATACCTCAAGAGCAAGGACAGCAGCTGTTGTCCGATATCCACTCCGGCGTATGCGGCCACCATGCGGCACCCAAGTCGCTAGTCGGGAAAGCCTTCCGACAAGGTTTCTACTGGCCGACTGCCGTATCAGATGCCAATCACATCGTCCGAACATGCGAGGGATGCCAATACTTCGCCCGACAGACACACTTGCCGGCTCAGGCTCTCCAAACTATACCGATCACCTGGCCCTTCGCGGTCTGGGGTCTGGACATGGTCGGTCCTCTCAAGAAGGCTCCCGGGGGCTACACACATCTCTTCGTCGCGGTCGATAAGTTCACCAAATGGATCAAAGCCAAGCCGGTCGCCACGATAACTGCTGAAAAGGCCGTCGAATTCGTTCGGGACATTGTCTTCCGTTTCGGCGTACCCAACAGCATTATCACAGATAACGGCACCCAGTTCACCGGGCGAGCTTTTCTCCAATTCTGCGACGACTACAACATCAGCCTCGACTTTGCCGCCGTGGCACACCCACGCACCAATGGGCAAGTCGAGCGGTCCAACGGTTTGATACTACAAGGCCTCAAGCCTCGGATTTTCCAGCGACTGAACAAATTCGCAGGCAAATGGGCAGCCGAGTTACCATCAGTGCTATGGAGCCTAGGCACCACGCCCAACCGATCAACCGGCTACACACCTTTTTATGGTCTACGGAGCCGAGGCCGTACTCTCGACTGACTTGGAATACGGTTCCCCGAGAACCCGTGCCTTCAACGAGGCCGAGTCAGAAGAGGCACGGCAAGACGCTCTCGACCAACTCGAAGAAGCACGCGAGATCGCGCTCCTCCTGTCAGCTAAGTACCAGCAGGGCCTGCGGCGTTATCATAGCCGACACGTACGGGGCCGCTCGTTCAACGTCGGTGACTTGGTTCTACGCCGAGTGCAGACCAACAAAGAGCAGCACAAGCTTTCCCCGCCATGGGAGGGTCTGTACATCGTCGCCGAAGTACTACGCCCGGGGGCTTACCGGCTGAGGGACAGCGACAGCAATGTCTTCACCAACGCATGGAACATAGAACAGCTACGTCGTTTGTACGCTTGAATTCTTTTTATGAGTGTCTTGGAAACATGAATAAAGAGCTTTCTTTTGCTCCATTTAAAAGCAAGCCTTTCTTTTTCCCGACTGACCTGCTACGCCCGCTCGTAGCGGGTACTCGGCACGGCTTTCCCCCTCCATCGCGAAATACTTAAGTACTGTGTATAAAGTCCAACGTTAACTCTTGACTCCAATCGCCGGTTTACGCCGCACCCTTACGCTACACGGGACACACGCCAACGGCTAATCTCTACGCAAAGGAGGCTACAACGGGTTGGCAAAGAGCAAAAATGAACAAACTTACATACACAGGAACACAAGTCTTTTCACGATCAAATTAAAACTTACTTGTTAATCAGATAGTATATACATAAGTCACTCGGCATCCCGAGTGCACAACAACGTCACTCGGCATCCCGAGTGCACACAAAATTCACCCGGCATCCCCGAGTCCTTTACAAACTTTACTCGGCTAGCCCGAGCAGTTTACAACTACCCCTATTTTCTACAGGCCCGACCGTTTTATAAGGGAATCGACGGTGGACTCAACGGACCGCATCATCTCCGGAATGTCTTCTTCCGGGAAATCAGCGGCATACCCCTCCCCGATTGCCTGCATATCCAGCAACGGATAGTGGGACCGCGCCACCGCCAGGACTATGCTGGCCCCCGTCCGCGCGCCCCGCCGCCTCGATGTTCGCCACTTCATCGGGCACTTGGTTCAGACGCTCGGCGACCGCCGCGACGGAGTCCGGGGCCGTTTCGTCCGGCCAGACGGCGCCACACGCTACTTGCCCCACTTTCAGCAGCGACTCGATCATCCACGGGACTTCTCGAGACGCGCCTTCAAATCTACAAAAAACAAGCATGAGCGATACGACCAGTGGGCCGGCACAAAACCGAAGTCAGAAATAGCACTCACCGGACTCCGCTTCTGCGGCAGCCTTCTTCGTGGCCCCGGCGGCCGCCTCCGAGTCAGCGGCCCTCTTGGCCGCCGACTCGGCCTCGCGCCCGAGCTGCTCCGCACGGGTCTTCTCCGCCAAGAGCGCCTCCTCAAGCTTCCCAGCCTGCTCTTTGGCGGCGTCCAGGTCCCGGGCGCGGGCCTTTGTCGCCTCGAGCTCTGCCCTCAGCTTCGCAACTTCTTCCTCGGTGGCTGCAAGAGACAACGCATTAGCAAGACAAAAAGCGACAAGGGGGGCAACAAATCACTCGGTTCACTCACCTCGGGTTTTGGCGATCTCCTGCTAAATGCCCGCCTTCAGGGAGATAACCTCCGCCCCGCGTTTGCGGGCCACATCCTCCGCCGCCTGCCGACTCGTGGACATCTTGTTCCACTCGGACTTCCGCAGTTCCAGGCGTTCGATGACGGGCAGCCGGTCCTGGAGGAATGTGGTTTTGTTCTGCGACCGCTGGTTCAGAGCCTGCAAAAGAACTCACACATGTTAGGCCACCCGGCAAAGGCATCAAAACCCTCCACTCGGTCCCAAGGACCCAGCGGAGGCTCGGGGGCTACACCCTCCGGGTGCACTGCTCGTGCACCCGGAACCAGATCTACAACATAAGCAACATATACCCTCCGCTCGACTAACTTAGTCGGGCAGAGGCCCGGGGGCTACTTCCTACGGACATACTCCTCCAAGGGCAAAAGTAATTTACCTCCATCAAAGGACGCAGCCTGCCATTCAGCAGGTTGGCTCCCTCCTTCGCTGCCTTCAGCAAGGCGGGGAGGATCTCTCCAATCTGAGCAGCGGCGTCCGCAACCGCCTGCCACTCCTTCTCCTCCTCGACGTCGTCGACCTCTCGCACCGTCGTAGTCGGCTGCCCCGGGTCCGTTTCCCGGACTCGGAGAGGTCGGCACACCAGCTCGGAACACGGCCTCGCAGGTGGAGCCGCGCTGAACTCCTGCATTGGCGAGGGACCTGCGCCCTCCGCCATCTCCGCGTCCCGACTGGCACCCGCAGACCCCACCGGCACCAAAGCTCCAGGAGAGGTTTCCTCCTGAGGGGCGGCTGGCGAGACGGGCTGCGCGCCGGGCTGCTCGGAGGATGGCCGGGGAGTGTCCGCGGGCTGAGGCGACGACGGCCGGGAAGACGAAGAAGTCGCCGCAGGCGGGGGCGACGAGGCCTGGGCGTCCGACGCTGGGGGATCTCCGTCTTGGCTGGACCCCGGGCCACTCGGGGACGCCTTCGGGACGTCCCCCGCCCTCCGCTTCCTGCAGAGGCAAGACTGACCATGTCAGCATTTGAAGAAACAAAGTCAGGTAGGTAGTCGACCGGATACTTACTTCGAGGACCAAGGGACGGCGATGCGCCTCCTGGCTCCCGCGGCTCGCCGCCCAGGCGCGGCGGCGGCCGGGGCCGGCGAGGTCCCCGACCCGCTTGGTGCCCCGAAGGCGGCGTCGGCATCTCGCTTCTCCCCCCGGTCGGGGGAGCGTCGTCTTCGACCGCCCGAGAAGCTTCACTCGGAGCGGCAGCTGGCACTACCGGATCAGTGCCAACGGCGGAGCCCTCCTGCTCCGCCGGTGTAGTCCCCGAGCGGCAGCTGGTGCTACCGGATCAGCGCCAGTGGCAGAGCCCTCCTGCTCCGCCGGTGCAGCCCCTGCAGCGGCTGGCGCTACCGGACTAGCGCCAGCGGCGGAGCCCTCCTGCTCCGCCGGGGCAGTCCCAGTAGCGGCTGGCGCTACCGGGTCAGCACCAGCGGCGGTGCCCTCCGTCCCGTCGGCGCAGTCCCTGCGGCAGACGGAGCCGCCGAGCTGGCGCGGGGGGCAGGGCCGTCCCGTCCCGAGGAGGCGGCGCCCCTCACAACGAAGGTCGAGCCGGCGGCAGAGCCGCCCCGTCCCCGCTGGGTAGTGCCCGCCGGCCGCCACCGTCTCTTCACTCGGAAGGCACTAGTGTCGTCCGAGTCCTCCTCCTCCTCCTGGGCGGGCATGCTCGGCGGGGGAGGACGGGGCGGAGCGGCCACCGGTGCTTTAGAGGGCCCGGCGCCTTTTGAAGACCCGGCGCCCTTTGAGGAGCCGGCGCCGGAAGAAGACGCCCCAGCCGCCCCTTGCGGTGGCGGCCCGCCCTTCGGGACGTCTGCATACCTCGGCTGATTCCAGATCTTGTCCTCCGGGAGGGGAGCGCTGGAACAGAAGCCGAAGAGAATCTGCAAAGGCACGGAGACAAATTCCGAGTAAGACTCGGCCAAACGCTAAAAGAAAAAGACAAGATATCAGACACTCACGTCACTCGGCGGGTTTGCCCGGCTGAATGGAGGTGGCCGCCCGGAGAAGTCCAGGCTCGTCCCCTGAGCCAGGAGCTTCTCGAGCCGGCTTTGTACTTCGCCCTCCGACAGCTCATCGGCGGCCTCCCAGGTCGCGTCCTCCTCGCCGGAGTACTGGTACATGGGATGCACTCGAAGCTTGGCCGGCTGCACCCGCCACCGGACGAAGGTCGCGAAGACGACCGCTCCGGTGACCCCGGACTTAATCGCTTCGTCGAGCTGTCCCATCAGGACGGCGACGTTGTCCTGCTCCCGGTCAAGGGGTGGGTCCGACCAACTCAGCCTGACCGCCGACGGCTGGCCCGAGAAGGCCGGCAGCGCCGTGTAATACCCAAAGTCAATAATTAGGTCTTTGTCTTGCATCCATGCATACATGTCATCATCATCACCCACACCTTACTTAAACTTAGTTGGATATCAACCTTACTTTATAGAATATGTACATATCTCATCCTCGTTGGAAATTATACAAACACCAATCAACTTATTCGAAGTATTCAACATAACCATATTGTCAACATATGTGGAGGCAATCATCGAACATTTCGATGAATCATCACCCCTAACCCCAAAACCCTAAGGTGCCAGAATTAGGGTTGAGAGAATATAGCAATACCAAAACCCTAACTGGGATGTTTAGGTTTGTTATTTTGCTTCTGTCGCGAATCGGTAAACCCTAGCTCTTCGATCGTAGCTCCAAATTGCACGATTTCAATTGTACCAAACATGTAATTCATATTGTAACCTGATAACAGTATATTGAACCTGTTTGCCATGCCCCGCCGCTAACGGCGTAACCCTAACTCATCGGAGCACCTTAACGTGTCATGCATGCATTCTAACTACCGCACATACTTCCGATGAGCTAACCTAAGGTTATGCACGTAGTAATAACTTCTCGACAACCAATAGTCACCTTAGACACATGCATCCTTCATCAAGCATTCATGCATACATGCTGGTTGTTAAGTACTCCTTTATTGTTCTTTTCCGGTATCGCTCGCTTCAGAACCCGAAGAAGGAGACCACCCGGCTTACGACTCCATGCAAGACCAGGAACAACCAGAGCAAGGCAAGCAGAGCTTGTTGCATTTTATTATATGTTCACTATTATTCCATGTGTTTGCTTGTTTACGTTGTGATCAAATGCGCCAAACTAGCATGCTAGGGTTGCGGTGTGTTGTACCCCGTGTAGTCGAGGATTGAACCTGAATACTCTATCTACTGAAATTTGAGATAAGTGAGATGTGAGAGCCGAGGGTGGAGTAACGGTGAATAAAGTTGGTATTAATTGAAGCTATAGGAGCGACCCCGGTGTTTGAAGTTGTGTTGTCGCTATACCAACCTGAGGTGATTTCATTGTATTACTCCCCCTGTCACGCGTGAACGTTATCGGAATCTCTGCCATGAGTTTATCGAATTGGTGAGTCCCGGTCACCGGGAGGCTAGCTACCTCCGGTGGAGGGCACATTGTTATCCTCATGGGGATGTATTGCCGATAACGGTTCGAGAGAGAAGTTGAATATGATAATTGATGGATGTGTGGTCTATTGGGAACGTGTGGTCCTTAAGGAAATTGGAATGTCATGTTTAATGCCTTTATGTCGTATTTTGATTTGTGTAACACTTGGGGCATAGGCTGCCCGTTATGTTTCTCTCATATCATGTTGCCTACCCATCCTCCCTTCACGCTGCTAATGCTATGTTCTTAAATGGTATATTGTTACTCTGAGAAGCATCATGTTTACTCCTGTTGTAGTAAATCCATGTGTAGCACATTTAATCAAGCACGAATAAGTTTTGCGAGTACTTTTGTACTCACCTAGGTTATTCCTAGAGCTTGCAGGTGAGCCGGTGGTCGAAGACTATTTTGACGACGCTTGAATTTGTGGTTTCCTCGGTAGTGTTCGACTTTTGGGATTATGGTGGGAATATTTTGGTCAGTGGTTGACGCGCCGCTGTGGGTCTTACTTATTTCTTCCGCTGCTACTCGTTTTACTTTATGGATTCGACTAAAACTTTCGGTTATAGCCGAGTGATGTAATATTTGTTCACCATGTGGACAGTTAGTATTATTACCGTATCGTAGTGCTTTGTTGTGATATTCAAGTTGTTATTCGGGCTGCCCATATGCAATGTGTGTATGAGATGAAGTGTATGGGTATGCCGTGAAGAGTTACGGTTGTTCCCCTTTTTACTATGTCGAGCAGGAATCGGTTGAGTGACCCGCTGGCTGAGATGCTGTGCCGGCCAGGCAGGGTGTGTGTGTATTCTACCGAGCTTTCGAGCGACCCACTAGCTTCCGAGCTAGGTTAGGTGTGGGTAGAATCGCCGGGCTCCTCCGACCTTGCTTTGCGTGGTAGAATCCGGGAACGACTCTAAACCTTCACCGGATCAGGGAATCGTATGTGGTTTTGGGAAGTTTAGTCGCTTCCGGCCGGCTTGCGTTGGTCAGGTGTCAGATCACTCCGCCTCGGTGAGTACAGCGCAGGTACCGTGCCACCAGGTCGACTGGTCCTTCGGCCCTTGGCGACCATTCGTTCCCCTAATCATATGCAATTCCAGGTCCGTGACACGCCAGGTCGGGGTTGGCGCAGTAGAACCACTGGGCGTGCCAGCCCTTGTTCGACGACTGCATTGGAGGAGCTGGGTAATTCTTCGCCGCTCCCGACCTCAGCTGGAACCCGGCGCCTCCTACCACGGCCGGGTTGTCCTTGCTCGGCTGCGGCTTCACCATAAAGAGATGCTTCCACAATGCGAAGTGCGGCCGGATGCCGAGATAGCACTCGCAGAGGGTGATGAAGCTCGCGACGTGGAGCACGCTGTTGGGATTGAGGTTGTCGAGCTCCAACCCGTAGTAGTACAGCAGCCCTCGCAAGAACGGGTGGACCGGCACCGAGAACCCCCGCTCGAAGAATGAGCTGTGGACGACCAGCTCGCCGGTATTCGGGGTGGGGACGGTCTCTCCTGCGGCGGCGCGCCACTCGATCAGTTCCTTCGGCGGTAGCAACCCCATCCGCACAAGGATCGCCAACTTCGCCTCCGATGCCGTCGACTTCATCCAAGGGGCCATCGGCTCGGCGAGCGACTCTTCCTCGCTCAGCAGCTTCCACACCAAAGCGTCCTCCTCGGCTTCGGTTGGATCGGCTTCCCAGTCCGGGGCTTGCATCCGAGATGGCCGGAGCGGGGATTAGGGTTTTTGGTGGGGTGGAACGCGCGGAGCGATTTGGGGGCGGAAGGGAGATGAAGCGACGAGCGCGAGGTGAATGTGGGAATGTTTGAAGGCGTGGGCCAATCCCGCAGACTCCCAGAATATGAAGGGATGGATCGGGCGGTTCGGATTCCCCACGTCCGCACGTTCCCGGATTCGCCGCGCCCACGATTGCGCCGTTTCGGATTCTGCCGCACGATTTGGGCGGGCCACGTCGCGCTTCTCCCGCGCCCACGACCTGACTGCGCCGCGATTCGCGCGGTTTAATGAAAAGAGGATCCGACGGCTGGCCTTCCAGGATTCATGGCCGATCAGAATATTCCTCCTTTAAACAAGCAACCGGAGCGTGTTTTCCGCAAACCACTAGCCGGATACCGGTATGATCGGGGCCAGACGCTACGGTTGTGAAGGGTCTCAGCGGCTGGCCTCAAGCAGGAACGCAGTCGTCTGGGTACGCCCGAGTGAGGGACAG
The DNA here is from genome assembly GCA_019208055.1 of Stipa capillata. Lineage (NCBI taxonomy): Eukaryota > Viridiplantae > Streptophyta > Magnoliopsida > Poales > Poaceae > Stipa > Stipa capillata. Next base: position 1,565,438 of record JAGXJF010002193.1, read on the forward strand.
TAATGGCGTGCCTTTCATAGGCCACAAGTCGGATGCCGAGCAACTCGGAGCTGCCGAATTCTCCACCCAGACCATCCGAGAGCACTATTCGGGAGGCCCTGGGACCCGGACTTTCTGGGTTCAGTAGGAATGACTCGGTGTAAGGCTTCGTCACTCGGGAACCTATACGCCATGGCTTGTTTTCTCTGGTCCGGACGAAGGTTTCAGAGGCATTCCCTCAGGGGACACTAGCTGGCTCTAATCCGCTCGGGAAGGCCGGGTGCTACTCGAAAATCTAGTCGGGATTCATGGCACGCTCCACGCTGGGCTATCAGCCGGTCTCTGTCCAAAGGGATAGATCGGGTGCCACCAGGGTTACCCGCTATTAACTCGCCCGCCATAATATTCCTGCCTTACGGGTGAATATTACTCGGCTCTTATTGTCTTTTCCACAGGGGTTCAATCAGTCCTTCGCAATCTCTCTGCCAGCAGAATTCACTCGGGAAGTTTGATTAGAAGCGCCGACCGACAACAGCAAGATCGTGAAGGACTCGAGGGCTACTGATGATGACATGGCACCCGGGGATCATCAAGGAGGAGGAATCCGGCCCTCTGGCTACAGGGCAAGCCGGGCCGACTACTTGGAGTCCGACTCCTACACGGGGGTGCCTCATCAACGTGAAGTACAAGACATGGACTAATGCCCGTCCGGCTTACCCGGAATCTGTTGTAACCGAATAGGAAATCAATCTGTTAACCGATCCGGACTCCTGTAACCCAATCCCGGCCGCCTATATGAGGCCCGGTAGGGGACCTCCGATCGGTAACTCTCTCAATCTCCAAGTCTCTATTGTTTCATAGCTCAAGCCCCCTCGAGATCGATTCTCTAGGGCTTGCGGCACTCGGGATTCAAGCAATACCAGCCACCAAACACAGGACGTAGGGTATTACCTCTCCGCGAGGGCCTGAACCTGTCTAAATCCTGTCTCCCGTGTGCACCCATCCTGATTTGCTGTGCTCACACCGCCCCATATTAAGTATTGCCGGAATAATACTCCGACAGTCCCTGGTCCATGTCCAAAGGAATCGGTAGGGTTTTCCCTCTGCTATCTTATACTGTGTGAAAAGTCACACAAATTGGCATACTTGTTTTATTTGTGACATAAATTCTTCAATTTTCTCCTGCATATGGTGTGTCAACTCGCTGAGGATTTCCAGAAACTTCTTCAGATGGAGCCAGTGGTTGAGCTCTCAAAGGTCATTGACGGGTTGTTGATCAAAATGTGCAGGCTGAGTAGCAACATGAACTACCCAAATCCAAACACGAACATCTTCAAATGCATTTGGAAATCTGGTGTTATGCTAAATCCCCAAAATTTTGATTTACTTTTTCAAAAATTTGCTGAGCATCCAAGCAAGCTGCAACTTGAAAAGTAAGAATTTGTGCGTCTTATTTTAACCTGTAGTTTACCTAATCCTAGGTGAGCCTGCTTTGCATGTAGATAAGCTTGCTCTTTGAATGATGCCTTCGAATGATGTTGAATGCGACATGGAAAACCTAGAGCAATGGATCATGGTGTGCACCAACTGCCAAGATTACCGGTTAATTATTAGTAAGCTAACCAATCATGTGTTGCACCCCCCACTAGATAAATTCTACTTATATATGACTTGGGTCTGTACCGACTTGTGAAAAATGGGATTACGTTGACATAGGGGATTCGTTAATGTATTATGCACTCCTGTAATCTAGCATCTTCCTCTAAACTTACATGATGTAATATCCATCCTTCTCTTATTTCAATTGTGGGTTTATGTGAAATATTTTGCAATCATATATTGACAAGAGATGATACCCATGTTGCCCTGTTGTTGATGTGTTACATAATTAGACGGCGAACATATGAAAACCATGTTTAATTGCTCAAAAAGTGGTAGTTGATGATAACTGATTATTCATCGGAGAGAAAAATGAACATGCATCTAATGCATCCTATAATAATTTGAGGTATGAATGCAATGCTTTCTCAATACAATAATTTAATCCTATGAGCTGCCTTAATTAAACCTTCTGTTCTTATTCATTATTAGCTAGTTATGTATGACCAACTTCAAATGCTTGAATTGTTGTTTTTAGTTTATGATTAGGGTGGATCGTGTCAATTGTTTCTAATATCCTATAACGGCTAGTATATTTCCATGTTATTCTATGTGCCACACACATGTACGCACAATCTCTTCCAATTCCTATACAGGAAGAGGGTATATCCTAAAACAACTTTGTGTTAGTCGAATGCTTTCTCTGCTCTCATAATTTCTATGTGCCTGTGCGCACAATATAGTGATCTGCTGTGGTTGATGGCTAATTTGGCGAACTTTCTTATGTTATATTGTAGTATTCTATTATTGAGTCAATTTATTATTCGAACTAACATCGTCATATCAACAATTTTTGCACCAGTACCTAGGCCGCGCAGATCATTATCCAGTTACTGTGATGGTTGTTCTCAAAATACTAGGGTCTGGCTAGTCAGGTTTTATTTCCTCTATTGCTTGTAAAAACAAGGGCCTATTTGCTCTATCATCATAAGCAAAAAAACACTTTTACTCCAAGAAAACTATGAGATGAGGCCTCCTCTGTTTAATTGATAAATCCATGTACATGTCTGAAAGTCTAGAATGAGAAATGGAGGAAAACCATCCTCTTTAGGATGACATTTTGTTATACTATTATTGTGTTTGGTTCTTCCAATACCTCCAAACCAATACCTACTTCATGCATTTTATGAATCATTTCTTACTCATACATATATAGAGATGGAGTTGATTGGTTGTCAGTTTATTCATGTGCCTATCGGGTCCATGTATTTCTTTTTGTGCATCTACGGCAAAATGGTAGTTTTCTGTGGCCGATGTTAGATCTAATTATCTGTAAAAGATATGTACTTGATAAGATTCAATTTCGCTGCTTCCAACTTGATTAGTTATTCACTCTTCTCTCTCATCAACTCGAAATATTTCATGATTGCGGACTCCTAACATTCTTTTGCAACTAATTGAAATAATCAGCATTAATGGTGCTTATGGCCTAGAATACTCTAATCGTTATGTTTTCCTTCTAAAAATATATGTTAGCAGGGGCATGACTGGATTATATGTATTGAAACACCATAGGTTATGTGAATGCAAGCGATCGGACCTATCTGCTGGTAACGAAGATAAACTAGTGTATGATTGTTTTTGGTCTCAGAAAGGTAATTATATTTCCCTGTCCAAGCATGGTAATCGTTAAATTGCAGTATAAAATGACTATTGAGTTAGTCAGGTTCAGAGCATTTGAATATTTATGGAGTAGTTGCATCTAAGGTTTTTGAAAAAAAAATCGTTTCTAATTTCCTAACGAGGTTATCAGGACTGACATGTTGAGCACAAATTTTTCCTTAAGGTACCTCCAGCTTCCCTTTAATGTGTGTGCTCCTTAACAGGGTCTGTGTGCCCCTTAACAAGGTTTGAGCAGCTGTCTCAACTGATTAGACGGAAGGAATCTTTCCTAGGTATAGATAAGCCCCTTTCTCATTCTGATCTTTTTTTTACCATTTAATGTGCACATGCACATACATAATTGTTGCATCTATTGATATTTTTGCGGATGTTATCGGTATTATCATCGGAATTTCAGATTTATAATTCGTTTACCAGAGGCAATCATCGGGCTGTATTAGAAGAAATTTTTAGCCAATAGATATGGGCAAAGTGTTCTTACTATTATAAATATGTATCTATAAAATGTTCCTACTATTACATTTCTATATGGCATTACAGAAATTTTGACAAATTAGTTCACTCACTAGATGGTATGGCAAAGCAAATTACAGATGTGAAACTTAGATTTTAAAATGCTCCATAGCTACTCATATATATTGGTGCGTAACTATATGCATTTAGTAGTTAACTATATGGAAGGAAGTGGATGAGAGTTCAGTCCAGTTGGAGTGCCATTCTAAGAAAAAATCAACTGGACGACATCATTACTACTAGCGTTGCGTGCCTGCATCATATTTCTCGTTACCTGTTGACTGTGTCACCTCCTATACGGGCACCTCTTTGGTCCATCATGAATGCACTATCGAAGATCCACATGCTGAACTAAAGTCACCTCTCTCGGTTTGGCTCCAATGCTTTTCGACCTTATTAGCCTTATTTGCTGCTTTGGTGACAGGCATGCACAGTTTGGACCTTCGAGGAGGCTGCACATTTATCTAATGGCCATAAATCAACGTAAATTATTATCCTCATAATTTGACGCACTATTTGCTAGATCCTTCTACTATAGATTTCCAGTCACTTTTGATACTAATGTCTGATTATATTTGCACACATTGCATAATGCCTAATGGTAACAATTTTTATTAGTCATTGCTAATCTTGCTCTCATGTGCCATGTGTGCTTTACTTTGTCCATTCTGGTTTGAGTCGATGAAGTCAAATGTTTTGATCACCAGTTTATTCTTGCTTTTATTACATTTCTTGCTAATAGTATATTATGATAAAAGAAACATGAACATTAATCAGGGTAATCTTATTTCCGTTCTGTCTGTCCTTAATAGTCTACTGGCAACTTCTCCTCCCTTGTGTTCTACAGGATGGTAATCGATGCCATCAAGAATACTGAACCATTTGGATTCTTTAGTGTCTTAGCATATCACACTCCTTTGCACCTAGTGTGGTTGCTCCTATTTATGCTTTGATTTTTAGTGATACTATGTTCCCCAGCATAGAATGGAGTGATATGATTGCCTCGGTCTACTATAATTTTGCTTTGATCATGTTGTAATCACTCAACTACCTATGTATGCATGTTCCCAGTCTATCATGGATCATGCTATTAACATATCAAATATAGTCCGGTTCAATTACAACAGATACATGATACCTACAAGCATTATGCTTGTTTTGTATGTTCATGTTCAGTATCATATATTAGCAGACCATCTATATTAAACGTTGACTGTTTAGGGACCGGGCGTGGCAACGCCCATCTCTACGGTCTAGTAAAAAATAAAACCGTTGATGGGGCGATGGACAGCGAGGGTCAAATCAGAGAGGAATCATTCCAAAAGGTAAAGGAGTGGCTGGATCTTTCTGTATGAGTTTGATTGTGAATTGATCTGACGTGAAGTGGCAGGACAGTGGGCCTGATATGTTTGTTAGTGATCAGTAACATGGAGGCTCTGGACCGAACTCTCGGTTTGGCCAACCAACGAACCTGCCGTGCAGAGTACTCATGATGATTTTGTTGCCACAGAAACTAACGGTATCAGTTGGTAGCCTAATTTCATTTTTCATTTTTCTTCCGGAAAAATTTCATTTGGTTGTTGATCGGTCCATTCCTCCGTTACCCTTTATCTTGCTAGATAACTGGTGCGACGACACAAAAAATATATATACCGGCATAAGTAAACCCAGCGAATCAATCATCGAAGTTTTATGTTGCTGAGTCGATGAGAATCGTTGCGTTGTTATTAACCAGGACTAAAAAGCTAAAATCATAGTTATAACCTCGACAGAATACCAATAACGGTTGCTCTAAAAATATATATATATATATATTGGAATATCAATAATCAGTGCTTAAAACAACAAGTGGACATGAGCAGAGGACCTATCACTATGGCAAGCCAGGTCATCTGCCATAGCTTACCTGGGCGGCGAGTACCCCCTGCCCTTCCTCCCCTACAACCCCATGGCATGGCAAGATCGAGCAGCCTGCGAGCGTCCTATTCCCAAGTGGAAAAGGCAAACCTGGCGCTTTGTGAAGCTGTAAGCGGGTCTGTAAGTGCTAGTGGGCCTGGGTCTATTGGCTCACCAAAATCGACTTGCGGGAAGGCCTAGTGACGGTATGCCTTTCATTTTGCTTCTCTGATCAAATATGACTGTTCGACAGGTCGTTTATTCAGACAAGTATGTTCAGTAAATTTGCGTGAAGTTGTTGTGTAAGCTACACTAACGAGGTAAGTTTCATGGTTCTCCTTTGGTCGGCATGTTCGTACGTAGATATTTTTCTTTTCTAAAAACGAAGGTTTTATTGATTTTTGAGCCTCTGCATCAAATGAATGCACATGACTCAACATGGTTCATCGAATATAAATTCTGCTGAAAATAATAAAAGGACACCTAAAAGTGACAATTGAATCAAAAAGCACAAGTGAACATAATTTAGGTGGTCGGAGGCCCGTGAGTGCATCGACTAATAGCAAAGAGCTCCATAAATAAGACTCTCGTCTTGCTTCCTTGCACCATAACTTCTATGTGTTTCAGCTTCATATGCCGATATAATATCATATATTCTAATTAGTATGATTCTATGCAGTTTGTGAATCGACTAGGAGGCCTCACGCCATGCATGCAGTCGCACAAGCATCCACCTTGTTGTTGGTAATTCTGGTACGTAGTTAAGTGAAAATTATTACAGACCATAATTACAAATGAAATCCTTAATGTGAATGGACATGTATGCAAATGATCGTACACATTAATCAAGTTTATGCCAAATTTCAACTATATGCTATAATTTAGTATATGGATTATTTTTCTGGAAATACACCAAGAGACACAACGAGAATTAATTTTTTTATAAGACTTGGTCATATTAAGCGATTTGGACATTATTCATAATTTCATGATTAGACATCAAGCAAAAAATCATGGAAAAAGAATATGAGCACAATTATTCATACATTCTTAAAGAAAATATTAAAATTCTGACATATTAAAATTAAAACGAAATAGAGGGGAAATATGTTTTCAATAAAAATCTAAAACTTCTCTCTCTGAGGAGCCCATAGAACCAGCCATCTCACTCCGCCTGCTCGGTTTGAATACAACCAAAGGCCCAAACGGCCCAGCTTGGTTAGGGTTAACCCAACCTTAACCCCCTACACCCCATTCACAATCAATTTCTCTCCGAACTGTCGCCTGCACTCCTCTCTCTATTTCTTTCTCCTGATCCTCTTCTCCTCCCAATCTCTGTCATCCTCGCGGCGTTCCCCAGCTGAGATCACAGCATCAGTTCCATTCACCCCCGAAGCCACACACCACCGATATCTTCTCCATCACCGTCGTTGTCCACCGCCACCTCCCCCGCATGCTCGAGGACCCCTTCTTCCCCTTCCCTTGGCTACCGTCCTCCTCATGTCCATTCCTTCCCTCCCCCTTCGCCTTCCTCCATGACCTAAGCCTCCTCCCGTCGCCTGCCACGGCCACCGAAGTAGGACCCAGAGACAGAGGATGACATCAATCTCGCATCGCCACTCCATGTCAAGCATAGATGCGGAGGACGCCTCCGACGCTGCATCACCTCTGCAATGAGCTTGAGATCCTTGCAACCATCCCGCGCTGCTCAACCGCATGCTCCTTCGCTCCCTTATCCTGCTCCTACGCGTGCTCCCCCATGACGGTGGCGAGGCTGGAGCCTATTCGACATGATCCACAGCTTTCCTTTGATGCCCGAACCCCTCATGTCCCATATCGATGCCGCCATCACCTCCCACTGAGTGCACTCGTGTGTGCACCCTTCTCCTTGACCTCGCCTCCGCCTCCTCGCGGTCGTAGCAGCCTCCTCCGCACACCAATAACGAGGAGCAGCAGAGGGAGGCATCCGCCGCGCGGGCTCCTCTTCCTACCATGATGTGAGGGTCGCGGACGAGGTGTACTAGGCAGCATGCACAACGCTTGGGGCCAGCCAGCTAGAGGCAATTGTGCGGTCACTGTAGGTGGTGCTGGTGAGCTGCCCGCCAAAGAAGGCTGCAACCGTGATGAAGGTGAGGTCAATGCTGGCTAGGCTCAACGGCAGAACAACAGGAAATGAGATACTACTCACCTATTCATCTTTACAAGCATCATGAGCTCTCTTTTTTGTTCATGGGTCCAAGATCCGGATGCTTTGTTCATGAAATTTGTTCAGTTTGAGCCATTTCTTAGATCTGGACGATTTATTTGATGCTTTAATCATGAAATTGATTCATGATTTCTTTGATCTGGACCATTTCATGGATTTCATCATACTTTGTTTGATCATGTTCACGTTCAAGGATTTTTGTTGTCTATGTTCAACTTCAAGAGAGAAGTGGGATGAAGAGTGTTCTTTCCTGTTGCTAGCAATGTATGTTCTATTGCTAATATTTCTTTCTGAAAATTCTTGACTCAAATGATGAAGACCAGACACATTGTGAATTTTGTGTAAATTTTTTGTTCATTAATTTCTTGAACCAAATTCACCCGCTGCTTGTATGAACTGGACCTGGAAATGTTGGCAATCAGATAGAGAAGGTGGCAGCCGGGAGAGCCAGGTCCTAAGATAGAGAAAAAACAGGCCCCACAAGGCCTTGAAAATGAGTTTTTCAGATCTATGAGGTTTTGGTGGGCCTATAGAAGCTCACCCGAGGCCTGAAGGCGTGTGTGGCCAGGAATGAGCCACGTGGGCTAGAATAGGAGAGAGAGGGGGCAAAACGCTGAGAGAGCAAGAAAAACTTGTGCACTATGTTATAGTCGGGGATAGTTCTTTTTACTAGCACTCGTTGGCATACGTCATCTCCACCACACCTAAATTTTAGTATTGGGTCGGCCAATTGACGTGAGAAAGCACGTGAATGTTTGATATATAGTCCCTCCGTGTCATAATTTAGGTCGTTTTAGAATTTGAGAAAGTCAAACATTTTTAAGTTTGACCATTCATATATAAGAACTCACCAATATCTGTAACACTAAATTGGTATTACTAGATTTTTCACGAGATATACTTTCATAATGTATTTTTAGTTTTATTTAAAAAATATATTTTTAAAGAAACTAATGGTCACAGTATTATCTTGGAGACTGTTTTAATATTTAAAATGACATTTATTTTGACACGAAGGTAGTGCATTAAAAAGAAGGCCGCCGACGGTGAACCATCTTAGAATGATTTGCACTGAATTTAGTTACGTCAACATACAATCATAATTTATGCTAGTTAAAGAGGCAAAGGAAAAGAAGTTTTTAGTGGTTGCATTAATTGTTGGAAGGTCATGAATTAGGAGAGGCAAGCGTCCATGGTAGGAGCGAGAGGAGACCACCGAGGCCCAGCTACCAGCTCGATATGGAGTAAACGAAACAACGTGACAGATAAGAAGATAACCTAATTATTTCGTGTCATATCATCTTTTCGTAATGGAAAGTAGTATTGCGTGTCTTGCATAGATGAAGCATGGACTACGTACGGAATGAAAACAATTACGGATGATGCTTTGTATATATGGTGACGTTGTTTTGCAATGTGATAATTTATGATAATCCTTGATAAACAATTAGTTCAAATTAATTGCCGGCATATCCTTAATAATGTCTTATCGTTTGCTTAGTTATCATTGATTGACCGTATAGCTAATACTTTTGGACGAATACCCCCCATGTAGTGCTTTTCTTCTTTAATTTAATACTTTTTAAGGTGATGTGCTGAAACCCATGGCGGGTGCACCAGCAAGAACTCCGGAGAAGAGAAAAGGAAGGAAAAAGGAAGCGAAAGGCTCAGCCAAAGCTAGAAAAAATAGTCCACAACTAGAAGTCGAAAAAATTATTCGAGGGAGAAAACATTACTCTCTCTGATTTGAAATGTGAGTGGTTTTAAAATCTCAAACAGTTAAATATTTTTAGATTTGATCATCAATATAGAAAGAATTACCAATATAAATAAAAATAAATTACATAAGTACTATCAGACCCGTCATGAAATATATTTTCATAATATATAATTATGTTTATTTAAAAGATATATTTTAAAGAAATTGATGATCAAAGTGTCACCTTGAAGACCGTGTCAATATTTAAAACTACTTGCATTTTCAACTAGAAGAAGTAGTACTTAGCCGCCGTTTTGCACATTGCAATTTGCATGGCTCATCCGTGTCACCATCTTACCGACTGACTGGAAACACAGCCACTGCTCACACGGACTAATGATGCTACTAGCGACAGTGGGAAGACGACTGGAACGAGAAAGAGGCAAGATAGGCGATTTAAGGCGTCAGGCGAGAGAAGCGAGAGAGGAAGTAGATATGGAGGAGAGGGAAGAAAGGAGACGGAGGTGAGGTACGGAGAAAAAGAGGCCGAGAAGTTTCATTGGCTAGTTTTTATATATAGTTGCAGACGAACTGGGCCGAGGAACCCAAGAAGCGATGGGTTTTTTTTTGACCAAAGTGGATCACTACTACATAACATGGCATTACAGGCGGTTCAAAAACCACATCTCAGCCGATTTTCTGAACCGCCTGTAAGTAAAGGCCTGTGATGAGACTACCTCATCACAGGTGGTTTTAGAACCACCTGTGAGAACCGCCTGTGAGTTGTCTTTTTTAGAAATAAAAAAATGTTTTACTGGCTAGCCTAATAAATTGCTAGCCACTAAAACACACAATGGTTATTAACACTTATGGTGGAACATGATCGGTACGGAATACAAAATCATACAATCGGAACTTGTATAAAACACACCACCGTGACATCAATCCATTGGAAGACATCTCTGGAGCAACCATAGCAAGTGTGACAGAATCCAACCTCTACCTGCGGAGAGATACAGCCGATTTGTTCTGCACCCGAACACTGCGGCACATGTAAGTCCCATGTCGATGTTCTCAGCTCTGAACCTGACTTAGAACTTGTGACCTAAACAAAGTAACAACAAGAAATCAAATTTAGTTCCAATTGGGTACAAGACATGACCTCAAATTGAATAAGATGAAATCAAACTCAGCTTCAAACTGCATAACAAGAAATGAAACTAGAATGCAGAACAGACCAGCAGAAATGAATGCCACATTTACCCTTCAATTGCTCATGTTTCGATGATTGAGTTTCCACCTGGAACTGCCCCGGCTGAGTATCAATCAAACATTGTTTGGTGACAGCAATCCATTGGAAGATGGTTAGTGCTTTCTCCAGCAAGTAAGACCATATGCTGCAAGATATGATATGCAGATTGAAGGTCATCTAGTGTAGAGAAAGCCCTCAAAAACTTCCTCTCAGTAATAATGCTTGGGCTATAATACCTAGTGCAGTCCTTCCATAAATCATGAACAGACAAATTTCTCTGGAAAACTGCAAGCTAAACAGATATAATAACAATCAAATAAGCAAGCTATCACAATATTAGATCTAAAACCATGCGAGAATGAGTCCAATCAGCACAAGCAAAATAAAGCAAAATCAATATGCAAGAGTTCCCAGAAAAAGGGAAGCAAACCAAGCGATAAGGATTTTTTTTCTCAATATGCAAGAGCTCCCAAGGGGCAGTGGGAGCGGCGGCTGCAAATGGACAGCACGACAGGCGTGCCATGACGTGCTGTCGCTGGACCCCTTGCCATTGACCGAGCCACACCCTCCAGCGCTGGCGATGTCGAGGGCAACGTACATGTCTAGCGCCGAGAAAGTCGTGCGGCTGCTGGAGGGCTGGATGCGGGCAAGGGAGGGCGGCGGGAAAGCATCCTCTAGGTCGTGGTCATCGACGTCGGTGTCAGGAGCTCGCCTCAGCCAGGGGGATGAGCTCGAGATCGATGCTAATGCACTATTGCCGAAGGAGACGAGCTCGCTGCAACCAGAGGGATGAGCTTGAGGTCGGGGACGGCGCGCCGCTGCCAGATCCGGTAGCCTCGAGGTTGGGGAAGGCGCCGCCGGTGTAGAGGAGAAGGCACCGCCAGTGTATAGAGAAGGGGTAAGGGGAGGGATCGGGAAGCATATGGTGAGAAGGCTAGGGTTGCTAGCTAGTTATTATGGGTTTGGGCTGGACTGGATCACATGCGGTTTTCTAGAAAATCCGTCTGTGATAAAATAGTTATTGCAGGCGGTTTTTAAAAAAACCATCTGTGATGATATTACAGACTATAATGAGTAGGTTATTACAGGCGGTTTTTCTGAAGAACCGTCTGTAATATCGATTTTTCGTAAAACCCGTCTATAAAGAATCCTATTATAGATGGTTTTTAATGAACCATCTGTGATTAGGGGTCGTATATAGGCCCCCTTCTAGACGGCTTCTCCAGCGGCTTCTCCCAGAAGCTGCCCCCTCCCAGCTTCTCCCAGAAGCCGCCCCGTTAAATTCGTCGGGGTTTCTATTCTCCCAGAAGCTGCCCCCTCCCAGCTTCTCCCAGAAGCCGCTGGAGAAGCCGTCTAGAAGGGGGCTATAATCTTGTCTGTAGTAGTGGATCACCCTCGAGAGCGTTGGTCTTTCACCACATTTTAAGAGTTGGAAGAGATGCAAGGCGAGGAAGGACATGATCCATCGTTCACGGACGACCGACGAGCTAGCTATGAAACATGGAAATCGGGCATGTATGCATGGGTCCAAATAGGATAGAGGGAAATTCTCTCCACTGCTCACGCTGGGTTCATAGGGCCGTCTTTGGCTGGATCAACCGCCCAATCGCGGCAATTGCGTAACGATTTCGTTCCCGTCCCGCGCGCATGAAAGGGTTAATATGTTGATCAAACTCACGTTTAGTTAGTATTGAGTTTTGCATTTCCCTGCTTACCTTGGCCAGCAACTGGGGTCAATTTATTGTATCAAAATCAAGTTTTGCTGCGAATCAACTATTTATAATAAAAAAATTTATTTCTTGATATGTGGATTAAATTTTTATTTAAAATTTTATATCAGGGTAAATGTACGTGGTGTCAATATGTGAAAGTTGTAGGAGATGGTAAGATAGTCATAACTCTTTCCCCTCTCTTCAGTAAAGGCAAAAGGGAGGCGACAGGGGAGTCCTCGTTTTCCGCCGGCGCTGCCGCGGGTTCCCTCTCCCTCCGCCGGCCGCTCCGGCGGCGGGAGGGTGGGAGAACCCCGGATCTATGCGCTCGGCGTGTATATAGTAGGGGTAGGGTCGCGTTTGTCGTCGATAGGTCTGGGGATCCGGCGGCAGAGCTTTTATGTGCCTTTCGGCTCCCCCCAGATCGACGGCGCTCTTCGGAATGGCGTCGAGGAGCTGAAGGTTGTGGTGTGCCGGGGTCGGGTTGCTTGTGCGGCGGCGGCGACTCTTCCCTTCGGCTTTTGTCCTCCGGATTTGCCGCCGTTACGGCGATGGCCTCCTCCTCCATCGTTCGTCGGTCCGTGAGGTTCCCAGGGAGGTGCGTCTTCAGGCCAGCAGCCCCCCTTTTGCTCCCACCGGGCTGCCGCTGCGGATCCTTCTGGCGAAGCGTGGCTGATGGCCGGGAGGAGCTCGTTTTCCTGCTGATGTTTGGGGCTCTGCCCCAGCCGCCGGTGCCTTCAACGGATTCTCGCTCCGCCTCTCGCGGCGGACGCTCTTCGCGGCTATCAACCGAGGCGTCCAAGGCTTCGTCCTTGTCCTCTGATCTTTTTTGCAGGTTTGCGAGCGACGACCGGCGATCCATCCTCCGCTTCTCCGGCGAGTCGGCACGGCCGTGCAGTGGGACGGCGGAAATATCCCCCATAAACCGAGTTGTATTTTTCTTTATTCCAGGGGTCTTTCTACAAAAGTGTTGGGACAGTTGTCCTGTTTGTACTGTTTTTCTTATCTAAATGATTCTAGTCTCTTCCTCAAAAAAAAATATGTGAAAGTTGTATAGAAACATTTTATGACTTTTAGAAGTATTAATTGAGACTAATACATTAGCACACGTAAAGCGTGTAGTGTACATAATATGTCTCTTCTTTTCTTGTTTTGAGGTTACCTCCGTACATTGCATGTATCCGTCCGTAGGTAGCCTCTAATTAATAGAAAATTGATTGTCACTTGGGATGGATGACAACTAAAGTAAATTCTAGGATGGATGCAATTAGAGTAGGAAACTTGTGTGACTTAAATTATAGTCGTGGGCTCTATCTCAGAACAAACAGTAGCCTGTAAATACGGAAAAGATTGCGGTTTTAAAGGCTGCATGTAGTTTTCAACTTAGAGCCAGTCTAACCACTTACACTGTGGATGCTTTGACCTATACAGATCAGACTCACATAACCACACACGTGCGTATTGTTCTCTATGCACGCACGTGAGGGATATATTAGAGGCTTAGGACTTATTTCGGGCTTATTCTAAATAAAAATTGTTTAGTTCCCCTAGCAGCAGTTATTAAAAGAAAATATTCATTCGATCAAGCCAATACAGGCCCGAGAGATTTTCTAAAAGAAAGGCCATAGAGGTAGACAGAACATGGGGCCACTCTCCATATAGCCACGTATCACCAGGACGGGAAAGCAACAAAAAGGAGTCAGCTTCAAGTGAGGGCCGTCCAAACTCGAAGCTCCAAAGGGGGGAAGAGGACTGTGGTGTACTGTAGTGCCGCCATGCCCATGCCCTGATCGACGCCCATCTTATTGTCACGCACAAACACAAACACGAAATCTCCTCTGCTTTCTGTGATCACCAACACCGTATCCGGACCAAATCACCAAAAGAGCACCTACGCAAATATATTGGCTACGAACCAATGTAGTCCAGTGATACGGCGGCCACGTTCGGTGCACGAGCGGCGGTTGTTCAGCCAACATCATATTTGATTCACAAACGCCTTGCCTGTATGGTCATGATCATGGGCATGCCAATTATCCTTCCTGCACTGCGAGTGAAGCTAAAAAAAATCGGGCCTATTTGACTTCAAATTATTTTATAGAAATTTTAAAGAACTAGTACCGTGTCCCACACAATTATACGGAAATTTTTTTAATTATCTTTATTTTTTTTTACAGTATGCCTGATATTAGATCAGTACGGGAAATAAAAGTTTAAATCGCGAGCCAGCCTGTTAGTCGTTGTACTGAGCCGTCTATTTAGGTACAGTTATGATGATCTATCGAATGTGATTTGTTTAATTATATTTATTGTTTTACCTATACGCGTGATATTATATCAATACTAATTGCACGAGAAACGTTTTTAATCATCTTTATATCAGTACTAATTGCACAACAAATATTTTTAATTATCTTTATCTTTTATCCGTACGCGTGATATTAGATCAGTACAGGAAATAAAAGTTCAAATTGCGAGCCAACCTGTACTGAGCCGTCTATTTAGGTATAGTTATGATGATTTATCAGATGTGATTTGTTTAATTATCTTTATGTTTTTACCTGTACGCGTGATATTAGATCAATACTAATTATGCGAAAAACGCTTTTAGTTATCTTTTTTTTACCTGTACGCGCGATATTAGATCATACTAATTGCGGGGGAAATATTTTTAATTATCTTTATTTTTTCACTTATACACGTGATATTAGATCAATACGGGAAATAAAAGTTTAAATCCTGCTAGTCGTTGTACCGAGCCATCTATTTAGGTACAGTTATGATGATCTATCGGATATGATCTGTTTAGGTACAGTTATGAAAATTTATTGGTTGTGATCTATTTAGGTACAGTTATGAAGATTCTATCGGCTATGATCTGTTTAAGTACAGTTATAAAGAGCTTACTTGAGTATAATCTCATGAAAATTTGTCTTTGTGTCTATAACAAGTATAGCAAAAACCTAATCATTCAAAAAAATTCCTATGTTTTTCCTATATGCAACCAAACAACATATATTAGCTATTCATGTGTTTCTTGTAGATTCAACATGCCATGAAATTTAATTCTTTTATTTTTTTTCCTATGCTTTTTGAATCTCACTATCAGAGGCTCTTTGTTTTTATTTCTACGCTGTAGATCAAATTTAACTTTCAAATTATGCGATGGATTTATGTCGTCCGTCCAACGTTGTTAAAAATTCTCAATTCTTTTTGGAACCTCTGATTCAAAAAGGTTCATCTTTTTATTGTTTCCATGTAAGAAGAACACATATAGAGCATACAAATTGAACGTGATGCCATCAAGCGATTATGGTACAAGAAATGGTTTATATTGCGTTGCTCTCTACCTTTTCTACGGATGATACCTAGAACCCCTGGCCATTGGATACGAATCCAAGAACCAGGCGGAATAGTATGTTGTGTGTGTAGAGCAGTCAGCTACTAAATGTACGTACTCCTCACTTTCCTTTATAAAACTGTTGTAACGGTCCCCATTTGGTAGAAAAGGACAGCAGGAGAGACTTTTCTTTGGAAAAAGTCCACGGTAGCTCTGAGGTTTAAAACCAAATAACCAGCCCTTTCAAACCATACAAAACAGTTCAAATAACTCTCTAAAATAATATTGAAAGTGGTTTTACCCACTGGCACGCTGACATGGATTGGTTATCAATATGGATAGCCACATCACCTAAGACCCCACATGCCATTCAGTGACCATTTTTCTCCTCTCTTCTCTCCTCTCTATCTCTCTCCCTCCTCCCTGTCTCTCTCCATCTCTCTCGTCTCCTCTCCAGCCTCACCATGGTGAATGTTCTTTCTCTCGCAGACGACTCCACTGCCACAATCGCCGCCCACCGTCATGCTCCCTACCTCCTTTTTCTCCTCATCCCCTAAGGCCATAGCTCTCCCTCGTTCTCCTCTAAGCCTATCTCTGACATGAGCTCAACAAGATGCTCGACTCACCGCGCTCTGCCTCTTCGCCGTGGCAGAAACCGTCAGCATTGATCTCACCTTGGCGCTGCTCCCTCCTCCCCATTTCGAGCGCATCCCTCGTCCCAGTGCTCGTCGTCGTCCTCCCTGTTTTTGGTCGCTACAGGATCCGACGGTGTTAGCTAGATCTACGTGCTAGACACCCTAGAACTCACATGTCTTTGTCTGGTACGTGCTCCGTTGGTCGAGCTTAGGGCGTAGCTTTGCCCCGGCTTGAGCTCAACGTTAATGCTTGCTCGTCGCCACGCCTAGCTTGCCGCCATTGCTCAGCACCGACAAGCCCCGTAGCTTGTCGTCCACACCTAGCTCGTCGTTGTCGCCGGTGGGCTTCAAAGGAGGCGGAGTTCAGTGCTGGAGGTGAAGAGGATGGGAGCGAAATCGGAGGTGAAGGAGGAAGAGAGAGCAGTGCCGGAGCTAAACGAAGAGGCAGCATTAGAGCAAGTCCAGCAGCTCCCCGACTGCCTCCCCGATAGCTAGAATAGGGTAGAAATTAAGGATAAAACAACGCTCCAGTAGCTCCCCGAAATCGACCTCTCTCTCCCCTACATTTCGGGGCAGCGGAGGCTCCCCGATCCCTCCCCGATCCGCGCGACGGCGCCAACAGCTCCCTCCGGAAGTGTCTTTCCTGCCACCACGCTGCTGCCTCCCTCTCTCAGGTTCGTCACTTTGCCAGCGCCGGCGGCGAGGCAGAGGACGCGGGAGGAGCCGGCGAGGGGACGGAGGTGGCGGAACCCGGGGAAGGCGGAGGAGGTCAGCACCGCGGAGTGGCGGCACCAGCGAGGGGAGGTGCAGAGCCACGAGGTTGGCGCTGGGCCGGTGCGTGGACGGCGACGGCGAGAGGAGCCGGCAAGGGGACGGAGGCGGCGGAGCCCGAGGAAGGCGGAGGTGGCTAGCGCCGCAGAGCGGCGGCACCAGCGAGGGGAGGTGCGAAGCCACGAGGCTGGCGTTGGGCCGGTGCGTGGACGGCGACGGCGTGCGGTGGCGGCGGGGGAGATGGAGCTACGGGGGAGATGGAGATGGCGATAGGGGGCGCCGGCGGTGGTTGGGAGGTATATCACCCGCCCCCCACCGACCTAACGCAAATGGGCCATGGCCCAGTAGGGTGGAAGAGCCGGCCGGCAGAGAAAAGGAAATGGAGGAGGAAAAAAGAAGAAAAGAAAGAGAAAGGAGAAAAGGAAATGTTAGTTACAGGATATTGTTAAAATATATGTGAATGGAATATATGGGAGATGGTTTAGGGAAGCTGCTGAAGTTAAATAAATTTTAAGAGAGAATCTTTTTAGATGAGTCTCTATATAGAGATTTAAGGGAGAGATTTTAGAGGGCCTGCTGGACTTGCCCTTAGGAAGGAGTTGAGAAGAGATATAGAAGAAAAAAAGGATAATTAGTTTTTTTTTCCATTTGCGACTCAGATGCGACGGTGTTGCCACATTAACTGTCACGTGGATAAAACAACCTAGAATACGACTATATAAGATTATTTAAAAGGTTTTATATAGTGCAGGGTTGTTTAACTGGCTTTAAATTTTAAGAGGTGATGTAGTCGACCGATGAAATCTCGGAGGGGATTACGTGGACCTTTTCCATTTTCTTTTCTACGAAAACAACAGCAGCACCGGCAGCAGCAGGAGTAAATGAGAGATGTAAAACCCTGTACTGGTTTGTGAAAAGTGAAAAGCCCTTTTTCAAGGGCTCTTCTGCCTTCCCTGATTTGACAGCACAAAATATAAATATATATATGCACCGAAGAACGAGAACACACAGAGAGGGAGAGAGAGAGAGAGAGAGCGCGCGCGCGTGGGTGTGCGTTTTGTTCTGCATAGAGAGAAGTGAACAAAAAGAGATATTTCCTTCCATCACCTTCATCCTTGGAGTTCCCCGAAGAAATGTCTCAAAGGTGAAAGGCAACCACGAGTGCGCTTAGAGCACCTGCAGGCGCTACAGCCCACAGGCATGGCCACGGGCATTACCGGCGTGGCGGTGCTGCTCTTGGCCACCGCCTTCTTGGGGGTCACTGCAGACACGAACACAGAGGATGGTTAGCGATCCTTGTTTCGTTTCACCTTTTCTTGAACTGAAGCATATCTTCAATCTTGGAAAATCAAGAAAACTCTGCACTTCCCCATTCCCCGCCGTTTGAGCTTTTAGCTTTCTTTGCTTCTTTGATCGGTAATTGATGGGAAACTTTTGTTTTGGACGGCTATAATCACAATTTTTTATCTGCTTTTGGATAATTTCGTCTGATGAACTGTTTTCTTCCGGCCGAGACTTTTATCAGATGGAATAGCAGTACTGTGCATAGGATTCCTACATGTATTGCTCGTTGCAGCGGGTGGCCTGGATGCAAATTGCTAGAGAAATTATGTCTCAACTTGAACGAAGGTCATATAATAGGCTATGTAGTATTTGGGGAGTTACCTCTTTGCTATATAACCTGTTTTCTTAGACATAATGTCTTAAGACACCGTTTATGACGACTTTGTAACTTTGTTGACTGTGCGTATTATTTCGACAAATAGGTCACGAGGCGATAAAACTCTTTTTTTTTAATGTATTGCTCGTTATATCACTTAAGCAAGCAAGAAATGGTACTTGTTATTTTTAGAGACCGGAAATGGTACATCTTTTGGTTGCTTCTTTCTGCTGCCGCTTGTTTTGAAGCATCTCTACTTTGCTGTTGTGGAAATTCGGATGAGTTTTAGTTTATGATTGCTGAAATTGAGGAACTTGTAATTCTGGGTTGTGGTGATCAAATGCCAGAATTAGGGGAAGGACCAAAGTCTGAAAGTTTATTTAACCAATCACTTTATCCCAGGGTTGATCGGAAATTGCTGAACTATTCAGTTCTTCATGCTCCTTTCCCTTTGTTTGTCTTTGACTTTTCTTACTTCAAGTGGCCATATTGTCTTTTAGTTTCATCATACTGTAATTGATTGGGAAATTGGGCTTGGAGGTGACAAAATGCCATTTTAGGTTGGCAGAGAGCTTCCACTTTGTCATCATAATTCTGGTGTGTTGTCTGTCATATCTAATAACCAGGAAGGAAATATGTGCCCATGGTTCTTTTATTCATTTATCCTCTCTTCCTTTTATGCACGCTCTCGTCATAATTTACATTGGAATGCAGATATTGTGGTTAGATGCAGATATTGTGGTTAGCTAAGCTACCTTTTTCCCATTGGATTGCTAAAAAGTTAGGTTCTTGGTGTTGGAAGTTGTATCCCTAACTTTTGACTTCAAAGTATAATTGTTTTTGGCTTGGTTGCAACCAATTTTTTTTCCTTTTTTTGCAACTTAGGAGCATGAGATAATGTATATTATATATACTTTTCTTTTCAAGATACTAGTGTTTCCTGGCATAATCAGCATCAGGGAGCTGCTCATTAAGGTCGTTTAACTGGAATTATTCAACTTTACATCGCTATCATCCTGTCTCAGTTGATGTCTCTGCCTATTCAGTGACTGCCCTCAACACCTTGTACACAACCTTGAATTCGCCATCGCAGCTGACAAACTGGGTCTCGCAGAATGGCGACCCCTGTGGCCAGTCTTGGCTTGGGATCACATGCTCTAATTCCAGAGTTATAACAATGTGAGGTGACGCTTTGAAGTAGACACTCTTCTGAGATGAACTTTCTTATTGTTCTGATATGCCTTTTGTTTTCTTTCATATCGTGGCAGAAAATTACCCAGTATGGGGCTCAGGGGAACTTTGGGATACAACATGAATATCCTGACTGCACTAGTTGAGCTGTCAGTGATTTTTTTAATGCTTTTACATGGTATATCTTCTGCCTTTTATCGCCATTGTTTTTATCCCTTTTGTTGCTACTGCAGTGATATGAGTAATAATAATCTTGGAGGAAGTGATATACCTTATAATCTCCCTCCAAATCTTGCGAGACTGTAAGTTATGATCTGACTGACAGCTCAAGAATCATCTGACCTCTTGTCTTCATTGATCATTCTCTGAGTTCTGACAGAAAATTTGGCATGCAGAAATCTTGAGAAGAACAACTTCACTGGGACTTTACCTTACTCTATTTCCCACATGGTTGCACTTAAGTATTTGTAAGTCGTCTGTTCATATCATAATTTGTCGCCTTCTCTAGGACTTTGATTAGATCTCACCAAATCATATCACTCTCTTTGATGTAGAAAGCTTGGCCATAATCAGCTCTCAGACGTCAATGTTGTGTTCAACCAACTTACCAACTTAACAACATTGTGAGTGTTTTTTCATTTGTATCTGAACTACCATTTTCTTGGTAAGATACTATACAGTTCCATATCTTTTATTCTGAAATTTGACAAATTATTGGTAAACTCGGACTAATTATTGTAGGGACCTCTCATACAATAACTTTTCTGGCACTCTACCAGAAAGCTTCACCTCCTTGACAACTTTGACCACGCTGTAAGGACATTCTTGTTCCCATCCTTCGCTGTGATCCCTTGTTCAAACAAGTAAAAATAAGGTCATTAGAATTAAAATAACAGCATGCCCTGTTGTCAGTTATTTGCAGAACAACCGATTTACTGGTACAATAGGTGTCCTCTCTGATATACCTCTGACAGACCTGTAAGTTGATACACTTGTCATCTCATAAGATCCACGCCTGTTATCTCTTTAATGATCCAGTTTTTACTACTACTCGCAGCAATGTTGCAAATAACCAATTCAGTGGGTGGATTCCTGACAAGCTAAAGAGCATAGGCAATCTTCAGTAAGTATTTTTACAGCCCTTGACAATCTGTCGCATTCCAGTAATTGTAGGATGGATACAGTAATTCAGGCTTACTACTGTAGGACAAGTGGGAACTCCTTCACAAACAGTCCTGCACCACCACCACCACCACCACCACCTCCTCCACCATACACCCCTCTGCCGCCGCAACCATCTTCTAAAGGAAGTCCTAGTAGCAGTAACAATAATCCTTCTAGTAACAGTAACAATAGCCCGTCAAGTGGAAGCAATGGCAGTAACGGTGGTACCAACGGTGGTGGCAAGAGGGGCAAGGTAGGAGGCGGGGCGGTCGCGGGAATTGTCATATCTCTGGTGGTTCTTGGAGCAATGGTTGCCTTCTTTCTGATCAAGAGGAGAACCATGAGGCGTCAATGGGGAGGAGATCCTGAAAAGAATGAACCTCTCAGCCTTCTTGCTTGGGGAAAATTTAAGCGTAAGTCAAGCTGGAAGAATTATTCAGCATCATTATCTTGTTCTTGCCTTCTTGGTGTTGTTGTTTCTGTAAATTTTGCCTTCTCTGACGTCTGAACAATGCTTGCTGTTCAGAGCTGAGGCCCATGAACATTGTCTTGCCAGCTGGGAAGGAAGGATTGCAGAAGTCTGTCTCGATTAACCTGAAACCACCACCGAAAATCGACTTGCACAAGTCATTTGACGAAAATGATCACCTGAACAAGTCCATTGGGACGAAGGAAACAAATCTCTCTTCCATCAGAGCAACTGCATACACAGTGGCAGACCTGCAGATGGCAACTGAGAGCTTCAGTGGTGACAATCTTATCGGCGAAGGTTCTTTCGGCCGGGTTTACAGAGGGCAGTTGTCAGATCAGAAGGTATATCCTTTTACCTTTTTTAAAGGGAGACACAACTATACCTTCATTGTCTCAAAATCTTTATTCAGTTTATTCTACCGAAGTTGAGATCATCGATTCTTTAAACCGTATTCTTAGTATCAGTAACACAATAACCAACTAACAATGCCCTGAAGTAAGAGCTGAATATCAAGACCCTAGGTTATAGTGTATTCCAAAAGACAATTTATTTGCATCAAAAGTCGTAAATTTGTGTGGGGGAGTGTACCGAAGCAAATCTCATATCCAAATCTGTAATCCAGCTAATGTAACATAAGAATTTTATATGCTCAATTGTTGGTATGGGATTTTAATTATAATCATATCATAGTATTGTTTTAAATTTTATGGTCTTTTGTTGCACGTCCATTTCCTATTTTATGCTGGTGTAGTAATCCACAATGTAATTTACTAATTTTGCATTTCTAAACTATAGTTAAACTATTGTAGCCTTATTATCTAACTGCTACTATCCAGGTTCTGGCTGTGAAGAAAATCAATTTCTCTGCCCTCCCAAAGGATCCATCTGATTTCTTCATCGAGCTGGTCGCAAACATCTCAAAGTTAAATCATCCAAACCTCTCTGAACTAGATGGCTACTGCTCAGAGCATGGGCAATGCTTGCTGGCCTATGAATTTTACAGAAATGGTTCTCTCCATGACTTCCTTCACCTGTCGGATGGATACAACAAACCATTGTCTTGGAATTACCGGGTCAAGATTGCGCTAGGATCTGCCAGGGCATTAGAGTAAGTGATGCAGATTCAAGTAGGTCCTTCTATTCTGGAACTGAATATGTGTTACTTTTCAGATATCTGCACGAAACATGCTTGCCATCTATCATACACAAGAATTTCAAGTCAGCAAACATACTATTGGATAACGAGCTTAACCCCCATATCGCAGACTGTGGGTTTGCTGACCTCATTCCCAACCAGGAACTCTGGGTAATTAACATATTTTGTCAAAAGAACAAAAAGACGTGTGATATTCTTTTCTCCTGAAATGCTTACATAATCACAACTTCAGGCATCAGATGATAACTCAGGATATAGAGCTCCAGAGGTGACCATGTCCGGTCAGTACTCCCAAAAGAGTGATGTGTACAGTTTTGGAGTAGTGATGCTAGAGCTCCTGACTGGCCGCAAATCATTTGACAGGTGAACACACATCCATTCCTGCTACAGTTTTTCATGACAAAGTTGGTACTATATCATCGAAAGTTCGAGTTCACAGATCAAGAACAGATTCAGTCCTGCACAGAACTAACTGCTGTTTGAAACTATTTGCAGCTCCCAACCATGGTCACAGCAGTCACTAGCTCAATGGGCCATGCCGCAGCTCCACGACATCGACGCGTTGGATCAGATGGTTGATCCAGCACTGGAGGGACTGTACCCTGCGAAATCCCTCTCTCGGTTCGCTGATGCAATCGCCCTCTGTGTCCAGGTAAATCATCTCAGTGCGGATGCTATCTTGTTTCCCTCCCCCTATCATTGCATCGGTACTGATCATCTGTTCACTTCCAACTGCAAACAGCCTGAGCCAGAGTTCAGGCCACCGATGTCGGAGATCGTGCAGTCATTGGTCCGTCTTGTGCAGAGATCCGGCATTGGGGTGGTGCCCGGTAGCAGGAGCGATTCTCGCCGGTTTGAGGAGTCCAGTGACTACACGTTCTAGGGAAAGTGCTGTGTATTTCCTACAGAAGTTTGAGTTTCAGGAGAGCTATAGAAGTTACAGGTATCGCAGCTTGCTTGGCTTTGCAGTGACCTGTACCGATTAAACCATTGTCATACAAAATATGTGTTTTACCAACCGTCATTTCACTGAGAGTTACTTGCTTTTGTCGGGAATAACAACGGAAAACACTGCTACAACCTGAAAGAGAGAAAAATTGTGTATGGTTCAGGGCTTCATGCTTGATCGGTAGCATTATCATTTCTGCAGTCTTGATCGTGCTCAGCAGTGTATGCATATCCCTTCAGTGATAGCTTGTATATCGTTAACCATCATCCTTGCAACCAGATTGTCATGATTTCTAGTAACTAGAGAGAATATGAGCATCATATACTTATAAACCAGCAATTACGGATCAGTAAGTTGCAACAGTGAAGTTACTGTGCACTCGCTCTGAACCATAACCAAGAAATGCCAACACAGCTGGGATTAAGAGAAGAACATACCCAAATATCTAGGTTTGGATATTATTACCAACATTTGTATAACTCTGTACCATGATTTACATCAGAAAGAATCTGCACCAACAAGTCCTCCAACAGATACAAATCAAATACAATAATCCCTTTGAGGTTTGAGCATGAGAGGTAAATAAAAATTTACCATCATATTTGTTGCGAAATCACGAAGCCACACGCGAAAACGTAGATATAAACTGAGAGCACCGTAGAATTGACAATGAGAGACATGACGTTTTTAACGTGGTTCGGCCACGAGGCCTACATCCACTGGGCTTGACTACGGACGCTCCTCCCCATCTATTAACTGTCTTTCGAGTTATATTATGTTGGCTTTGTTACATTGTATGGTGTCCCCCTCCTTATATAAAAGGCCAATATACATGAGTCTAATTCCAACTCTATCCGTATCCTACTAGAACTCCCCCCATAGTATCTTAATACAATACTATGCCTTCTCTAATCCAACTTCGACACAAACTTAACAATGTTCTTAAACCCACCCTTAGTCGTCAGTTGCCCCCTTTATAGAAAAAAATTAAAGAATTGATTGATCCTTTCTAGCTGACAGTGTCTATGATGATCTCAGACGGTCACAAGGGCAAGCAAGGCGAGCACCAGCACGGCGCCCCACGCGGCCGCGGCCCTGGCTGCGGCGGAGCCGTGGGTGAGGTCGTGGCGGCCGGTGTCGATCATGATCTTGAAGCGGCATGTCCCCTGGGACGGGTCGGTGGTGGTAATGACGGAGAGGTTGTTGAAGGTGCAGGAGCCCTTCTGCTGGTTGGCGGACTGGAAGAACTCGTTGAATGCGTACGAGATGTTGCCGCGCACGTCGAGGCTGCCGCACGACGATCCCGGGCTGAGGCTGGTGCAGTCGGCGTACTGGCACGCGTACCCGACGGCGCCGACGATGGCCGGGTCCGTCGGGCTGGCGTCCGCCCGGAGCACGCACCACTGCTTGGATAGGTACCGGACGCCCTTGGCCGGCACGACGCCGCGGCCGTTGGCGAGCCTGAGCGCGTATTTAGGCGAGCCGTCGTAGTTGAAGACGCCCCAGTGGCGCTCGAAGTTGCCGGGGTCGACGCTCTTGGCGTCCTCGTCGAGGAGCGCGAACACGTAGACATCGGGCATCTGGGGGCGGCGCGGGGTGCCCTTGCCGGCGACGATGCGGTCGAAGAGGCCCTGGTTGAAGCGCTGCGCGCTGGCCATGTTGGCGTTGGCGTCGCCGTCGGTGGGCCAGCCGATCTCGCCGACAACGACGGTGATGTTGCTGAGGCCGTACTTGTCGAGCGCGGCGATGAGCGTGTCGTAGTTGGCGTCGAAGACGTTGGTGTAGAGCACGTCGCCGTCCTGGACGCTGGCCTGCGACGGCGGCGCGCCGGGGGCCGGGAAGTAGGCGTAATCGCGGGGGAAGTTTGCGTCGGCGTCGAGGGAGAGGAACGGGTATATGTTGATGGCGAGCACACCACCGTTGTCGAGGAGGAAGCGGACGAGGCTGGTCATGAGGCCGGAGATGTCCGGGCGGAAGTCGCCGGAGGATGGACGGCCGTCGAGCGACTCGTAGACGTCCGCGTTGAGCGGGATGGTGACGCGCACCTGGCGCCCCAGCCCCGCCTTGACCAGCGCCGCCTGCACGTTCTGCGCCGCCGGCAGCGTCGCCGCCTCGAACATGCCCTTGTACGACTTGAGGAACGGCTCGTTGCCCACCGCCACGTACCTGATGTCGACGCCGTACTTGGAGACGTAGTTGGAGACGTTCTGGAGCACCCACTGCTCGGCGTCGGCGAGGTTGGCGGCGAGGGGCGCGAGGAGCTCGTTGGGGAGGCCGAGCATGACCTGGATGCCGGAGTGCCCGAGCGCCCGGAGCGCGGCGGGGTCGGCCTCGAAGAGCTTCACCTTGTCGAAGCCGTTGTCCTGGAGCAGGCGCACGGTGACGTCGCCGGGGAGCGGGTGCAGCGCCCGGTTTCCCCAGTTGGCAGCCAGGGCCTCGACGGGCCGCGGCCGGAACACGACGGGGTACACCAGCGCCAGCCACAGCACAGCCAGCGACCGCACCACCGCACACGACACCATTGCCACACCTAGAGGCAACAAGCTATCTGCTAAGCAGTGGTTGGTAGGATCTTTGTCTGAGCTTCTTATGATGATGCAGGTGATAAATAACAGGATGAGGAGAACGAACCAAGAAGAAGTTTGGATTTGCGTTGATGAGGGAAAGGAGGATCGCATTGCATCAGTTGATGGGGAAGGAAGGAAAAGAAGATGCCAAATTAGAATGGACAAGTGTAGGAAGGGAGGTGGGCGAGGGGGATCAGCGATACGTGTGCGTACATCTATCTGAATGGATCCATCCGTGGGGGTTTGTGACCTTGGAGGGAATCAAATGTGAGGGAAGAAGGATACGGGGGGAGAGAGACAGGACACATGGGTGGCTGCGACGCGACGCGGCTCCGTGGTGCCATGTCGGCGTCGACACGGGTTGCGCCGTGCAACGGTGGAGGAGCCTCTGATTTGTCTCGTGTTCCGATCCCTGTGTACGGCGCAGATATTATTGAGGAATCAGGTCGGCTCACACGCATTTTGAGTGTTCCGTGTCTTTCGTGAACTCTACCGACGGTTGAAAACGATGACATGTTGAGATTCCAAGGTGTTTTCTTATCTCAGTCATGGTTGACTGTTGTGCGTTTTCTACTCAAGGGTACCTATCTAGCATACCTTTTGAGTACTTTTGAGAAACAGAGGTTCTTTTCAAGAGTTCTGGTCGTCTTTTTTCCCTCGAGTAGGCTGAACTTATGCCATCTGTCATCAAACAATATATAATGTCCACTAGAAGTGAAGTCCGAATTTGCTTTTGCAATTTCTGATTAGTTTACTTCTATCAGTTTATACAGCCTTCTCTTTTAAACAGAAAAGACAATTTTTTTGGACATCTTTAAGGGAGTACTTCTAAATGTTCAGGTCCACAGCTTCGTTGGGTATGTTCTGTGCCCCATAGATAGACCCCACGTAAGCTAAAATTTCCATGTGAATGAGCTAGCTTGACTCCCCGAGTCCTCATCCCCAGCAACACATCACAAAAACTTGTGAACATACAACATAAAGCTATATATCGAATTGCAGCACGAGCATAGACGAAAAACTCAGACCAAACGTTATCATCACAGGCTCGTAGCATAAGCAGCATTCAAGAAAAACATCGGCCAAGGATTAAGATACTATTCTTTTACAACATGTTTGGAACGATGGGAGTTTCACATGGAAAAGTTCCCACAGGAATATGGGGAAATTCCAGTGTACCAGGCAGCCTTATACAAGTCTGGTTCTCAGTTTACTACAGAAGTTGGGATCAGCAAAATGAACTGGCACTGAGGTACTAGCAGTGAAGGTGTACAGTTCAGAATTGAATGGTGGGATATGTATGGTGCGCGGTACCTTACAACGAACTAGATGGCAGCTGAATGTATGATATTGTTTTCAGTTTTCACTCATGACACCAAAGTTTTCTAGATGGGCATGTACGCTTAGAGTATCTACTGAAGTTGAATTCTTGTGAACTCGATTGTCACAAATTCCTTCGCAGCATCTCAAACAACCTTTCTGTCTAAACTGCCAAAACTCTAATCCCTGCAAGTTGTACAAAGGACTAATTAGTACCACATTACAAAAAATATAACAGTGGAAAAGAAAAAACACACGAGCTGATAGCAAGAACAGAAAGACAAGTTTGATACAGTAACAAAGGTATGAAGATATCTAGTCTGGCATCAACAAATGAAATACAGCTTCGTCCAAATATCCTTGAGGTATTTTATCAATTTATCTCAAACAATTTTAGACAGAAAACATTTTAGCACGCTCTTTAGGGAAGAAAGCCAGATCACACAAAAATGTATTCTTCCAAGTTTAATAAATTCAACCATCATCAAATTATACAGGTAGGACTCTACATATGAGCAACATTACAGGAAAGAAAAGCAATGAATAAACAAATCTACAGGTTGCCATCCGAATCAATTGGCATGAACTGAAGAAACTCCCTATCCTATAAATGTAAATCAACTAATATACAAGCAACTAACCAGTATAAGCGCAATTTTCATTTAACCCATTGTTGTACCCAACCAACCAGCATATGCTGAATATTTCATATACCCCATTCTTTCAGACAGCGAAAGAATCTATGCCATGTTCAAATTTTAGCAGTGTGTGGAAGATATAATTGATTTCTTTTGTAAAATGCATTATCCCATTGGCACAATACAATTACAAAGCAATGATAGAAGAAATTTTAGGAGGGTAACACTGAGTGCAACGAGGCCATGCTTATTATAGATTGAACGGGGCACAGTGGAAAAGTACAACAAATCATCATCATCATTCATCAATAACAGCAGCCAGTCAACAACAAAAGCAACAGGAAATAACAGATAGCCTCGCCTCTACGCTGTTAAGTAGCGAAACACCACAAAGCCAACCACAATTATCAGTACACAATACATAATTGAAACTATGTAGAAAGGAGTAAATGCCTACCTCCTAACAAAAAGGTGAATTAAAAGTGTAAAACTTCACTTAGGTCACAAGAAAAGTTGCCATTACAAAAAACTCAGGGCGCAAGTTTTTGCGAGCCATCATATTCAAGCTTTTCATGATCTTGCTTCTCTAAATGAAATGCATGCAATTATAATTGCTACCTAAACTACTCTTCAGCTAAAAGAAACACTACCAAATAAATTCAACACAACATGAAAGAGTGTGCTACTACAAAGTGGTTATAGGCTGTAATCCCAAATAAAGACATGCATTTGACTTCATAAAAATTCCAGGCACCACCTTTTGCAAGCAGGCAAGAGTAAAGTTAGTAACCTTACTGATCTAAATCTAGTGCGAAACAAACGGCTACCCTTTGCTACAAGACTATTAATCCTATTCAAACAAGGGTGCACTAGTACACTACACCCCATTAAAAACTGCAGAATAAAACATAACGCATTTATAGTTCATATGTTTGTCTTGTCAACTTACCAGTATTTAATTACGCCATCCCAACCACATGTTGCAACCTTGCTAGTCTCCAGTGGATGCCACTCGCATCCAATGCAAACCCCGTTGTGGCACTTCAATGTCTTAAATCTCCTGCAGCTTTTCCAGTCCCAGAACCAGCAACTACCTTCACCATCTCCTGACATCACAAATCTCCCATCAGGTGAGAAGCTCACCTGACAAGCATAACCTGCCACAATGTGGCCTGCAAACCTCTTCTTCTTATTAAGCTGGAACCTCTCCTTGGTGCTGTATATCAGTATCTGATTGTCCAGGCTTTGCGCCGCCAGCCAGTTGGAGTTCGGGTGCACTGCAATAGATGGCATGGAGTGCATGTGCGGCTCACTGATATACTTGATCACCACGGGGATGCCAAACTCCCACACGCGAAGAGACTTGTCATCACTAGACGTCACAAACCTCCTATTATTATCTACAAAAGTGATGGTGTTCACTGCCCCCAAGTGCTGATCATACTCCTGTGTAATCTGCCCTGACCTCATATCCCACTGCACAATCTTCTTATCACTCATCCCAGCAAGGAGAATATGCTGCTTATCCTCATCCGGGTTGAGCTTCACAACATAAGGGACCTTTCCAGTAGAGAAAGTCGAGATCACCTGCCCAGTCTCAGTATCCCAATACTGAATATTCCTGTCATACCCAGCACTCAAGAACTTACTCCCATCACTAGAGAACGATATATCCCTCACCGCCTTGGAGTGCCCCATGTACGTCCGCATGCACGTCTTCGACTCGAGCACATCCCAGATCTTAATCTTACAATCCATACTTGCAGACAGCAATAGATGGCCATACTTGGGGAAAAATCTGATCGCCGAGACCCCCTTGGTGTGTCCAACCCACTCGTGCACACACCTCTTGGGAATATAACAGCGCTCATTGGTCGCCTTGGCATCCTTGGGCGGCGTGATCCACGACCGCCCTGGTAGTCCTTCTCTTCCTTCCCATGGAAGGTGCTCTTGGCCACCACCTCTGTTTTCTCCTTCCCTTCGCCTCGTGCCTCCTTCTCAGCCTTCTTGGCAGCATGTGCCTCGGCGTACTGCCTCTGCTCGTCTGTGAGCTCCACGATCGGCCCCTCCCGCTTGCCAGCCCAGGGACTCTGCTTGTTGTGAACGATCCACTCGTCCGACGCCGGGTTCTTGGCCTCCGGGGGGACGGGCTCTTGGTTGGCTTCCTGGTTCTCCGCCCTGGATTGCAGGCGGCGACGCTTCTGCTCCGAGGGGGGGAGGTTGTAAACGGTGTCGGGGTCGGGCGCCTGGGGCTGTGCGTCGCCGATGATGTGGAGGCCGGAGGGATCGGAGGCGTAGCCGAAGCGGTGGAAGGTGTTGTACTGCTCGTCGAAGAGGAAGGGGAGGAGTGCGGCGTCCTCGACGTGACCGAGCTTGTGGTTGCGGTGGCCGGAGGCTGACGAGATGGGGGCGTGGGGATGTTGGGGCCCGAGGACGGGCGCCCAGAGCTGGTCGGCCGTGGGGTTGAAGGGGACGAGGTGAAGGGAGGGGTCGAGCGGGCGGGAGGTGGAGGCGGCGGCGGAGAGAGCGAGTGCGGTCTCGTCGACGGCGGGGGCAGCGGACTTGGAAGGGAGGCGGAGCGGGGAGGAGTCCGGGGAGGAGGACTCATCCTCCGGCGAGGATGCGTCCCCCGGCGCGTAGGAGGACTGGAGGAGATCCATGGCGGGCGGGCGATCTAGGGTTAGGGTTTTCGTCGGAATTTTGGGAGATTTGTCTGTGTTCGCTACTCGCGAAGGCAAGACGGGAGGAGTCCAGCCGGGCCGCGTGGGGACTTTGGGCTACATATCGAAAGCGGGACAAATTCGAATTGGGTTAGACCAAGGATACTGCAATAGACACTACAATTTCCCTAAATAAAAGCCCAAAATGCTGTTTAGCCCCTTGCAACCAACGTCTTCCCTTGGAGGCCTCCCCGTACGACAGGTAGGGCGACGAGTGTGCATGCGCCTCCTTCGGTTCCTTTTTCCTCTGTGTTGCGTTACACACCCTCTCTCGAGCTCATTCCTGTCTCCCCTTCCTCTTATCCTTTGTCGGGCCTTTGCCGAAGAAGGAGGAGGTGACTTTGAGGATCGCCGGAGGGGTCCCTAGCAAAGTTAAGATTTGTGCTTTGCTTGAGGTAAGACTTGGTGTGTTGTCGATGGCAAAACTAGAGGTGAAACCTACCAACGAAACTGATTCGAAGCCATTAGTTGCCACCATCGCCGCACCATCGATGCTATTGACCAATGCATCGAAGGAGGAACGGTCAACAGCATCGAAGGAGGAACCGGGGCTTAGCGAAGGAGAGGGAGGGGGCACGGTGGAGCGAAAAGGAAAAGGAGGAGGCACTAGCCATGTGTCAAGCAGTTGGACGCCCTCCTCCTAGATGCTCCCAAAAAGAGCATTAGATGTATAATTTATATTAGGAGGGCAACTGACTTTTTTAAACTCGAACCAAATAATTTTTTTGAAGAATAGAATATTCATTTCTCCATTTAGCGTGCCTTAATCAAAACTTCAAATTTAATTTGTGCTTGTCACAACAAAGGTAGAGAGATAGTAGATAAAGTATCAGCTGATAGGAAATAGAAAAGGTGAATGAAATAAAATCTGATTATCCGGAGAAAATATTTTCCTCTTTTTCTTAACCTTGGTAATGCAATACTATATATGTATATCATGTCATCAGATTTTTTTTGGATCTTCTTCTTATTATTTGATACTCAAATCAAAGTGGCTTTCATATTTAATTTGCATCTAAATTATGAAATAAAAAAATCATATGCAAATGGCATCTCCCCCTAAACCACCGGCCCTAAACATTTTGATAGGAGTACTGTTTTGTTTGCCTGGTTTTGCTACTGAGTTTATCTTCAAATTTTGCTTTCTTTGTTTTCTAGATCTATTTAAAATTCATCCTGATTTTAGTAGATATTTGACCATGTAACAGGTAAAAAGTCATGCATACCTTGAGCAAACATGTAAATTATGTCTGGAGTATTAAATAGACACGGCAATTTGTTTACACTAGGTTTCATTGAACAGCTCATCGATTGAAGTGTTTTTTCGGGTGCACTAAGAATTAGAATTGGAGTTGTTTTCAAGTACGAAATGGTATACAATAAACATATTTAACCATAGTTATATATAAGTATTGTGTTGAAAAAATTACTTGTGAAAATCTAATACTTTTGTGTACCCACATTACATACAACTATACTTATTTGAAAATGAAGGGCTGCACGCATTATATAAAACTACATCAATTTGAAATTTAAGGGAGTACATGCTAATGTATGGATTATTTGTGAACTCATTGGTATTTGATTCCGCGACCTTTAGCATTGTGAGTCTGAAGACAAATGCTTCACTAACCAATAGTTCTTGCCCTCTAAAAAATGTACCAATTAACTATGCAATTGTGCTTTGTTTTCCCAACAGAGCACAATTCCTTTTACTTACTTTGCCATTGAAGTAAGCAGAAACAAGAAACTATCGTTGACAGAGTTATCTAGTGGTACAACATGTTACTGAACCAGCACCGTTTCCAGATGTGCATAAAGCAGTGTCCATTGAACTGCACGATATAGTCGCTTCATTGGCATTAATACAACAACATATCCGAATTGCGACCAAGTGTAGCTTGAACAAATACAGACTAGTGGTCTTCGTGCACTGTCCCATAAAGTTACAGTTTCTCAAAGGGCGACGCCGTTGCTATTTAAAAAAAGCTGCATCAGCGTCTTGTAATTTCAAGCCAGAAGTTAAAGCCTCAACAGCTCAACGTGGGATGCTGCCAGCATGCTGTTCTTCAAATTCAGGAGTCAGCAGATGCTACATTGCAAATATTGCTATTTGCTAAATCTGCAATTCTTATAGTAGCCCTCCCCTGTCAGTTCACAAGTGTTCCGTTGGGGACTTGTCATTTGTTGTCACCTGCTTTAGGTCGACGAAGTACATGGTTAGCGGATGCAGTTGAAGAAAGCAAACTAGAAACAAAACATGTTGAAAATATATCTACTGCTTCCACCTGTCTTACCATCTTATGGTACTGGAAATCTTCATTGAATTGGTGTTACAGATAGCATCATTTACAAGGGCGCTTAGAACGCTCAAAGATCACGAATATACATAACCATACGCATGGCACATATCAGCTTTAAATTGGATACCGTAGGTATGTCTATTTATGGTAAGGAAAATAAGCACTGGCTGACAGGAAAAATGGTCACCCCATTCGCTTGATGTCCAGAACAGTTTTAAGCAATCAATAGGATTTTGCTCCAATTTATGATTTACTAAGACCTTATATTCAAGCACCAGATAAACTGGTGGCTTAGTGTTCAGATAATTGTGGATGTTGAGCGGTAAACAAAATACTTACTTGATTTGGGATCAACATGTACGAAGAAGCTTGCAGCGACTATGAGATAGCATAAGATGAGCATAAGGCCTTTAAAATAATTCGATGTGCCTTCCTGGAAAAATCATATACTAAAATGTGAGAACTGGAACTTGCAGTGGACTTTAAAAGGAGCAAACTGTTGTAATTGTATAAAAACACATGCTGGCTCGTTCTGTAAGCAGACCTGTAGCATAAATGCCACCACAAGTACTGTTATAAAAAGAGTTGCTGTCTCAAACAGTTGAAAATTCAAGTCCATTTGTTCCCCCATCATCCAGCCAATTACCACACAGAATGGAATCTGCAAATATGTAAAAAGGATGTTGGTTGCAATTGTTTAACCTTACAAAAATTGTAAAACTAAAGCATGATAGCTGCATCTTGTTGAGTAAATATTCTTACCACAAACATAGAGATCTGTGTTGAGGACCCTATGGCAACTCCCAACGTAATGTCCTTTTGGTACGGAAAAATGAGATCAAATGAGAAGAAAATCATACAATTGAGTTGCAAAAAGGGTCAAAAGAAGGAGATACTTACAAGTTTGTCTTTCATGGCAAACATAATGGCACTTGCATGCTCAGCAGCGTTCCCCACGATAGGAAGCAGAATAACACTAATAAAGGCCACTGGCAAGTTTAATGATTCAGAGGCCCCCTGTTCAACATATTAAGCATGCACAGTTCAAGAAGGAGAAAATGCATAGATATGAAATGGTAATAATATTTGGTGCCCTGATGTCCTCTGTTAAATATGATTCCAGAGGCAGTGAGTGATGGAGGGAGGTAGATAACAAAATCAAGTGCAATGGGAGGAATATTTAACAGTCATAAAGCATGACGTGATTGT
Source organism: Stipa capillata (assembly GCA_019208055.1). NCBI lineage: Eukaryota > Viridiplantae > Streptophyta > Magnoliopsida > Poales > Poaceae > Stipa > Stipa capillata. The sequence goes on from JAGXJF010002193.1 coordinate 1,600,069, forward strand.
CAACAAACTCTTCAGTACCTGTATGGCATCTACCAGGTACCCAGAGAGAATTGAAATCCAAATAGTCAAGACAAAAAGCCAGGAGATAGCTTCCCCCTGTGTTATCTCCTTTTCATCCTCCACATCCTCAGTGGTTTCTTCTTCCTGTTATGGCAAGTAGGAAATAGGATCTTGAAGAAACTATGCACATGATGCAACTATATAATGACATACAAAGAAATAAGTATCTTTGTTTTGATGTTCTATTTTGTCGGGTACTTGTTACACGCTGCTCTACATGAATTCAAAAAATAGCTAATGATTATATATGCAACTGAGGTTGGAAAAATGTGGTGACGTGACACATACAGGAAGTCAGAAGGATAGCCCAACATTTTTTCTTCAACGCGGATTATGAAAGAAGGGAGTGTGATGTATCATGTACTGATGCAGAACTAACGAATTTATAAGCATAAGGAGTGTCGTCAACCATATCACATGCATCCAGTGCAGCTTGACAATCTTATGTAATAACTGGGTTACAAATTAAAGTGATCACATGCCTCTTTTTCAGGGTTAATCAATGTTATCTCCTTATGAATGCAGGTCTTGCTTTTCTGTTTGCAATGTTTGCATAAATTAGCTTTAAGCTACTTACTTCGCCAATTGGGCTGTACAGACTGCGCTGGCTCTTTAGTTGAAAAAATAGATAGCTAGCATAGGCCACAAGCATGATGCAGCTACTAAACCTTGAAAGAGAAACTTCAGATTTTCCATAGTGCGCTTCAGAATGTGTAAAGTGAAGCACTGCTGGAAACATTAGACCCAAGACAGCCATCAATAACAATCCTGAGTTTACAACAGCTGATGCCTACATTGATAAATGCAAGTCAATAGAGATCAAATGTCTGGATTATAATGGAAACGTATCGAGGAAAACAACTACTGCATTGTTCACAATGGTACCTTATTAAAGACCTGGTCTCTACTAGGATGAGCAAGTCCACCAGCAAAGAAAGCACACCCAAGCACTAACAGCATGTTTGATAATATAGAGCCTAATAGTGACTGCTGGACGACTCGAATCATTCCATTTTTCAGTGCATATATGGAGATAATCATCTCTGTCGCGTTTCCAAAAGTAGCATTCAGAAGCCCCCCAACTGCAGTTGAAAAAGGTTGGATCTTTACTAAGCTGGTTAAGCCGAGATTTGCATTGGAAAGCTATGATAATATGGAATCAAAACACATACTTGTTGGACCAGTGTAGCAAGCAAGTTGCCTGCACAAGACAAGGCAGCTTACATTAGAAAATATACAAGCTAGCTCAGATAATTTTAGGCATAACTAACTGGAGATTCAAGTCAAATTGATTAGCACTTACTCAGTTGCATATCCCAATCTCTCGGCCAAGGGTGTGATACCGATTAAACTGAAAAGGAAAACCCATCCTTGCTGTGAAGCATTTGAAGGAAGCAATTGCAGAAAAGGAAGGCATTAACAAGTCAGTCTTGCAACTAAATTTCTTAATGGAAAGAATGCAATGGGAGAAAAGAAAAATGGAAGCTTGTGCTATCAAAGATTCAAAAGTTCCACTAAAAAGATAAACAATAAAACATAAAGGAGTAAATCATGCTGCATCAACTCTGATGAAATGTAAAGGGTGATGAAGGTTCCTTACGTGCTTTCCGGTGAGGTAGTGGAGCGTGATGGCAAGGGGTCCGAAGGGCAGGAGCACGTTGATCTTGGCCTGGAAGATGACGATACGTATGCTCCGGAGCGCCATCCGCCACTTGCTCCTGGGCGAGAGCGACTCCGCCACCGCCGCGAGCGAGCCGATGTGCTCGAAGTCGAGCGCTTGCATCTTCCTCGCCGGCAGCGCGGTGCCGCCCACCGCCGCCTCCTCCTCCTCCTCCTCGAATACCAGCTCGGCCTTCTCCGTCGCCCCCATCATCTGCACGAATCCAAACCAAATCAAGAAAACCGCCACCGATCCGTGCAATGCAACCCCACCCCGCAACAGCAGACGAATCCTACCTCCCGCGCGAGGCGGACGGATCAAGGAGAGCGCTCGACGAAATGGAGGGAGAAGGGAGGATTAGAGCTCGGATTTGGATGGTCGCATCCGGATTAGCGAGCCCCTGCTGTTCGTTTCACGAATCCTTTTTTAGTTCCGCTGGTTTTTGTTGCACGACGCGACGGGCACGGAACGAAGCTGCCTGCGTGCTTCGGGGGGGTTCCGGCCGTACGCCTGGCGCGTGGGTCCGGATCTTCCACGGCCCCACATGTCAGTGAGGAGGGATTGCGCATCAGTGCCTTGCCCACGCTTGGTCGGAAGAAGTGGCCGGCGGCACGGTGCGCTGCTACCCGCCTGCGTACCATCTGTGGTCCCACCGGCTAACCATGAAGTTTCGTGGGGCCCATGTGGGTGGGTACCCCGGGGAGTTAACGGGGCCAGCTGGTGAGAAAACTCTTTTTATTACTCTTTTGCGCTTCTGCTATTGATGATTAGGGCCTGTGGGCTGTGGCTATTGACAAAACTGCTGTTGGCTGGTTGTTTGAAAAAGCTGTTGTGACTGTGGGAAAGTGAACATATGACTTTTGGTTGATCCAAATCATTTACATCATTTTGAAAAATGAGCACTGAAGCTTTAACACATTGCAAAAAAACTGGTAGAAGGCAACCTTTTCAAACAGCTGAATTTGCACTGCAAAGCCCACAGCTACTGTTGAAAAAACTGCTGAAAAGCTGCCCCTTTGGTTGGGCTGCAGTTTTTTCCAGTGAAAAGCTGCTCAAAAGCCCAACCAAATACCCCCTTAGATCTGATCAGTCTGTTCCTGCAAAAAAAAAGATCTGATCGGTCTATTGCACTTGCGCTACGGATTACCCCACTCACCCAGTGCGAGTACTCACGAGTTTCACCGCGTGTATCCTCAGATACTTCGTTTCAGTATATTTACCAAATAAGAAAATTAAAAATGTAAATAAGAAAATTAAAAATGTAGTTATTATAGCGATTTCACTCTATATCTTTATTAAATTACTTCAAAAATAATTAAGATAGAGATACATATGATTGTTTCTCATTTATTTTTCTCAGAGTTAGTAATTCCTTGATCTATGTATATAATGGGCTAAGAACAGATACAACAAAATAGAGTGAATAGAAATATTACATTCATTTTTTAGTACACAAAAGTTCAATTTTACTCCTTAACGACCTCAAAATTAACTTTTTTACCCTCAACTTTAAAACCGGAGTGAATGTACCCTCCCCATTATTACTGGACAAAACTACACCCCAAGATCAATTAAATCTAGTTTTGATCTGAAGTGACGCCTATGCGTAGGTCATTTTTGACGCACAGGATGACACGACAACTAACAAACAATAAAACTAAAAGAAGATAGGGACAAGTTAATTAGAGAGTACAACATATGGTCTTGTCCTTGTTTTCTTTTCTTTGCTGATTTTCTTCGAGGTGTTGTAGCGCTGCGTAGGTCAAAATGGGTTGAATTGGTCTTAAAAGGCTAATTTGTCTAGTTTTAATAGTTAAAGATACATTATGTTTGATTTTAGAGTTGAGATGTAAAGTTAGACCCCAGTAATAGCCTAGGGGTGTAGCTGAATTTTGTTTTCTACTCTCTTTATCGTAAATAGTTATCATTTTAGATATTGACATGGTCTACAATATACATCTTTGACCGTTACTTTTTATATGTGTATGTTAGTAAAACAATTATGAAAATTTATATTTTAAAATATCTATTATGTTAAATCTAATGATTCTATTTTTACCTCACTAATTTAAATATTTTTTAACCTATTAATAGTTAAGTTTAGAAAAATTTGACTATGTATTCTTAAAACGTCATCTATTTTTGAAGAGCCGATCGTGGGTACCAAAGCACAGCAACGAGGCAATGCAAATGGAAAAGACATGCACAGAGTTATACTGTAGCTTGGAAAAACATGCAACGGAAACTGAAAAGTGATAATTATTTGTTGTATCAAATCTTGATCAAAGTGCCAAATACTCGAAAACCGAGAGCAAGTTTAATTAGGCCCGGGTAGATCACCAGCTAGGATTAGTTACTATGAGCAGGAGGCACATGGGGATGTCTCCCTCATGCACATGATTGACGATGCCATGTGGGAGAATCCACCTGATAGGATTGAAAGTTGATGATGCTAATAACAAGGATAGATCAAGGCAGGCAGGCCATGTACTCCTGTAGTACGTTGATCTGCTACAATTGACCGTACAAGCAATGCCCAAGTGTATGCATGTGGCTTCCTGACGGCACTTCTCTCTTCTTCTGTTAGCTTGAGTGCTTCCTGAAGGCACTTTCTCTTCTTCTGTTAGCTTGAGTTCTCTTATGGGAAAAGTTGCCATTGCTGAGGGCAGGATTAGAATTATGTGGAGGGCTTCGTACCTTACGCCATACGTACTTTATAAGACATGAGGTTCAATCACATAATCACACGTTAGGGCCTCTTTGAAATACATGATTATAAAATCATAGGAGTAGAGAAAACATTACTTGAAAATTCTATAAGAAACAAAAACACATGAATTTCTCAGAATAGGTGTTTGGATGCTTCACAAGAAAGCTACAAGAATTTTGAAATTAGATGTTACTTGATTAGAGGGAGAAATAGAGAAGATGCATTGAAACTCTCAAAGAACTTTGTTTCAAAGATTAGAGCTAATGTTTGGTTTTCTCTAAAATTTATAAGAAACATTTCTATCATATGAAATTCCTGTATGCCATCCTATGATCCAAAGTCCATTTGTCGAAACTTTCCTCAGCTATTGCAGTCCTACATTTTCCCTCCAAAATTTCTTTGTTCCAAAGAGGGCCTAAAATATCATTATGAGTTGTCCAATGCAATATCTCTCTCCCTCTATATATTCAAAACAAAAGAAAAACCCCTCCAATACATGTAAATTTCAGTAAGGCATTCAAATAGCTCTTGCATGTTTCTTTTGTCCCATGTAGACTTGCTCATGGGTAGTCTAGCTTGACCCAATTTTTTTTTGCTCCGATTGGAGGGGACTGGTCCTCCAGATTTTCTAGACTTGGACTAACTCGAGAGATGAGATAGTGCTTGTACGACAGTTTGATGTCAGCTATTTCTAGTTTTTTTCTACGAACTTCATCAAGAGAATAGGGGTTTCAGTAGTTTTATAAAGAAGAATGAATTGATCCGGTTGATGAGAAAAAATAGGCCAAAATCTTAGATAGCATGATTAATTAGAGGACTACAGTGCAAATACCTCGATCACAAGCAAGCCACCTACCTAAACTAGGCCTGAAGCATCACTAACCACCCAACACGACACAACAGACAAAAAAAAACCCGCACAGAAACTGATAACCACATAATCATCATTGCCCCATTGCACCCATGACCGGGCGACTCTGAGTTCACCGTTGCAATGCCACTAGGGGGGATCCTCCACATGTCACGCCAAACTCGGGACCGCCACGGCCATGTCCGCTGGCCCAAGCTTCCACCCAGGAATTGTGGGAGCCCAAGAATAACTCCCAGACCCCCCGTATATATTTCATTAGTCCTAGAATATGCTGATGAACACGGATGAAATGAATATCATAGCACACCTCACGTAGTTTATTACAAAAGTGTTTAACATGTGTAAGCCACGAGACTAATAAAGTATGTAGGACTTATGTTCTTTACAACTCAGATCATAATGGAATTGACGAAATCCAGTGTGAACCCTACTCCTCAGCATCGTCATAATAATAATCACCGTAGTTCTCCTCAACAACTTCAAAGTTATCTGAACATGCCCAAAATAAACATGCTCAATGGGTAGTTCGTGTCCTCAGCATGCCCCCTTTTTAGGGAAACCTGTTGCTATATGCAGGTTTAACCAAGAAATGACTATATGGCTCATTTGGCATAAAATAAATTTTTAGTTTAATTATCATAACTAGTTCCGGAGGTAGGTTTTGAGATTAAACTTTAATTTGTGATTAAAACAATTTTAATAACTGAGGTGTTCAGTGAAGGTTCTAACCACCAACACTGTAAGTAAGGTCTATGACTTAATCCTAACGGTAGGTTCTGACCACTTATACTTATTCAAGACTGGAAAAAAAAATGAGATAGAGGGAATTGCATGATCGAGAAGGCAGATTTCTTGTCATGAATAGAACATTACATCATCTGTAACTGTGGACATGCCTAATCGATTAATTTTACACTCTATAGGTCGTATACTTATCCACAAGATGTAAGCTTAACCTGGAGTTTTACACTCTTCCGAGAAATGTGACCGAGCCCTTACATCAAGGTTTTTACAATGTTATCCCCTAGTTGACACTACCCATCAGGCTAACTCGAGGATAGCTATCTTTAGTAGTTGCCTCACAAGGTGTATCCCTTGCTTCGTTCCCTTGTGCAGTGTCACCCTAGATTTCAACAAATTAGTTGGCTCAGTCATGCCCATAATAGACCCGTCATCGCACTTGGTTCACAATTTCATAAGTGCATGATTTAGTTTTTTATGGTGTAGGCTACTCTAGCACAAGCCATAAAAACCAAATGTTCATACAACCATCCACCACAACAATCCAGTTGTCGCCCACAACTTAGTGGTAAGTTTCACCCAGAGCAAAATTTAGACAGAAGTAGGAATAGATAGTAGATGCTTAATGAGCCCAACATATTACCATGTGATAGCAATCCATGATTCATGATATAGGTAAACCTTTGGCGGGGCACAAAAGGGATTTTACTAATCTTTACACGGCTAAGCACCACTACTTCTAATAATAATTAAATAACTACTCTAGATCAAACAACGTACTAACAACATGGATTCATGGTTTAATTTGGAACCAAAACTAAAACATTTGATAAGCAACAAAACAGCATGCATGTTTATAAAGGACACAAATACCATGATTTTAAACATAGAGATCAACATGACCAAGAAAAAGGGGGATGCCTTCATTGTCGTAGCCTCCTCCTTCTACTTCTGGATCCTGCCCTTGGTCAGCCCTCCACTCCTTACTCGTCGCAACGATCACCAAAATACGAATACAATAAATACCATAACATCGATAAAAGCAATAAAATCGAGAATGCAAAATAAAAAGGAGTTTAATGGTAGAGAGAACGAGATAAAACTTGGATTCTAAGGAATAAGGTAGAAAGATTGTGAGACGAGTATGGATATAGCTTTGACAAGGGCCTAGGGTTAGGGTTTGCACATGAACTAGGTATACCTAGCTCTAGGATCATATCTAGCCTTCCAGAAACATATATATATATATATATTATGGACTTGTTAACACATGCACTAATAAATCTACTATACAAGTTAATTCACGCATGCATACACCCATAACATGCTAGCGTAAACAGAAAAGAGCACAACCCCTAACATGCTAGTAATTGTATGTACGAACAGCCTATCATGCTAGTCATTAGCAAACCAAGCACTATTGTTATGTTAATTCCTAAGCATCAACAAATCCTACACAAGCAAAATTGATTGTCCTATTATGCTAGTATATGCATATAGTAGGTATAAACCAACCCCTAGCATGCTACTAGTCATGAAATAAAGATGACTAGGCAATTACTTTAACATGCACATGGAACGATACTGCATGTAGTCCAGCTCAAAGGAGATCATGGCATAACTAGAAAAAGTAAATACTATCAACAACAGGAACCTACTGTTTTAATTAACAGATATAAAATGTAATAAAAGTACTATACACTATCATATGCAACCAAGATATGAACTACGATTGAGCAAATGATCCTATTGACGATTGGTAAATCACCGATCTTACGGTAGTCGTGGAACCGTAATACTTAGGGGGTAGAGACCTCTAGGGCACAAGACCAAGAGATCTGACGACAAAGAAACACTCTTTTATACATGTTCGGGCCTCCCTCAGGATAATAACCATACGTCCTGTTCGTATATATTGATCAGCGAATGTCTTTACAAGGGATGTATATGTTAGTGGCTACCCTAGACCTAATCGGAGCCTATATTGACTAGTTTCGCTGGGCTCGACTCCTTCGAGGCGGTGGGTCTTTTCGTGGGAATTACTGGGGCTTCTGGATGGCTTTAGGCTTCTTGGATCTAACTTGACCTGTCTCTGGCTTCTCAGACTCGTCCTCCCCTATAGGATCGCTGATCCTTTTATAGGGGGCTCCCCGAGTCGTACCGGTCATGAAGTTATGCCCGAGTAGAACTCTGGTTTCCTAAAACATCAGGATTGACTTCCTAGTTTAAGGGGTGTCTTCCCTCCTTACGCGAGGTTACCTTATCTCCTGGGATCCTTACCGGACACGTATTGTACTCCGATAATCCAGGGAATCGTATATGGATACCTCCTCATATACGGGATATAGTACTATCTATCGTCAAGCCCCCCATCAGTACGTGAAGTGAGGTAATGACTGTTCTGTGCGAAATCTGCCCTTGTCGGGAAATAACTCTGAGTAGGCGAAGTCGAGTACTTTGACAACGTCCCCGAGTAGGAACTATCTCTACCGGGTAGTCGCGATATCCTGGTCGGAGTAAACCTCCAAGTAATCTAAGGCTTTTTCTGGGCTAGCTCGCCCGAGAATCATTTTTGATTTAATCTGATCCGTTGATCACAGACACGCGTTCGCCTATTAGAAACCGAACCGTTGTGGTGAAAATTTCGCGTGGTGATGAAGAATCTTTCCTTTTTCTGCGCTACTGTTCGGCTGACGTTAGCCTAAACATTACGCGCTTGTCGGGGTCGTGGGTTTGTCAGACCCCCGTTTCCCGCGCACACTATCTCGCATGCGGGAAAAGCAACTGTCCACATTCAATGCGATGGAACAGATCGTGCCGTTAACCGTGCTCCGGTAAGGTGAAAATTGAATCTTTTAAGAGACCGATAATTGGGGTTTTGCCCGCATTGCTCTCTGTCTCCCAGCATTCTCTTCTTCTTCCTTGCGCCCCTGTTTCCCATTCCTTCGATCATGGCAGGGTCCCTTCCATCTGGAAGCTCATGGCCGCATTCGGAGTTAACTCCGGTGAGACTCGCATCTTTAGTAGAGCTCACCCTGATCCAATCGGCTCACCAAGCCGAGTTTCACCCGTCTAGAACGAGCGAATTCCCAGGCCTGATCCCAGCTGGTTGGTTATCTTCCCAAATTTCTTTCGGTGCGGATTTTTCTTTCCGTCATCTTCTTTCTTGACTTCTATTCTCCAGTTCTACCGGATCGAGATGGTCAACCTCAACCCGGCTTCTTTTACCATTCTCAGTGTGTTCGCTCATCTGTGCGAAGCCTTCCTTGGAACCCGTCCCTCTTTAGACCTTTTCAGATATTATCATACTTTGGAGAGGGTCGGGGACAAGGTTGTGGGAGGTGCCCGCGTCCGGTTACGAGAAGGGAAGGATGCAGAGTACATTGATGTTGGTGGGATCAACCCTTTTCTGGGATGGGAAAAGGAATGGTGCTACTGCCGCCCACCGTCCACCTTGAGTATCAAGCACTGGGGTTCTCCGCCCAAGTTGATACCCGCATGGTCTGACGAGACGGCGCTGGACTTTCGCCTAAGAAGTCAGATCGATGAGATCAGAGCTCTCAGGTCGCGTGGCCTGACATCCTTTGACGTTGCTTCTGACTTCATCAGGCGCGGGCTGTGTCCCTTGCGGTCGAGGGAGACAGGTGCCTGGGTGATCACCGGTGACCCCTACCATAGGCACAGGAAAATGGGTATGGCTCGTAGGTTTTCTAAGTCTTTAGAATCCGTGTTATTCTGATCTCCTTTTTTCCCTTTGAACAGCCCTCTCGGAGGCCGAAGTATTCGAGAAGACGGCGATCCTTTTTGAAGAGACACCTTCTCTGGGGCGTCACGACATTCCTTTGTCGCTGCCCCTTCGGCCTCGACAAGAACGGGAAGAGGTTTTCGCGGTAATCTTTTCTGGTTTCATATATCAGTTGTTTCTTCCAAGTAGTGATAATAACAGTGTTGCTCGGGCAACTATCTTCAGTGTGAAGGACGTGGGATTGCGGATCCCAAAGCGGGACCCTCTATCGCAAGTCGGGAACCGCCCACTGCCGGAAGTCGACCCTGCGGGGACGTAGAACGTGGTCCTGAGGAGATTGGGGAGCCTATGCACGATGGGACGGAGGTCCACGCGAGTACTCTGGGACCGATCTCTCGGGTTTCTTTGGTAAGCTTCTTAGCTTTTTTCGTCTTTTGGCATCACCCCTGATTTCTGATTGGGTGTTCTACCCAAAAGGAAGGAACGCCCGGAACCCCTTCGGCTGGGGCCGCGACCCTCCCGCTTAGGGAGCGGCGACTTCCCTGGCTCGGAGGCCACGCGCGATTCTGAAGAGAGCAAGGTAACCTTCTTTTATCTCCCTTCGTTAGTTTCTTTTCCAGCAACGCGGATGCTGAGTTTTAACTTGCAGGGAGCCGTCCTTGTCGGTCGTAGGACGACCGCTACTAGCAGGCCCTCAATCCTTGCCGAGGTCCGATCAGCCCGCAGCTTCGAAGAGGCGCTTGTCCACTCACAAGCTCCTACCTAGTCGGAGCGCGACTAAAAAGACCACCTCATCTCCTTCAGTTGAACTCCCGTCAACTCCTTGTCGACCGATTGAGGGGACTCCGGCGGAGGACGACCCGTTCGCGCTCATCGGGCCTGTAATGGAGGTAATTTTGACTACTCGCCAAAGATGCTCTCTCGTGACCCCTTTTCCCTTTCTCACCTTGATGTTCTTCCCAGCGTGCCCAGGGCAGGTGGTACTCCGCTTGTGCTGAGATTCGAGAACTTCGGGACAGTCTTTCCCAAGAGAGGGCAAGGGCTTCTTCTCTTGAGAGAAAACTCTCACCAGTGGCAGATAGTCTCGAAGCGGTATTGAAGGCAGTTGGGGTGCCCTTCCGAGCCGCCGAGGGCTTCTCGGACCGGTTGGCGGAATTGACAGAAGTAGCCCAGGCTTTTGTTGATCGTTTGCATATTTGGGAAAAAGTACCCCGGAGGCCTGACCGTGTAGCAAATCTTGTACTTCTGTAAAGAGGTTTTGTGTGGGTTTCGACGAGTCTTTATGTTTGATAACATTATACTCATCATCCAAACCCATCTAGCCCCCGACTGTGTACTCGAGAAGTGTCCTCAAGTAGGCAGTCTTAGGTTTTTACACATAGAACTTCTGGAGTTGGTCGATGTTCCAGGAACTTGTCAAGATTCGGCCATCGTCCATGGCTAATTTAAACGACCCCGGTTGAGTAATCTCGGCGATAGTATAAGGGCCTTCCCATTTTGGGGAGAGCCTGTTGCTGTTACTCCTGTTTTGAACGAGTCGTAGAACGAGGTCACCGACCTGGAGAGAGCGTTGCTGGATGTGTCGTTCATAGTAACGATGGATGTCTTGCTGATACTTGGTGGCTCGGAGTAAGGCCTGAGCCCGTTTCTCCTCAAGGAAATTGAGGTCGTCCTCAAGTCGAGGGATTTCGTCCTTGTCTATGTACAGCTCTACCTGTGGTGATTTTAGCAAGAGCTCGCAGGGTAGCATGGCTTCCGCCCCGTAGACCAAAAAGAAAGGTGTTTCGCCCGTGGCACGACTGGCGATTGTCCGAAGTGCCCAGAGGACTAAGGGCAGTTCTCACACCCATGCCTTTGCGTGCGCGGAGAGGCGATCGACGACGTGGGTTTTCATGCCCTGGAGGAGAAGTCCATTGGCGCGCTCGACCTGCCCGTTGCTCTGTGGGTGTGCGATCGAGGCGTAGCATATTTTGGTACCAAGTACGGTGCAGTACTCGATGAACTCTGCGCTGGAAAACTAGGTGCCATTCTCGGTTATAATCCTGCTCGGGACGCCAAATCTGGTCACAATGTTCTTCATTATGAACCGCTTGGCAGCCTCCGACGTGATTTGTACAACTGGTTCAGCTTCGATCCACTTGGTGCACATGTCGATTGTGACAAATAGAAACTTGTAGCCCCCGGACGAAACTGGGAAAGGTCCTAGGATGTCTAGGCCCCACGTGGCGAAGGACCATGACAAGGGAATTGTCTGTAATGCTTGGGCGGACTGGTGAATGCGTCTGCAGTGAAATTGACACTGACGACATTGTTTCACTAACTCGCTCGCGTCACGGAGGGCTGTCAGCTAATAGAATCCTTGTCTAAAGGCCTTCTCGACTAGGGTTCGTAAAGATGCATGTGCCCCGCACACCCCTTCATGGATCTCCTCGAGTAATTCTGTACCCTGCTTCTGAGGTGTACACCGCATGAGCACTCCGTGAGCCCCTCTGTGATAGAGGACTCCGTCGACCAGGGAGTACATTCTGGCGCGTTCGACAAGCTGCTCGAATAGTGTATCGTCCTCAGGAATGGTCCGATCGAGAAGGTACCTGCGGATGGGCTCTATCCACGAATCTTCAGGATCGAGGGGAGCAACGAGTCGACCCACCACTCTCCTTGGAGCATCAATGATTGTGATGTCCTTGAATGGTGCTCTGTTCTGAGGGCGGCCATTCCTTCGTCCATGGACTCGCGAGAGGCTATGGACGGCGTTGAAATCCTTTCTACAAAGGCTCCGGGTGGGCATGGAGAACGTGAGGAAGCCAGGCGAGTAAGACTATCGGCTCGGCAGTTGTCCTTCCTCGGGATGTACCGTACCTCGAGGCTGATAAACTTCTTCTCCAGCTTCCTCACCTCCGCGAGGTAAGCCGCCATGTTCTGGCCTGTGGTCTGATATTCCTTGGACACTTGTCTCGCCACCAGCTGTGAGTCCCCACTCACTAGTAGACGACGGATACCAAGTATGGAAGTGACTCGGAGACCAGTAAGCAAACCCTCATACTCAGCCACGTTGTTCGTGGCTGGGAAGTCGATCTGCAGTGCGTACTGCAGTCATTCTCCAGTTGGGGAAGTTTAAATTATTCCAGCCCCCGCGCCTTCGATGGTTAGGGAACCATCGAAGTGTAAAGTCCAAACATCATCTTGTGCTGTTGATTCGCCGGAGTGGTCAGGCTCCGACCATTCGGTGACGAAATCGGCGAGTACCTGTGATTTGATGGCGGTGCGACACATGAAGTGGATGTCGAACTCTCCTAGCTCGACGGCCCACTTGGCGATCCGGCCAATGGCATCGCGGTTGCGGAGAATTTCTCCCAAGGGGTAGGTGGTTGGGACTGTGATCGTGTGAGCCTGGAAGTAGTGTCGAAGTTTGCGAGATGTGGTGAGTACCGTGTACATGAGTTTTTGAACTTGAGGGTAACGCTCCTTGGGGCCATGTAGGATCTCGCTGACGTAGTAGACCGGCTGTTGAACCTTCTCGCGTTGTTCTAGGGTCCCATGTTCCATCATTAATACTCCGCTGACTACTGATGGACGATGTAAAGGAATAAGTCTTCTTCTGGGTTGGGCGCGACTAGCACGGGGGGTTGTTAAGTATTCCATGAGGTTTTGGAATACCTTTTCTGATTCTTCTGTCCACTTGAAGCCGTTGTGTTATCATAGGTGACGATGACATAGCGCCCAGGTACTGTCAAGGAGGACGAATCCGGTCCTCTGGCCATAGGATGGGCCGAGCCGACTACTCGGAGTCTGACTACAGCACAGGGGCACCTCACCAACTTGGAGTACAAGGCAAGGACTACTACCTGCCCGGCATACCCGGGTGTCTGTTGTAACCGACTAGGAAACATATCTGTAAGCCGATCCGGACTCCTGTAACCCTAAGCCGGTCGTCTATATAAGGCCGGGTAGGGATCCCCGGATAGGCAGATCGAGCAATTGAGATCAAGAGCTTTTAGTCATAGGCTATCTCCATTGTTTCATAGCTCAAGCAACCTCGAGATCAATCCTCAAGGGCTTGCGGCACTCGGGATTCAAGCTATACTAGCCACCAAACACAGGACGTAGGGTATTACCTCTCCGCGAGGGGCCTGAACCTATCTAAATCCTGTCTCCCGTGTGCACCCATCTGGATTTGCTGTGCTCACACCGCCCCATATTCAGTATTGCCGGAATAATACTCCGACAGTAGGTGTTTGAAGAAAGGACTTTCGCGGTCTCCCAATCGGGATATGAACCGGCTCATGGCTGCCATGCAGCCAGTGAGTCTTTAGACGTCTCGGACTGACTTTGGTGACCTCATTTCTGTGATTGCTCATATCTTGTCGGGGCTCGCTTCGATTCCTCGGTGCGAGACCAAAAACCCAAGTAATTTCCCGGCGTCAACTCCGAAGGTACATTTTTCTGGGTTTAGCATTATCCTATTTCTTCGAAGGTTTGTGAAGGTTTCTAGCAAGTCCGAGAGCAGATCTTCCTTCTTTTTCATTTTTACGACGAGATCGTCGAGGTAGACTTCAATGTTCCGACCAATTTGGCTGTGGAGGTGATGATGACATGGCACCCAGGTATCATCAAGGAGGACGAATCCGGCCCTCTGGCCATAGGGTGGGCCGAGCCGACTGCTTGGAGTCCGACTTCTATACGGGGCGCCTCATCAGCTTGGAGTACAAGACAGGGATAAGCACAAGTCCGGCAACCCCAGATTCTATTGTAACTAATTCGGAAACCAATCTGTAAGCCGATCCGGACTCTTGTAACCTTACCCTGGTCGCCTATATAAGGCCTGGTAGGGATCCTCGGATCGGTATGCTTTTTACTACCTTCTCATACACATAGTCCTAGCAACCTCGAGATCTCATCTTGAGGGCTTGCGGTACTTGGGATTCAAGCAATACCAGCCACCAAACACAGGATGTAGGGTATTACCTCTCCGTAAGGGCCTGAACCTGTCTAAATCTTGCCTCCCGTGTGTACCCATCTGGATTTGCTGTGCTCACACCGTTGTCCCGAGCCGCCACCAAGTCACCGTCCGAGCCGCCATCTGAGCCAGCGCAGCACGGGGAGCTCCAGCGGCGAGATCCACCCGAGGCGAGCACGGTGAAGAGGAAGGACGCGCTCCACCGCGAGGCTGGCGCCGACGCCTCAGGGTCCCTCGCCTCCCACCTCCGCCGCATCTTCACCGCCACTCGAGCCGTCGCACAGCACCCCGTCCGAGGCCGCCCAGATGCGCCATCGCCGCAGCCGGACCTCCCCATTGCCGTCATCTCCCTCTCACGCCTCCGATGCCGCGCCGCTCTCGGCTGCCGCCAGGGTCCACCGGCCGCCTCTCCCTCCGCTGGCCGGACGCTGCCTTCCTCCGCTGGTCGCTGCCCCTCCCCTCCCTCCAGCGACGTCCGCCCGTTGGCAGCCCCGCCGACTCCTGCCCGAGGCGGCGTGGCGAGCTCCGCCGAGGCAGCGCGACGCAGCACGGGGACCTCCAGTGGCGAGATCCGCTTGCTTGTTTTTGCTTGAATTCTACAAATATCATATGCTGCTAGTCAATTCATCATTTAATTTTAGAGATGGATGTACACTTGTTCCACGAAGATGTTCCTGTTTTTTGTCAGATCCATGAAGATGAACATGTTCTTGTCCATGTATCTTGCACCGTGAAATCTGGCTGCATCAGGATGTGCTTGAAGAATTATCTCATGTCCTTTTTTTGCATTTGTATTCAGTAGTAGAATCCAATACCGTACTGGACGAATTTTTGTAGGTCTGTTCAGTGCAATGCCCAATGTCATGATATGGCATGTTTTAGGTATTTGTACATGTTTGGTTGGTACATTGAGTAGTCAATTTGACTTCGTAGGTAACCAGTTCAGTTCTTGCGATTAACCAGTAGCTTACAACCAGAGTGTTGATGTAGTCATTGTAGTTAATTGTCAGTTAATCGACAGATGCTAAACTACGTAAAGAACAAACAAATAACTCAGAGGGTATTATAGACTTTTTTACAGTTCCCTTCTAGCTATAAGCTCAAACCTTATAAGCTGTTTAGAAGGGAATATGAGCTTATCAGGGTTTTTCTACATCAAAGCTTCTAGTTGCAGTTAAACTTAAGCCAGTTTATGCACAAGCCGAAGCCGTCTAGAAGGGGGTCTAAACCAACTAATAGCCAAAATCCTCTAAAGATGTAACTAATAAATAAAGGTGTTTGAAAAGATGGGCTCCAACAGTGGTGGTCTCTAAAACGTCAAAATCACCTTGGTGGTTATACAGCTAGAGTTGGTTGATTTGCTACACTAGTCACTAAGGTTGTTCAAACTACATGTTCATTGAAGTGGAAAAGGGGAATAGATCTAAATATCCAATAATATGTAAAGAGCTGAGTAGTTTGTCAACATCTAAGTAAATATGGTGGTTTTGAATCATTTTGATATATATTTTGAACCACATTGTAAGCTTTATATCACTCTGATATGCAACCAATATGCAACATAAACCACTTACATATGTTTCTTCATTTATCATTCTAAACCCTCTTGTAGCAATGGAAAATATCACAAATTTACTATTAAAATACCACATCCATGTCACAGTGTAGATCATTTTAGATATTGAGATGGTCTCTAATGTGACACTTTGACCATCAATTTCTATGAAAATGTGTTGTTTTAATGTGAGACCAAGATTGCATTATGGAAGTATATTCCATGATAGATCTAGCAATATTAATGTAGTGTTGCATATGTAGGTATTCTTTTTCTATATTAGTTGTCAAAGCTAAAAATGTTTGACTAGCATAGATTCTGAAATGACCAACATTGTGACACAGAAGGAGTAGTTGTAACAACATAGTTGAACAATGGTAAAGTTTAAGGACATACAAATATGATAAAGTTTGTGGATCTAAGTAAAACTATTATGCAAGTTTAGGGATTCTTCGTGCACAGTTTTTCTAATAAAAAAATTTGTTTACTAAAATGTTGAAGTTTGGGGATATAAGTGGTGTCATGCAAGTTGAAGGAACCTTTGTGCACTGTATTTTAAAATAAAACATAATTATTGCATCTGTTCATGTTACTTCTAATGATAATGTCTGAATTAATGAACAATTGGATCATCATCTTAGTATCACTCGTTCCATGCAACATACAACATGATAATACATTTCAAAATTAGTGGAGTACTCCAAGATGTTAGCTTTAAACAAGCCTTGCAATGATATGTAGTATGCATAAGTTCTAGCTTTGAACCTATTATCCTTATTTGGAAAATGATTTTAACGGATAACCAATAAAGAATGCTTAATACATGTAGCTTTACATGCCTTCAGCAAAGGGTAAAATGCAACATTTCTTCGCCTTTTTTCTAGAAAAACATCCTATTTACACCCCTCAAATATTACTCAAGGCTATAAATTGACACTCAACTATACAACTGGACACTCTATGACATCGAGTATCAAAACTAGAAAATTCCTAACCCCCAGTCTGATTCAACCCAATTTTTTATTGTCCTGATGCCAACGTCTCATCGGTTTTTACCTGGCATGGTGCCTATGTGTTAGCAAAACTACTTATAGGACTATATAAGGGTGAAAAATGAATTGTTTCGATACTCAAGGGTGCTGAGTGCCGGCTTTATAGTTGAAGGTTGACTCGAGACTTGGCAATAGTTTTTCTCAACTACAAGGAAGACACACATGCGTGCACACACATTTTGTACTGTTGGAGGCTCCCCTACAATCTTTTGGTCCAAGAGAAACTACTTTTATATTCGGTGGAAATAACATACTCCTATATACAATGAATATTTTCTCTCTTTCTAATTCTTTTTAATGCACAAAGAATTGACGGATCTATGCACTAATCAACAATGAAACACATGTTCAAATAAGAGTAAACTATGCATCATTAGTACCACACCCTCTCAAAGTAGTGAGCACCATCCCTAGGGCCATCCTAATGAAAAGCGCAACTTCACAATGACCCATGTAAAATATGGTAGATCAAAATAAAAATAATGATAACTTAAAGATTAGGTGGAAAATATATCATTATGCCTCCACTATATATTTGTCCTCACTCCACCAGCTCACTAAAGCCCAAATTTTAGAAATCTAATAAACAAAATATACCACCACCACCAAGGTTTGGTAAAAAAATATTTTATGTTCTGGGACTAATACAACATAACATCTATGCCATATATGCCAGTACATCAAACTTCATCCTGAAGCACACATAACACTATTTGCCAAAGCACAAAAAAAAGAGACAAGAATATCATTTTGAAATATGGAATATATCCGTGAGTTAGGCAGACAATCATGAGTTAGTCTAGGCAGAAAATCATGAGTTAGTCTCCTTATTTCTTTCGAGGAGTTAAGAAACCTACCAATTGTTCTGTAGATTGCTCGAGTATGACCACCTTGTAGAAATGAGGGTAGATATTTTTATCATTCTTATCCTTTTCGTCCCTTTCCTTTTGCTCCTCCTCCGCTTTCTCCTTCCTTTGCTTCTGCTCCCCCTCCTCTTTCTCCTTCCTTTGCTTCTGCTCCCTCTCCTTCTCTTCCTCCTTCTCCTTCTTCCCCTTCTCCTCCTTAGCATTCTTCTCCTTATCCTTCCTTGCCTTCTCCTTCTCCTCCTTGTCCTTAGCCTCGTTATCCTTCCTTGCCGTCTTCTTCTCCTCTTTGTCTTTAGCCTCCTTATCCATCCCTTCCTTGTGCTTCTTCTCCTTCTCCTTATCTATCTACTTCTTCTCCTTCCGCTTCTCTTCTTCCTTTTCCTTCCGCTTCTTTTCATCCTCTTGCTTTTGCTTCTCTTCCTCCTTTGCATCCACCTCCACCTAATTCTGTCTCTTCCTTTCCTTCATATTATCCACTCCTGAAAGATCGAGGTCTATCGACTAGAGGGGGGTGAATAGGAGATTATCAAATTTTACCCAAATTTGTTGTTTAGCATGCAAGAGTGAAGCAATTTGAAGGTGAAGCAACAAATACCAAACTAGATCTAGCTCAATTGAAGAATAACACTTAAGTAAAGAGCTAGAGAGAACACTCAAGATTTATCCCAAGTTCAAGTTGTTGGTAACAGCTCTACGTCTTCGAAGTCACACAGACTTCACCTTCTTCTCCTTGATCCAAATTCACTTAGAATTTGCTCAATCACTCGTGGTGGATTTTGAGGTGATCCCCGAACCTTCACAAACTTGTTGGAGACGAATCCACAAATTGGAGCTCTCAACGACACCTAGCCGGCTAGGAGATGCCAAATCTCCAAGAGTAATGAGTTAATATTACTAGGCTCGAAGAAACTCTTTCTTGAATGCTCAATCAAGTCTCAGATCTCTCAAATCCTTCCTCTCTCAAAGTAGATCTCAAAGAGCAAGAGGAAGGGGGAACACACAGTGTGAGAGAAAGAGTATTTTGCGTAGAGTGTCATTCCGAGCCAGCAGGGGGTCGGGGGCTATAAATAGGCTCAGCTCAGAAAAGAGTTGTTGGAGGAAAAGATTCTTCTTCGGAGCAATCGGAACACGAACCCGGAAGCTTCGAGTTTCAAACCAACGGTCATATTCGGAGGAACTCAGATGCACAGAGAAAGTCTTCAACTCAAAGTCGGTAGTTCCGAAAGGGACACGGTCACACCGGGATTGAAGATTACTCTGCAGAGTCACTTCCAGAAGCGATTTCCGGTAGTGCCGACTTTGACAAACGGTTAGACCGAGATTTGAAATAATGACACGTTCTTCTCTCACAAGAGGAGACGCGGTCAGACCGGAAATCAACTCAGTAACACAGCACTCACAAAAAGACCTAAGTCTAGAAGGAATTCTTGGTACAACCGCAAACGAAGCCGGTAGAACCGAAGACAAATCAAATGGGACTTAGCCTAAGACAACAGAAGCATATCCCGGAAGCACCGGTTTCAAGAACGGACAAACCGGTTTCTGAAACATGAAACTAGGGCAAACCCTAAGCAGCAGGGTTCCCTAACTCTCCGACACAGAGGCCATTCTCGGCAGCACCGGTCTTGAAACCGGTCATGCCGTAATTGAAGCTCTTCGAGGCTTGAGACGACTAAGTCATCAAACCTCGCAACAGAGGCCAATCTCGGTACATCCGGTTCTCAAAACCGGTATCACCGAGAATCACTGTCTATGTCTCAAAAGAGATTTTCAATGAAGTCTTCTGAGAATTTGACTGAGCACACATGAAGATTCTTCCAATAGTTTAGATATCTTACCCCTCTTAATAGTGCGGCTTGTCCTATAGACTCAAATGATCTTTTGATCATGTTAAACACTAGAAAATCACCACTAATTTTCTAGATCCAAGCCTTTCTTATCATTAACTTTTTAGGGGTCGACATCCACTGGTTAAACCAATTACCTTGGGGACTATACACCTGTATACACTCAGTAAACCATTAGTCTCTTAATCGTTTGTCATTAATCATCAAAACCCAGCAGGGGCACTAGATGCACTTTCAACTCCTTCCTCCTTAACCTTCACCTCCTTATTCGCCACCATGTTTGCAATGTTGTATTGTTTCTTATGCCCTACCATGATTGGACCTTCCCTAATTTCACCTACTTTCTCTCTCTGCAATTCCATAAGAGAGATATGCAATTATTAGTATTATATTTCTATGAGGGTAAAAGTTATATTTACTAAAAAGGGTAACAATGGTATATAAATGTTACTTCTTGAGTTGCATTATGACACACCTTCCTTCTTCGGCTTGTTATTCCTGCATGGCAATGGTTACTGTCAAGAATAGTCTTACAAAAGGTAATTTTTATATAAACTCTTGTGGTAAAAGAATAAGTACAATATTTCTCATACGGTTTGATTTCAGAATAATGGACACACAAGAACACATACACCACAACATATACACATGTGTGCCCCTATGCACACACTTAGAAAATGCCAAGACTGGGAATATAGGGCACATGCACATGCTTTCTCATTGAGGCACAATTGCCAACCTACATGTGCTCCGTATGTGGGTAACAAGGATATGATCTCTGGTGGTGGAGTCACTAGCCCACCTATGCACTTGCCAACCTAAATGTGTTCTGCATGTTTCTCCTATTTAGAGCATTTGCTAGATAATTGTTTTGGAGTCATTATCCCACCTATACACTTGCCAACCTAAATGTGCTCCACATGTTTCTCCTATTTAGAGCATTTGCCAGATAATTATTTTTATCTTGAAGAGATTTACAAATTATATATATTATATTGTACAACTTAAATAAATAAGGAAACATCCATATAGTATTGATTTGTTTCCAAAAGCTTCACATTACATCATGCTTGTCTCAACAACAAGAAAATTATGGCTTTACTAGGAGTCCTACACTTGTTACGAGCGAAAATGGAACACATAGTCACCAACATTAAGAAAGCATATATCACATCAAGAATATAGCACTTTATTTCTAGCTACCCAACCTCTTTTTTATTTTTATATATAGGAGAATTGGGTATTTGCCAAGTGGCAACATTTGAGTCCTACAACAACAAAATTATGTAAACTCGTACACCATTTGCAGAATATTAAAAATCTCAGAAAGTTAGTCAACTTTACTTAGCAAAGCATGAAGCACGGAAAACCAATCTTGTCAGCAAGCTAAACTCTTATATTATACCCTAAAGGTTGATCAAAACAAATTTTAAAAAATTATAAACATGGTTGCACCTGTGGTAGGACCAAATAGAACCACGATGCACCTCGGGTAGAGTTACATGGCTGTTGTGACCTAGCACGCACACAATACAAGAAAACTACTTGCTAAAACATAATACCATGGGTGGACTACATTAGTACCAAAAACGCAATTAAACAATGGAACGGTTTACATGCATACGTTGAAATCTCACATGAAGGTTTGAATTTCACTGCACACAACACAAAAATGCAACATGAGGCTTACCACGGCAAAAACAAATTGAAATATGAATGGTTCTCCGAATCACAACTCTTCATAAGCGGGGCGGAGAGGAGGAGAGAATAGATCAAGAAAATTCATTGGAATACCGATGTGTTTGCTTTCGGTGGTGGCTCGGGGACCTGTTTTTGCACTATCGATATGCCGGAGTGATTTGGAACCAAGGATTCAATCAATGGGATTTGGTAAGGAAAAAGCCCTAGGTTATAAAGGGGATAAGTAGATAGAAAGGAATGTTCATTCTTACCTTTCGAATCCATTTTTATGTATTTTGGTTTTGCACATCCTATACATGGAAACATAGTTTTGGTATCAAAGTGGACTATTTATTGGGAGCCCTTGTGAGCCATAGCAAAATTAGCCATTGCCAAAGAAATTTTGCTAGCACTTGGTTTGGTAACACTGGCACATTTGTTGGCTGTTGAGTGGGCAAAGAATTTATTGCCCTGGTTTTGACGAGGCGGCATGCTATCCAATGTTGAGGTGTCAACAGCAAATTGGTTGCACTAAATGACTCACCTCTTTGAATAACAATCTTTGAGTGCTCATTCTTTTAAACTATGCTTCAGATAAACCTGTTCATGGGCAACCCGGCCCGAGCCCGGCCCAAAAATAAAGGGTCAGGCCAGGCTGGACTTGCACCTGGGATTTGTGAAACAAGCATCAAATGCTTGTATTTTTAAACCATGTTTCTTGTTTGTAATCTGATTGAACCGCTCTATTCCTTTTGACTTAATACACAAAACAAGATCATTATTATCTATATTTTGGTGAAAACATATATGCCATGTGGGTCCCGCGTGCCACTCACAACAAATATGGAAATTTTGGCAAACTTTTAGGTGTTGACGTGGTTGCATTCTAAACATCTCTACTTTACCAACATTACAATATGAAACCACCTAATTAAGGGGTAGATTTGAATGGTTTTGAATGATTTAGGGTGTAACATACCTAGTTTTTAAGATGGGCGGTGGGGGTGATCCAGATTTGAGTAGTGCCCCAATCTTTAAAACTGGGTATCTTGCACCCTCAATCCTTCAAAACCGTTCAAATCAACCATTTAGGTGGTTTCTTCAACATTGAGAAAAGAAGAGCAGGTTTGGCCAATGTGGCATGGGACCCACATGTAAGTGACCCAAGTCGCCATGTGGCTCTCTAGCTGGATGGGATTAGCATGACTAAGGCACCATAGCCATTGTGCACATTCTTAGCCACCAGCTATGATGAGCCCAGGAGAGGCATGGCGGTGGCAATGGTGGTTTCATAGAGAAGATGGCTGCCATGAGCATGTTGTATATGTGTGCCATCAACAACCACTTAAAGTTGCCGCTCTAGGGCTTGGCTAATGCTGTGCACAGCGGCTCGACGATTCCAACCATGCCAGCACCGTGTCGACGTACGCATCCCACAGCCGCACAAACAAATGTATATATGACAGTAGCATGACTGTTCACAACCATACCACATGGTGCATACCACGTGGCGTGACTCCATATCCAAGTATTGATCCACTACAAATGTCCACCAAACTTTGTGCCTACGCCACCTCTTGCTCCTACCAAGGCAAGCCCCTATTTGTTGTCTGGTGCCATCTCTGCGCACATTCAACACCATTTTTGCTTAACTCCTCATTCAACCATGCCTCAAGGAGACTATAAAACCAAGCCAAATACATCGCCATCTATATGTCTTGCAATCCATGTGCCAAATTTGTACATGGCCTCACCACCGCACCAAATGATAGTCACTACCTTCTTCCTCTATGTCGATGAGTCTTGGTCCAAACAATCCACAACCACTATCCCTATCATTTCTTCTCAAATAGAGCTTGCACTCAGCACCACCGTCACCGTGTAGCTCCATGCACGACCATGGTGACCTACGATAGCGTCACCTTCACCACCTCCAACCTTATTAATGCAACCTCCCTGATCCCCCATATCCCATTGATTTTCTAAGTCCATCTCCTTTTCCCTTGAAGGCATGCCACCTTTGTAAAGCCTTTCCCCACCAAAAAGATATGCAAGGGTTCTGAGATAGGGTGCCAGAGCCTAGTTGTTTGGGCAGCCCAAAATTGTGCATATACACTATACATGAGCCAACCCAAAACAACCCTATAGTATTCACCAGACCTGGTCCAAACTAGACCAACTGATAGCACTATGGGTGTCCCGATCTTTCAATCAAAACCATGACTATCGATTTGTGGAGATGATGTTGACAATCTGACTACCACGTATGATGACGAAGCGTCTTAGCAATCGCTACACCAACTCCAAAGGGTTATTGACCTTGCTGGAAGCACGATCAACCTATCCACAGAGGATTTATTCCTGCAAGCAATTAGAGAACAAGAAAAGGCAATCTCAAATTGCGAATATGGATGAAGTACAATGACGAAGTGGGGTTACGAAAGCGGCCTTGACAGGTGGTCGTTGGACACAACTAAAGAACATGAAGTTGCAACGTGGCTAATTTTTTACTAAATAAAACCCAACAAAACCAGAGGTAGCCAGAGGTATTTTATAGATGGAAAACACCCCCGGGGCCGATTTGGACTCAGCAGAACTAAGTCGATTGGATCGGTTTAAACCCCTCAAAATTCAGTTTGACCATCAGCCAACATAGGATTGGCTATTAGACACATAATTGGACTTCAAAATTTAACTAAGTTTTTATTCTTCTTGTTCTTTACCGAACCTTCATTTAATCTTCCATTAGGGCTTCTCCGGTCGTCATCATCATGTCATCATGGAGGCTTCATCTTGTAGTAGAGGGTGGCTAGGTCTTGATCATCTTCATGTGTTCTCCTTAGCTTGATTACCTTGCAATTGCTTGACATGCTTCTCTTGTACTAGTAATTCTTGTGCTTGCCTTGATCTTGATCAGCGAGTGGTGTAGTGGAAGTAGAGGTAGCAGTGGTTGTATCCATGGAGATCATGTCCCTATCATCCTCCCTTGCTTGAAAACAAAATCGTCTTCGACCTTGAATAAGCTGAAAAGAAGCTAACAAAGAAGACAGGGTGTATTCACTGTATATATATATATATATATATATATATATAATATTTCATATGTTTTTATTCCTCTCCGTGCACATTTAACATTGGCACATACACACAAATAAAGTAGCTCATGTTATAAGTAGTCAAAATATCAATATAAGGAGCCACGAGCTCAACAAAAATATCCGCACAACAAATATTGCAACCAACTTTGCAAATATGAGTGAAGCATTGAAACATAGGTTCGGACTTGCAATGCCCTTCCTGAAATCATCCTAACCTAGGTGAATGGACTTTAATCGATCTCAAATTATTAGCTACAACATGTTGCGATTTAGAGCAATTTAATGTCTAAAACTTAACAAACCATGCAACTACTTATTTTGCACAAATTCATCTCAAATATTGGAGGTCATATCAAAAGGAACAAGCATATGCACATCTTTATGTTTCATATCAGCAAGTTTAAAATCATTCATTTGATTACAAGTTATGCAAATCTTATGCACCAATAATTCATTGTCTACACCATATTCTCCAATTAAATTAAACTTATATGTAGGGGTGTAAACACTAGTTAAAGATTTTAAACTTGTCAATTTAGCAATTCTATCCATAGCATGTGACAAAGGCATAGGTTTATCAAGCATAATGAAATATAAAGATTCAACTAATGATATCTTTGCAAGAATACATTCATGTTTAATAGCTCTATGCAACCTAAATTAGAAATAGGTTCTTCGCATGTCTCATTATCATCATCAATTAAAGCAATGTGTGCACTCAAACCAACAGAGGAATTAATTTCAACATAAGATGCACTTAAATCAGCAACTATGTAATTTGGATCACAATTCAGGATGCCCAAGGCAGAAAATAAATCATCAGAATAGTACATAGCACATCCAAACCATGATCTTCAGAATGAATAGCATGTGTATCCTCACTTTGTGCATCCAAATGAGAAGGTAAATCAATGGTATCACATAAGGCACAAAAATCATAGTCTAACTCATCTATTTGGTCACATAATGAAAAGCAATTCACGTTAATCGAAGGGATGGACAAATAAGAAGGTAATTCATCACATGACTTATCTATTCGAGTAAAGTTATTCGCATGTGCAACCAAATAGCGGGTAATTTACTTATATTATCACATTGTGCACCCAAATCTAGGCAAAATTATTTCATCAGGAGGTGCACATAATTCAGCAAGCATATCATTATTATGATCACATGGTATACACAATTCAGCAACATTATTTTCTATAATAGGTGTGATCACAATAGCGAGCAGCTCAGTCAACTCAACACATGATGTATTTAATTCATCAGGGCAAAAATCAATGGCATGTTGTGGGAACTAGTACTTTGTTATCACCTAGGCTCAACTCAGATGATGTAGGTATTGTCGAGGGTGATGGGTCACAAGCTCGAAGCGATATGACTCTCACAACAGTGGGTACAATAACCATAATGGGTGCAGTGGTGGAAGAAGCAAACCGTGGTGAACGTGACAAAGGGTATGACACTAAAGGTCGGTTTGGTGCTTCATCTTGTATTCTCTTTCAAAAGCACAAGCACGAAAAACAATAACGCAATGAGGCATATGTCAAAATCTATCCCAAGTGTCACAGTTCGAACCTTTCATAAATCTATTCATCGTGGCTTCCTTGGTTTCTTTTGTATCATAATGAAACAAATAAGATTTCAATTCTTGATAGTAACCCATACGGTGTTGCTACCTTGTTCTAAGCGTTGTGATGCTACAAATATGTCCTCAAGAGGCGATGCAATGGAGCTGCTAAACGTATAAGTGAAGCTCTCAAGAAGTGGTGCAAAACAATCCTAAAAGAGAGTGAGATTTCTGAGATTTTTTTCAGTGGCCTTCTATGTGGCTTCGTACTCTTTTTTTCTAAAAAAAATTTGTATTTGTTTATACCTCATAAAAATACTCAAAACATCAAAAGATATCATAGGGACAAGAAAAATTAGCACATGATAGCACCATGGGTGTCCCAATCTTTCGATGAGAACGATAACTATCGATTTGTGGAGACAGCATTGATAATCCGACTACCATGTATGACCTTGATGGAAGCACGATCAACCTATCCACGAAGGATTTAATCCTATAAGCAATCGGAGAACAAGCAAAAACAAGATCTGTAATATGAAATTGTGAATATGGATGAAGTATTATGATAATGTGGGGTTCCAAAAGCGGTCTTGACAGGTTGTCCCTGGACTCAACTGAAGAACATGAAGTTGCAGCGTGACTAAATTTTAACTAAACAAAACCGGAGGCGGCCAGGGGGTTTTTGATGGGATTTGCAGCATAGAAAACAAAAAAAAATTCCTACGAGAGAGCGAACAAAAGTCAAGATCTAATTTAGGAAGATGCATGTAACGAGAAGATTAGATCTACATACCCTTGTAGAACACGAGCGGAAACGTTCTAATGAACTTGGTTGGCGTAGTCGTACTTTCTTCGCGATCACGTTCCCTTCTTGATCCAAACCGATCAAGCACCGCACGAACGACACCTCCGAGATGTGCACACGTACGGCTCGAAGACGTCACCTCCTTCTTGATCCAGCAAGGCGGGAGACGAGGTAGATGAGATCAACTCCGGTAGCACGACGGCATGGTGGTGGAGGTGGTGGGGTTTCTCCGCGGACAGGGCTTCGCCAAGCGCTGCGCACGAGAGAGAGGAGATGGGAGAGAGGGAGGCGGCGGCTGGGATGGATCTCTACGGAGGGCTGCCCCTCCCCTCCTTTATATAGAGGAGGAAACTTGGAGGAGGAGGAATAGTACCCTGAACAGTACACGCGTGAACAGTACCCTCCCCCAAGTAAAGCCTCCCCTTTCGATCTTATCTCCTATTTTTAAGGGATTTGATCTTATCCCTTGGGGGGGTTACTGTTCACGCGACACTATTCACGTGTGTACTGTTCATGCAGTACCCTTGGTCCATGTGAACCCCTCCGGGATAAGTGGGCCCTACTCTAGAACCCTCCGGAACCTTCTAGAACTTCTCTCGAACTCTGCCGGAAAATTCCCGAACCTTTCCGAAACCCTAAAAATACTTTCCCATATATGAAATTGTATCTCCGGACCATTCCGGAGCTCCTCGTGACGTCCTGGATCCCATCCGAGACTCCGAACAAAATTTCGGTCTCACCATATTAATATCTCATTTTATACCCTAGCGTCAACGAATCTTAAGTGTGTGACCCTACGGGTTCGGGAATATGCGGACATGATCGAGACACCTCTCCGATCAATAATCAATAGCGGGACCATGGATGTCCATATTGATTCCCACATATTCAACGAATATCATTTATCGGTTGAACCACGATGTCGAATATTCCATTCCCTTTGTCTCGCGATATTTTACTTGCCCGAGATTCGATCGTCGGTATCACCATACCTAGTTCAATCTCGTTACCGGCAAGTACTCTTTACTCGTTCCGTAATGCCACATCCTCTGTGACCAACTTTTTAGTCACGTGCTTGCAAGCGATACAGAATGTGCTTTACCGAGTGGGCCCAGAGTATATCTCTCTGTCACATGGATGGACAAATCCCACTCTCGATACATGCAACCCAACAAGTACTTTCCGAAATACCTGAAAGACACCTTTATGATCACCCTGTTACGGCGTGACGGTTGATGCCCCCAAAGCATTCTTCCGGTACCAGGGAGTGGCATTATCTCATGGTCTAAGGATCGGAACATTTAACAATGGAAAGCTATGCAATATGAACTTTGTGACGTGATCGAATTGCCTAACTTAATTTGGGTCTGTCCATCATGTCATTCTCCTAATGACATGACCCCGTTATTAACCGACATCACATGTCCATGATTAGGAAACCTTAACCATCATTTAATCAACGAGCTAGCCAGATAGAGGCATTGCTAGGGACACGGTGTTGTTTATAAAACCACACATGTATTATGTTTCCGGTTAATACAATTATAGCATGGAGTATAAACATTTATCATGAACAAGAAATATGATAATAACAATTTATTATTGCCTCTAGGGCATATTTCCAACAGTTTTATAGGTGGAAAACACCCCTAGAACGATTCGGACTCAACCGTCCTAAGTCGGTTGGGTTAGTTTAAACTGGCCCAAAAGTTGGTCTGATCGTCAACCAATACAGGCTTGGCCATTAGACACGTAATCAGACTCTAGGCTTTGACTAAGTCTCTATTTTTTTTCTTGACCGAATCTTCCATTAGGGCTTCTCCAGTCATCATCACCATGTCATCATGGAGGCTTCATCTTGTAGTAGAAGCTAGCTAGGTCTTAATCATCTTCATGTATTCTCCTTAGCTTGATCACCTTCGGCCTCCATTGCTTTACATGTTTGTTGATATTGATCATCATGATGTCTCTCTTGTACTTGGAGTTCTTGTGTTTTTCTTGATCTTGAGCAGCGAGTGATGTAATAGAAGTAGAAATAGTAGTGATCGTATCCATAGAGGTCATATCCTTGTCACTAACCAATATTCACTCAAGTTGTCTACCATTGTTCAATCAGATCCGTTAGCATAGTAGTCGGACCCACGAAGCAAGCAAACAGTTTGACCCGTCTAGCCCATTTCTAACCTATGTTTGACCTAATTAGGTTTTATCTAATTCCAAACCACACAATTCTAGGTATGCATGTACCTTTTCAGCTATTTATGTCATTTTGCTACCTTCTTATTTTCAAAGCGCAAGGATATATTCGTTCATTTATTTTGTGATAGACTATGAGGAACCAATTAAAGTGGAAGATGAATCGGAAGGTTTTGATAAGTTGATCAACGGTCCTGAACCACAAGGAAAGTAGATCCGAAGTCAGACAATCCATGCTGACGACGTCGTTGGCGCCGGATAGCCCTACACATACAAATAGGGAGAGGACCGGCACTAGGACTTTTTGTCGAAAACCCAAGGTAGCGAGCTGATGTAAGCCCCCTATGAAATATAGAGTCGTGTCAAGAGTTACCAACAAGTCTAAGCTAGGATAAGCTCATATCTAGTCATTTTAAAATTGAGCAATCTCCAATTGAATCAAGCTAGAGATCTAGCTAGAGAGTCGGCTCGACTCAGCTTGTATCGAACAGGTCAGTCTCGAGCCAATCTTGAGACTAGTTGGAAAGGTAAAGCTCGTGCCGGACACAAGTCAGTCTCAAACCAGTCTTGAGGCAAGTGTGAACAAGAATAGTATTTATGTGGAAATGTAAAGGGGAAAGTCAAATTTTAAACCTTAAACTATTGCACGAGTTCATATTTCAACCTTGAACTTTAAAATGGTCCATTTAGTACCCTAAACTTTTAATACCATTTGATTTTCAACCCCTACATTGTTTTTGGCCCTTTTGACTGGGTTTGACTCCGCTATTTGTAAAAAAAATCCAAAATATTGAAAATTTTAGAAAAATGTACAAAATTTAGGGAAAAATACCAAAAATTTAAAATTTAGAAAATTCAAAAAATTAAGAATTTTTTTAAAAAAACTCATAAGTTAAAAAATCAAGAAAATTTTGGAAACATAGAAATTTTGTAGAAATTTTATTTAAAAATGGGGTGCCTTTTTTTAAAAAAGGAACAAAACCAAAAAATTAGATAAACTAACAAATTTTCTTCGAATGGTATAAAAATATTTGTAGTTTCTTTAATTTTCTTGTTTTTTCCTTGTTTTATTTTTTTTGCTTTTTATAGTTTTCTATAAGTTTTCTATATTTCCAAATTTTTGTTGATTTTAAACTTTTTGCTGATTGTTTCCTAACTTTTTTATATTTTTCTGAAATTTCTTATTTTTTGGATATTTTTTGATGAATTTGCGGAGTCAAACCCAGTCAAACAGACCAAAAAATCAGATAAGGGTTGAAAATCAAATGGTATTAAGAGTATAGAGTACCAAATAGACCATTTTAGGATTTAAAGTTGAAATGTGAATTCAGATAAGAGTTTAAAGTTGAAAAATGAACTTTTCTCATAGTAAATAGGGTTAACTCTCAGGTATCGTGTGTGGGCAGATGAAAATGTAAAGTCTCAAGTGCAACCGCATAAGGTAACACTGAATGCTAATTTAGCTTATGTTTGTTGTAACCAAAATATATGATATATTAGAATACGTGCTATAATGAGCTTGGTAGCCCAGGTCCAAACTAGCCATTGCTTTATTTCTTCGTTTTGGAAACTCTCACATAAGTTTGGATGTACCGACAAGGTATACAAAATACCAGTGTAGTCGTGCAATGACGAATAATGAAGAGGCTAGCAAAAAATAATGACAGGTTTCAAAAGACGAACTCAAGCAGCTCAAGAGCCTCAAGATTTTCTTGCAGACCTACTTACCAAGCATGTTTGATGATACAAACTATACTGGGCCAAAAATATACGTATACTTCACGATAGCAAATCTCTCAGCGACTTAACTACTTATACATTGACCCAGCTGTACGTTCTGCTGCCCAAGGGTACCGAACTCCGATACAGGATCTTTCATCCCATCAGAATTCCTGGATTCAAGATGCATCTGAAGTGTTTGTCACTGAACATAGTTTTTGGTGTTTGAATCACCAGTGACGCACATCTGGACCGTCCTGTTCTTCAAAGTATGCTGTTATGGCTTTCAGCTTTCCATTGAGAAAATTCTTCTCTACCTGCCAGAAAGAAAGGGCTCCATTGTGACATCGCTCTAAAGCCATCATCAGACCATAGTGACGTAATCAAACCTCACAAGGAAGTCAGCTAGACGCAAATCACAACAAATGGACGTACCTCAACAGCCCATGGAGGTTCCACTGATAAGCACATGTCCGCCAGTTGGTTTAGGTCAGTGTTGCGAGGAAGAAACATGACTACTCTTGAAGCAATCACCATAGCAAGTTTGAAGAGAGAGTACCTGAAGAAATCAACCAGGATATGTTAACATTTGTGAGCACAACAAGGAAATAAACTATTCTGAAATGAGGAACTCACCCATCACAAGGATTAAGCATGGTTTTGATATCATACACATCTACTTTGTTATAGTCCGGTCCACCCCAAGGAGGTGACATGAAAGCAGTTTCTCCCTGCATACAATATTTGTTCACACAAGCAAATGAAACCAACTAATGCATGTAAAACAGCAAGAGTGACATAGGAAGATCGTCCTACTCATCTCATCCTGTCTCCCCTCTAGCATGTGCACAAAGAAGGTATTGCCAATATTTTGTAGGGACATTGCCTACAGTTTGCCATCAAAAAAGCAGGTACTGCCCGCCAATTTGGGGGATCATAAAAAAAGGATTATAAACAACTTATTTATAAAAAGTTATAATTGTGAGAGTCATCTATGCTTTTGTTCTGCAGCTGATCTTTAATGCTTGAATACTCGGTCCACTTTCAAATAAAATGAAACAGGGGCATAGGGGCTATGCCCTATAATTCTAAAAAAATGGTCCAACAGAAACAGGGGATATTGGGTGCACTAGCACCATTAGTAACATGTGAACTAAAAACTGGAACTTCTAATAGCAAGATTTGGTAACCTTACCTAATATACATGTGAACAAAAATGGTCAAATAACAAATGCACCCTCACAGGCAGCTATGAACGTATGCAGCTAGGGAATGACATGTTCACAAACTTAAAGATGTGATATTTTCAAGGTGTAAAGCATACCTTGAGATGAGGTGCTATATGCATAAAATCGCTTACAATGAAGTCTATATGATCATGTACGCCATAAACAGTTGCGTTATGCCGTGCACAACCAATCTTTTGTGGATCAATGTCAACAGCAACAACATGCTTGCACCTGAAAAAGAGATGATGTCAGTAATGTGGAAGTCTACAATTTGAGTACAGTGGAAGAAACACTGATAATATAAGAGAGAGTCATTTAGCTACATTATGCAAACATGATAGTGTGATATCACCTTCAACCAAAAAGGGTTTATATCACCTTCAACCAAAAAGGGTTTCCAATTTCCAGAATAATTGTACTCATGTGGCATGATGTGCATGCTAAGAAAGTCAGCCATAGCCCCTAAATATTGCTTATCAAAGCAACTTAGAAGACATCATTTGCATATGATGTGCCATTTTATAGGACATAGATACCTAAGTAGAAACTAGACAATAGCACAAACATGCTTTCGACTACCATTCATTCTTGACCAAATATGTCGTTCATACACACAAGATGCATAATACTTATGGTAACACACCAGCTAACATTGTCATCATGTAAAGCAAAAAGATAGTAGCTGTCCAAAAGGAAGGACTCATGCTAACATGTAGTTCATTATCATTAACAGAAGATATAAGTATGTGATAACAGTAACGCACATTGCAGCAAACTGGATGGCATTTCCGCCAACTCCTGTGAAACAGTCAATCACTACACCTGCACCGACACGAGATGCATGATGCTTTGCAATGGGCTCTGGCGTGACTGAAAACCATCCCTCTTCATCCATCTTTATACCACTATCAAAAAGGGAGAAAAGCGAGTACCGCTGAGTCCAATACTTGGTGATGTCGCTAGAGATATTTTCTGCCAAGTCTTGACATGAATGATCTGTAGAATGAAAGAAATGGTTACTTATATAGAAACCAAAGGAGTACAAGGGTCACATGCAAACAAAAAAAGAGTACAAGAAGGGTCATAACTATCAACCCCAGAAGTACAGCAATACTAGAAAGCTGCATTTTGTCCACCACCCTCAATATTCTTTTTTAGAAAAAAACTAAAATTCCAATGGTCAAAGGTATCATCTGAAAAGGTAACAGGTACAACACCTAGAAAGCTCTGAGTAATATGATCTTACACGATTGAGATCTCCTTACTCTCTTTTTGTTTTTGGTGGTAGTAACTTCCTGGTTCATTTCTAACACTTCAGTCATTGAATTATCATTCTGTATATTTTCATCATGTCGTGCTTCGTCAGTGGTAGTTATCACACTGCATAGAGAAGAGATGTTAACAAAAACCATCCATATGTCCAGGAAGCAAGCAAACATTATTTAGTATAATCAGGCACACCTTAGATTTATCGACTCGTTATCAGGAGTGTCTGATAAATTGTGTACTTCATTGTAAAGATCACTTCCCTGCTCATCCAGATGCCTGTCCTCACCAGGCTGATCTGGCATGAGGTGACAAAAACGATTGATATCCGTAAACAAAATTAATCTATGGGTAGGAACAGAAGGTCCTGTCCCGCTTGTCGGTTTCGGCAAAAAGAAAAAAAAGAAAACAAGTATATTCCCTTTAGGTGTACATTTATATTGCAACTGCAAGCAGTAAATCTCTGGAAATAATTCATGCCACAAATAGGGATATTAATAATCACGTTTATTGTGAATCATCAACATCAAGATTTATACTTCATCTGCACAAAATAGGCAATGCCTCTGGCATCTGTAATAGAAATCTCTTAAAGATCGCATAAAATGGATTTCGGTACCTTACCAATTGTTATTTTTCCACTGTCACATGCGCACAAGTGAGCTCCATATTGTACAACATGTTGATCAGCTTCTGAGATATAATGGTCCACAGTGTTATCTACACAGGATAAGACTCCAGATGATTGGTCAAACTTTGTAGTGCTTCTATTGTGTTCTTGCACAAGTGTGCTTGTATATTGCAAGCCCGGTTCATCCAGCTCTTGAGATGTATATGTGCTACAATATGATGCAAAATCCTCCAATCCTTGAGGAGGATACCATGTAGACTCCTGTGTCAGGATGTTGTAGAAGTAATACCGACTGTAGAACTGATCCCAGAGCACCTTCCAATCGCCATATTCATAGTAGAAGTCACTGCCAGACTTCTCAACATGATTATTAACAGGAGATGGTTCTGCTGGACTTGGGCAAACCTTGCAATGAACATCATTATCATCATTGGATATGGATGGAGTTTCCTCAGATATTTGATCTTCCCTTGTCAACAATTTTCCTTCCTGACAAAGCTCACCACAGGACATTCTAGATTCATTATCAACAGAATTTTGCTCCAGCATCACTTCGTTCAATTGCATGACAATGCCCACAGCTTGATTTTCTCGAACAGGAGAGTCTGATTTTACTGGTTTGCTCATGTTATCGTGAAACTGACAAGTCTCAACTTCACATTGATTTTCAGCTTCATCCCTTGGTACTAGTTCATCAGAGAAGATAGTGCCACAGCCAGACTTCTCAACATAAGCACTCTCTTCACCAAGCACCTTGTCAACATCAGCATGGTAGGCTTCATTGCAACCAACAGCAGCCGTAGATGAAATGCACGAGTTAGTGTACTCCACACAAGCCATCAACTCCGGAACACTTTCTATTTCCTCAGTATTTGTGCATGTCCTTACATCATCATCCATTGGAGCATTTGCTGCTTCATATGGGGCTTGTCTTCCTTGATGCTTTCCCTTGACAGGGGTGTTCTTTTTCTGTAATGCATAAGTGCTTAAGCTACAGATTCACAAGCAGGGGAACAGTACATGGTGTTGTGAGCACTTACCTCTTTCCTTGTTGTGAATGAAACAGGAAGCCCCAAAGAACCCATGAGACTAGCCAATTCCATATCTTCAACAAATGAATGGTCTGCTGATACCAAGAAACAACACAAAGTATATCATAAGAAACCGGTGAATACATGTAGCAAAAGAAGAATAATAATACATAACATTTTTTTTTCAGTGCTGTATGTGGAAACTGTGCGAGTTATGATATGAGCAGATGCTGCAAGCAGGGTGTTTAAGAACGTCAGAATAAAAAACTTAGTGGATTACAAGGAAAACAAATCCTACCTTCATCTGTCTGTTTGGCTGGTCTATTGCGGGTTTTAGCTGTTTGAGATCCCTGCAAAGTTCAAGGTTTTCAAATTGCTTCTACGCAAAGGACTTGAAGCAATTTAGAGAATGGAGACCAGGAAATAAAAGATAACATCAACTAGACATAATCTGCAAATAAGATAAATATTTTGACTTGCTTCATTTACCAAATGAGCAAAACAGAAGTACCATTTCAACTCAAAGAATCGTGTAACATGTAACCACCGAGTTAATTTTTCAAGTGATTCAACAAAATGATCTTACATGGTCTAGTTACGATCTAGTTTACTGATTCGTTGGTTTTCCTAGGCAAGTCAAAGTGCAAGGAAATCACAAATCATTACTTGCTAGATCATCCATAAATTGTTATTATTTGAAACATGGCGCTTAGTTCACCACTAAATCCATTGCAAGAAGTAAGTAAATTCCCCAGCAATGGTGCATAAAACATGCTGCTGAATGGTGGTGTGATCTTCCATAGTGCCATGTAATGTATGCGACATTCTACTTGTACGCCAGTGAGAGTTCAAGAACATTTGACACGTGTTATGTATGCTTCTTATATCAGTATCTCACCAAGCTGAACCCTTTCCGATGTTCAGGTCTATTTCCTATATTGTAATTATAGGTGTTCTAGTCTTAGGCTTACTGGTCCTCTCCTCTCCAAAATTATGTGATATATGCTATTTGATATGCCAATTGTTCCTTGGCTGTTTTGTCACAACAGAACTCTCTTTGAAGCTCATGCCTACAAGAACATTTCGCATGCCGAGCAAAATTGGAATCATTATCTTTGACAGTAAGGCATTAAACACAACACAAAACACATCTGTTCTTGGAAAACTAATCAGTTGCCCTGCTCCTCATAATAGAGATTTCCCGCTTGACGGACTACAGAATAAGCAAAAGTTTCCATCTTTGTTGCAAGAAACTAATTACTGCACAATGTCAGCCAAATTGACGAAGGGCGAGTCTCATATTCAAAAAGGTTAACGCGAGGTAAATATCTCCAGTTTGAAAAGCATAAGATGAAACTGAAATCTTACAGTGCAACCAGTCTGTGCGGCGCGCCAACCGTGAGTCTCGCTGGCGCCAGGCACATAACAATCATCCCTGCAGCGAGCGAATTATGTAAGGGGGAAAAATGCTCAGCGAAAAAACCTAACCCAATGAACGGCCAGAGAGACAAGGGGATTACCAAAGGTGCACTTCGGTGAGCCTGAAGAGCCGCCCCAGCTTCCTTATCGCCGAAGACTCCTCCGCCGCCGCCGGCATCGCCGCGGGGCTGAGACGGACAGCACTGGCGGCTGCTGGCAAGGTTGGGCTAAGAGATACCAACAAGTGGGGCGCGTTTGCTGCGGTGAAGGAATTGGAAAGAATCGGATTGGGAGGGTAGGGTTTTAGCACAGGGGGGTTTAGCTCAGGGGAAGCGGAGGGGAAGAACGGCGGCGGATTACGGCGAGGCGGCGGCGAGCAGGAAAGGAGGAGCCGGAGGCGGAGGCACCTGGCGTACCGCGTTCCTGGCGGCGGTGGTGCCGCCGTGAGTTGGGAGGAGGGGAAATGGCGGTGGGAGTGGGGAAACGGTGAGGGAGGAAAAGAAGACGCATCAATTCTGAAAACTAATTCCGGAAACTCCACTCAGATTATACGGGAGCCAGAAGCGCAAAATTCAGGCTCAGGGACCGTACAATGTGATGATGCTAGCTTTTCTAGGGCGAGATGTGTGAGTCGGAAGATAGAGAAGAAAACGAGATGTCCGTCTCATCCATTATGACGAGACATTTTATTAAGCTTAAATTAAAATAAAATATTTTATCAAAATCTCTTCTATAAAAATAAGAGAAAGATTATGCCCTCACCTCCTATATGTGCTTCGCATCGGACGTGCCGTGTGTCGTCCACAAGGACAGAGCGAATAGACAAGATTTAGTGAGCAGTGCATTGTCCTCTAGTAATTATTCGTTTTTCTCTATCTTCTCTCGACATTTCTGTCACTCTCTCTTTCACGCTCCTGCTACCCAAGAACGCTGTGGTGAGATGCGCCAATTCTAGCAACGACTCTGCAACAAGCTCTCAGCCATGGCTATCGTGAAGCTCACCATCATCTACGGGAGCATAGAGGCGTCCATGACTGTTGCCATGTGCTACTGTGATGCAGAGCCAGAGCAATGCATAGGAACTCCGACAAAGCTTCCGACGCACCGCCAGCCAGACGCTAGTGGAGTGCTGCGACAAAGCTATGGTGAGCTACACTCTATGGTCGTCGTGCTTGCCCACATAGGGACCCCGATGAGCTGCTGAATGGGGTTCCGATCTGAAAAGAGGTACAGGAAGAAATTGGGGGTTTTTAGTTAACGTTGCACATTGTGTTTTGTTGATGTTGGATAATATGTTTTTGCGATGTTATTTTCTCAATACTGCAGTGATACAATCAATATCACCATGTAGATTTTTTATTTGCTTCACCAACTATCCCTTGGATGTTGCAGTGTATATTTTTGTTTATTCCAAAAATTGCAAAATTGCATAAATAAATTTTCCATGTTACACGTTGTAGTGCTCTGTTTCTCCTTGTTACAGTATACAGTTTTTTTTCATGTTGTAGTCTTACATATCTGGTGTTGCAAAATGTTTGTTTCATTTGTTGTGCTCTGTTTCTTCTTGTTACAGTATATAGTTTTTTTTCATGTTGCAGTCTTGCATGTCTAGTGTTGCAACATGTTAGTTTCATTTGTTGCAGCACTATGCAACCAATATTACACGGTGTATTTTCGCTTGTTGCAGTAAGTTTGCACTTTACATCTGCATGGTTTGTATGATTCAAGAGAATAGGGTGGGGAAGAAGAACGAGAGGCAGAATGTCGAGGAGTGCAAGGTCAAGGAGAGTGAGTGGTGCCAGGACCATGAAGACATGTGCGTGGGTTGTGGGAAAAGGGGCGCCGTGGAGCACGGCTACTGTACACGCGAGGGAGAGATCAGGACACACACAGTGCACTAGCAGAACACAAGAGGAGGAGCCAAAGTGGACAATTGCGATAGCGCCGTTGGATAGAGCGAGATCATACAGCAGTCGAGGCGTCTAATCCTGCCCTAGATGGGACATCCGACGCATAGGGCTACTCCTAGAAATAAATAGTAAAACAATAGAGAAGATTGTCTTTTTCTATATTTAATGTTTATGTCTTTAGTATTCTTAATTATAGGACACACAAGCTTTCTCTTTGTCTTCCTTAGCTAAGGGAAGGTAAGCTTCTCTCTCTTCACACTCTTTCCTCCATGTCAATAAAAATCTTATATGGCATGACTAAAGAAAGACTGATGTCACACTATTGGAGATGCCCTTAATCTCTTTAGGAAGAAAAAGTTTTTTTCTTCATTGTATATGATATTATCCCTTTGCCAAGCTTTTTCTAATTAAATTTTAATCACCATATACTTTTAGATGCATACAAGCATTAACTATCAGATATGACACTAGAAATTATCCTATTATATAACATGTGTTTATTGTTATATCTAGATGATATAGAGGGCATAAAAGACATCTGCCTTCCCTACCACTATACATGCCTATGCCTTATTCATTCGATTCTTCCTCTTCTTGTAGTTGGTGGTCTGATTGACCTTCCCCTTGAGCTTGTTGCAACCGTGCTGTTGCACCATATTGGCGCTAGACCGTCCCTCGCCTCCTTTAGAATACACGTCCTTCACTGGAGCTTTCTCCTCAATATCAAGAGACATTATCAAGTTTTCAACAGAGATCTCTTGTCTCTTGTGTTTCAAAGTTGTGGCAAAATTCCTCTACGAGTGAGGCAATTTGGCAACAATGCTCCTAGGCACAAACTTGTCACGTAACATGCATTCGAGGAGTTCGACTTTCTTTACAATGAAATGTATCTCATGAGCCTACTCGACTATATAATGGTCAACAACTATTTTGTAATCATGATATTGCTCTATGACGTATAGTTCACTGCCCGCGTTCGATGCACCGAACTTAGCTTAGAGTGCATCCCACAATTCCTTTGCGTCTCTTATATGCATGTACACATCCCAAAGGCAGTCAGCAAGTACGCTAACAACTCCACCTATAAAGAGTGTGGTGGCATCCTCAAACGCCTTCTCCTACTCGGAGGTAAGAGTTCCTTCGGTTTTGTCAGCTGCAACCCAGTAGACGTTCATAGCGGTCAGCCATAAAGTGGCTTTGATTTTCCATCTCTTAAAGTGCACACCAGTAAACTTGTTTGGTCTCAGTGCATCGGTGAAATCAGCCATCATAAAACCCAAGTGCCTATAATAAGTTTTTTGCATTGTTGAAATAATGGTCACTTTTAGGTTTATTTTAATCCAGAAATAAAAAATGACAAATATCATGACAATGTTGATCAACGAACATTGCATGTACAAATTAAACATGCGAATGACAACCAAGTAGAAATATCAGATATCTATTTCACAAGTTCGTGCTAGTGATGGAAACTATCAAC
Organism: Stipa capillata; assembly: GCA_019208055.1. Classification (NCBI taxonomy): domain Eukaryota; kingdom Viridiplantae; phylum Streptophyta; class Magnoliopsida; order Poales; family Poaceae; genus Stipa; species Stipa capillata. Next base: position 1,640,173 of record JAGXJF010002193.1, read on the forward strand.
ACGAAAAAGATAAACATTACTATGTAGAAGTACCAGTTATTAGAAGAAGATGACGCCGTGGTGGTGATGATGTAGCCAACGTCGTGGACGAAGATGTAGAAGAGGTTCCAAGCATCATAGAGGGGGTCTTGGTTGTCTGAAGCAGAGAAGGTGTAGAGGAGGTCCTAGGTGTTGTAGAGAGGTACTGGATGTCGTAGTGGAGGTCCTAGAAGAACGAGCAATCACACCATTCGCTCTCCATAAATGTTATCCATCCCCACTCGGTGCAAACTCATGAGGGACGAATGGTTTCGGAGGCCTGCTCTCCCGTCCACCGGTGCATGCTGACGCGACGAGACGGAGTAGCTTGGAGGCAGCGCAAAACAAAGGAACAATGCAATGTGTAGAGAATGGAGAGTGTTGTATCTACTCTGCAGGGGTTAGATCTTATATAGCCCGGGACTAGGTAAGACAAAGGTCACTGGAGGATCTATATATAGCAGTAGTCACAATAATTCGTCAGTTGTGCGTTTCTAATTAAACCAGAAATGCTTGACCATTTGTCTCATATTAACTCCCATGGTAATGTTTGACCGATCATTCATCCATACTGATAAAACAAAAACTCAAAAGTCTCGGTATGCATTCCCAGCCCATGTTCACTTCACGTCACAACACACAAGTGCATGGATGGGCGTGGCGAGGCGAGCGAGCGAGTGAGCATGTGTGTGTAGTCCCTTCTTCTCATGCTACAAGAAGGTACAAGACCTTATACCTTCACTAATAGTATTGGACAAAAGCATCTTACACATTCCTTGCAATTTAATGAGCCTTTGGGGTTTATCTAGAAATTATTTGTTATATGGACCAAAGCCCAATATATCTAACAATCCCTCATCAGATCCCAGAGGAACATGAAATTGCCTTCTATTTCAACATACTATTAATATACTATGTTTGGGTGGAGACTTGTTTGGGTTGAACATCTACGTAGAACATCAAGGTACACTTATCTATAACTACTCAATGGACTAGGCCTTGAATTGCAAGTTTGGTATTGACAAATTTCACTTAAAGTCTTTACTGATATAGGCTACCATAGCTACCCCTCAGGTGGAGCATATAAGTCATACTCCTGACCTTTTCATGAGCTTCTTAGAGATTACCTAAGTCTCACAAACTGAAGCTAATAGTCAGGCTCATATAGGTGTATTCTTTCAAGATGCTTTGTAGGATCACATCTTTGCTAATGATAGCCATAGAACACCATTAAGATTAAAATCATCCTACCATACAGATTATGAGAGTATTGCATCTCCAACGGAGTGGGTTATAAAGGTACTCTCCTCCAGTTAACCAATAACTTGTTTTTCCCAGGTCCTACTTCACGGGATCTTCGATCACGTAGGTCGGGTTACCACTATGGTGTAACTTACATAGGTCTCATACCCATCTCCTTCGATGCATTGTCTATCACATTCTGTGACAACCTCTTTGTTAAGAGATCTACTAGGTTCTTAGTTGTTTGGATGTAATCCAAAACTATCATTCCAGAGTTTCTCAATTTCCTGATAGACTTAAGATGACTTTTTCCATATATTGAGGACCCCATATTATCCTTTACATTGTTCACTTTTACAATGACCGTTTGGTTATCGCAATTTATGAGGATATCCGATATCAGTTTTTTTAACTATCTGCAAGTCCATCAAGAGCGCACCTAGCCATTCTGCTTCGGCATTGGTTGTGTCCAGTGCTATGAGCTCTGCCTCTACGGTTGACCTCATCAATATGGTATGTTTATGAGACCTTCATGAAACTGCTCCTCCAAGAGGGAGCGAATAAACCAACCAGTCTTCTGTGCTATGGTTGGTCGTAGACCAGGATTTTAAAGTGGTGTTTCAAAGCATAACAATATGCGCCTAGTGCAACATCCAAGAGGGCAAGTATAAACCAACCAGTTTGCTACAATGTTTACCTTTGCTATTTGTTTATTTTATCTTGTACATCTCAACAATTAGTGAGACAACGTAGTGATATCCATGAGTTATCTATATATATATCCATGAGATAGTTCAGCTAATCTTTCTGACTTCTTGTTTAGCTCATGTAGTAGGTAAAGTTATGCATAGCAGCATGTTACCATGAAAGAGATATTTACTTCTCTCAAACAAAAAATGGAAGTGATATTTACTCTTTCATAGTTGTCTCACATTTATGTCATCCTTGAAAGTTTGATAGAACTAAGGAGCTTGATAGAATAAGATGTTGAACCTGGTGTATCAGCGCATGGTGTCATTGAATCACACCTTTTGTTTAATTGCTCTAGTCCGATCTTGAGGCTGGTTCCTTTCGCCACCGTTCTTTTACTGAACTTTTATGATTGTAGTCCAGTCCAATTTTAACAGGAAAAAAATTATCAAACTCCTGATGAATCAATTTACTATTCTTAGACAGGAGCCCAGGACTTTGTGGACTGCTCACGAAGAATCCATATTTTAAAAGAAGTTCATGTCACTGCTACCATGGCAATTCACAAGCTTTTTTCTTCTACACAACATTCATATAAAATGCAAAGGAGGGCAAGGAGTCATTCTATGATGAAGGAAGAACATCAAAACCCAAATCTGAAGATCGAAGCATACTGTGCAAAGAGTGTTTATGGTCATTGTATGTTATGATCCCGCGGTTTGGGAGGTGGTGAGAGCTATTGCTATGGAGGGGTGTCGGTGATTGCGGTTTGAAGGCAGAGGTGGCTGTTTGGGCTGAGCATAGGAGAGATAGTCGGAGAAGTTAATCTAACTCTTTGTCTACTTTGTTCAATAGCCAGGGTCTCCTTATATAGATGGAGACACCCTAAAATCATAATAGGATACAAACTCAAACCAATTTAAGATTCAAACTTACTAATCTGAGAGAAACTCTATTTTAGAAACTCTCTAATTCGGAGTCCTCAACAATCTTTAATTCGGACTACTAAACTTGGCACCAGGCCAGCCGGTCCCAGGTGTGCCTAAGAGCGGGCCTGTACTGGTATTGCTGCCCCACATAACATCTCTCCCGTCATCGACAAACAGCTCGTCCTCTAGCTGGAATGTTGGATAACGCTCCTGAAAGCTAGCGAGGTCCTCCCGGGAAGCATCAGCGGTGGACATGCCTTCCCACTGCACCAATATCTACCAAGTATCCCGTGCACAGCGAGTTCAAACAGCCTTGACGGGCGAAGGCACCACCTTGCCATGGAGGAGGGCCGAAAGTGGAGGCGTGGCGTTTAGGGGAGGTCCATCATATGGCTTGAGGAGACTGACATGGAAGACATCATGAATGAAAGCTAAGGACGGGGCTCCATGCGGTATGTGATTGTATTGATCTTTGGCGCTGATGCGATATGGGCCGTAATAACGAGGTCCCAACTTGCCCTTGATAGCAAAGTGAAGCTCGCGGGCTGAAGAAGACGTAGCCAATCCCAGTTGCCAATAACAAAGTGAAGTTCGCGGTACCGACCATCATAATGGAGCTTGGCATAGTTTTGAGCTTGGAGCAAAAGAGCGCGAACATCAACGACGAAGAGAGCGTGGTTTTGGAGCTCTGCATCAACGGCAGAGTTGCGAGCGGCACCGAGCTCGTAGTCCTGAAGAGCAGGGGGATCCCAGTTGTAAACCACCTCAAAAGGTGTGGTCTCTAGAGCCGAATGGAAGGAGGAATTATAGCAGAATTCCGCCCATGGCAGCCAGCGAACCCACTGGCGCGGTTGGTCTCCGGCCATACACCAGAGGTACATGGCAATTGTCTTATTGATAGCTTCTGATAAACAATTTGTCTGAGGTTGGAAGGCCGTGCTCATCCAAAGAGAGGTGCCGCACATGCTAAAGGGATCCTCCAGAAGTTGGAAGTGAACACTAGGTCACGGTTGGAGACGATGGAGACCAGAATACCGTGGATTCGAATGATGTCGGTGAAGAAGGCACAACGACGGATGCCATGGAGTAAGGGTGCACCAGGGGAATAAAATGTGCATAATTTGAGAAGCGATCCACGACTGTTAGAATGACCGACTTATCGCCCACCTTCGACAAGCCTTCGATGAAGTCCATGGAGATGTTGGCCCAAATGCTAGAGGGCACCTCCGATGGACAGAGTAATCCAGTAGGATGAAAGTGCTCAGTCTTGCTACACTAGCAGCTGAGGCAGACATGGACGTAGGCATGCATGACCTGGCAGTCCTGGGGAGTGTGAAAATCCTGACGAAGGTGGTGCAGTGTCTTCTAGATACCCTCGTGCCCGTCGTCATGGGCGGTGGCCAACACAGTTGGTAGGAGGGCCAAACCGGCTGGTAGGTGGGCACAGAGGTCATGATAGACCACGCCGTACACCAGGCTCCATGGTGGTCCCGGTTTGCTTGTGAGGATGCACTCCTGGAGGGAGATGAGCTTGGGATCAGTGCTGGTTGCTTGCTGGTGGTCGTTGAAGAGGGAGAACCGAGGGTCGGAGATGGCAAAGGCCAGCCTCGATTCAGCATTCTGTGGTGGGAGAGGGCATCAGCGATGATGTTCTGCTTGCCTGGCTTGAACTCCACTGAAAAGTCAAAACCAAACAGTTTACTCACCCATTGATGTTGTGGAATGGTGGAGAGCCGTTGGTCAAGCAAAAATTTGCGAGTGTAGTGGTCGGTGCAGACGGTGTAGGAGAGCCCCTAAACATACGTCCCACCAATGCTATATGGCTTGGACAAGGCTGATGAGCTCACGCTCGTAGGCCACAAGCTTCCAATGGCGCTTGGCGATGGGACAACTAAGGAAAGTGATCAATCCCGTGTCCTGGTAGAGCATTGCACTGAATCGGGAGCCCAAAACATCACACTTGGTGATGAACGGAGTCGTGAAGTTGGGAAGCTAGAGTACTGTAGCTGAGGTTAGGGCCGTCTTGAGGGCAATGAAAGCCTGGTCCACCTCCTCAGACCAGACAAAACCATCCTTTCATAGAAGGCAGGTGTGAGGGGCCACAATAGTGCCATAGTCCTGGATGAAGCGACGATAGTAGCCTACAAGGCCTAGGAATCCTCGAATAGGACAGACCGACCGACCTCTGTGACGCCTGCCACTGAGATGACATGGCCGAGGTAGGTGACAGAGGGCTCGCTGAGAGGCACTTAGACCGCTTGAGGAAGAGCTGGTGCTGACAAAGGAGATGAAACACTGTGTGGATATGATGACGATGGTCGCCTCAGGACATGATGTACATCAAAATGTCGTAAAAAAAGACCAGCATAAAGCAAGCAAGATGTCTTTCATGAGAGCTTGAAAGGTCGCCAACGCAGTAGTGAGGCCGAATGGCATCACTAAGAACTCGAACAGGCCCTTGTGAATGCGGAACGCCATCTTTTCGCTATTTGGTAGGTGCATTTGGACTTGGTGGCTAGAGCAAAGGTTGAGCTTGGTGAAAACCGGGCACCCTTGAGCTCATCGAGTAGCTCCTCAACCACGGGAATGGGAAACCTATCCTTGATCATCTTGTCGTTGAAGACGCGGTAGTCAATGCACATCCGTTAGGCCCCATCCTATTTTTTAACAAGCAAGACGGGTACAGAAAATGCCGAGTTAGTATGGCGAATAAGGCCTTGGCTGAGAAGTGAGGTGCATTGGTGTTCCAGTTCATCCTTTTGTAATGTTGGGTAGCAGTAGGGGCGCACCACCAACGCCTCAGTGCCAGAGAGGAGGTGAATGTGGTGGTCATGGGCACGGGCAGGTGGGAGCTCGTCGGCTTGGCAAAGAGGGGGGAATTCGTCCAGGAGTTCAGTCATGAGGTCGTGGCTCGTGGCGGATAGCAGCGTAGGTGCCCCCACGAGTGCCACCTCCCCGTGCCACACCACCTGGCGGTTGTCGTGTCGGAAGGCCATGGAGATCAAGGTGAAATCCCAAAGGATGGTACCTAGTGTGCTCAAGCACTGGACCCTGAGGACAACATCGAAACCGCCTAGTAGAGTGGCATAGAAGTCGAGGGAGAAGGCATCCTTGTCGACGACGAGGACAGTGTCGAGGCAGATGCTGTCACTGGTGATGCAGTCTCCATTGGCGACCGTAACAGAGAGTCCCGTGCGCTCTCGTGAGGTGAGGCCGATGCACTTGGTTAGCTCAGACTCCATGAAATTGTGTGTTGAGCCCGTGTCGATGAGGGTGATGAGCGGGATGCTGCCAATTGTGATGTGGATCTGCATCATTTGGGAGCTATGGATGTTGGACAGGGCCAAGAGGGAAATCTGAGGTTGTTCCGGGTCGGTGTGGTGGGTGGCCTCATTGTTGTCGGTGTCATCAGTGATCTGTAGGAGGAATAGCTCCTTGGAATGGTGGCTTAGGATGAAGGGGTCATCGCAATTGTAGCAGAGTCCCTGTCGGCATCGGGCCTCCATCTCGGCTTGGAAGAGTTTCTTGGATGGTCATGAGCCAGTGGGAGAGGCCATGGTGGTGCCATCACCGAGGGTGGTGGTCCGCGTAAGGCGGTTGGATCAAGACAGCATGAGAGCTGTAGTGACGGCTGTTAGGTGCTCAAAGGAGCGGGCAATGTCCATGGCGTCCTCGAGCGTCGAGGGCTTGAGGAGGAGAACCTGCATCGCGAGGGGCTCCCCAAGCCCATTGATGAAGATGGTGTCTTCCTCGTCGTTAGGTAGGACCTTGCAGTAGGAGATGAGGAATAGGAACTGTTTCTATTACTCAGCCACCTTACCTGTGCGACAGAGGGAGATGAGTTTGTCGAACGGGTTGCTGCAGGAGGGGGGACCAAAGCGCTGATTGACCTGGGCGATGAAGTCTTCCCAGGGGGGCTAGCCGTGCTTGCACTCCATGTAACAGTACTAGAGGTTGGCCAAACCTATTAGGTGGTAGGAGGATAGCCATGTCTTCTCGCTATAAGGTGCGCTGACCGTTAAAAAATTGCTCGCACCAATTGAGCCAGGGCAGGGGGTCGTCGTCGTTGTTGTAGGTCAAGAACATCTAGCTTATGGAAGCGAGGGGGACGACTGGTGGCGTGATTGTCGTTGATGTGGGCTTGCCACCCGAAGGGAGCCCACGTCCCAGAGGTCGGTGCAGAGCAAGGGCGAGCGTCCAGTTGGGCCGCGAGGACTCCAGAGAGAACATGCTGGAGAAGACCCGTCATAGAGGTAGCAGCGGGGGTAGCTGTGTCGAGTGGGGCGCTTGGGTTGGGGAGGGCTATGTGAGGCCGATCACCTGGTAGTCCCGTCGGGGTTTTTTTCTAGGTGCACGATGGCGAGGCTGTGCTCTTTCCGCTGCTCCTCCGCGATCTGAAGGTGGCCAGTGAGTTTGGCCACCCGTTCAGCAGTGGTGGTGATGGCAGTGCTGCCGGTGCATAGCTCAGCAGGGATGCAGTTGGTGAACTGCTCGAGGACGGCTATGGTGGGGAGGGTCGGCGTCTACGGACGAGCTCATGATGACCAACGCGGCGAAGATCGTCTGCTCTAATACCAAACTGTTATGATCCCGCTATTTCGGAGGTGGTGAGGGCGGTTGTTGTTGTGGAGGGGTGTCGACGGCTGCGGTTTAAAGGCAGAGTGGTTGTTTGGGTTGAGCGTAGGTGAGAGAAAGAGACGAGAGAAGTTAATCTAACTCCTTATCTGCTTTATTCAATTGCTGGGGATCTCCTTATATAGATGGAGACATCCTCAAATCCTAATAGGATATAAACTCAAACTAATCTAGGATTCAAACTTATTAATTTGAGACAAACTCTATTTTAGTAACTCTCTCTAATTCGGACTCTGTAACAACCCTAAGTTTAATCCTTGCTAATGGTGCATCATAGCATATGCATGTTTAAAAAATTTTAAATTTGAATTCGAATCCTAAAGAAGGGCTTGAAAATTATTCCATTTTGTAAAACAAATTTGAGGACAGAAAATTTGAGTTGGAATTGTTTGAATTGGAGAAAGTTTCATAAGGGAAAAGGAAAACAGAAAACAAAAATCAAAAACCCAAATTTAAACCCTTCTCCCCCGGGATGGGCCTTCCCGACCCATCTTCTCCCTCTTCCACCCCGACCCACTTGGCCCGCTCGCCCCACCCCCTTTTCCTTCTCCCTTAAGCCACCCCTCCCCCCGCCTTATCCCCATCCGCCGCCACCAGCACGCCTCGCCACCAAGCTGCTTCGGTGGCGAGCGCCCGTCGCCTTCCACCACCACCTCCTGCTTCGGGAGTGCCGCTCCGCCTCCCCTTTTCTTCTCCACTTCCCTCCCCCCCCCCTCCCCGGCTCCATTTCTCTCTTTCTCTTCCTCTCTCGCTCTCTCACTCGTCGAGTTACCAAGCTCCTCCACCACTGCTCCGATACTCTGTCCCGGTCACCCGTCGTCGTCGCCGCCTCCTCTTCACCTCGGCCACCTCCTCGCCCGCCTCGGGTCCTTGCCGCCCAAGCTCGCCGTCCCGCCCCTACCGCCTCACCTCTGCTCCGCCCCAGTGCTACCCGTTCCGCCGCCATCCCGAGCTCCCCGGCCGCTCCTTCGCCGCTTGCTTCCGGCCGCGGCTTGGCTTCGTTACCTCGGCCACCGCCTCGCCCCGACGACCTCGCCTCCGCCCCGCCACCGTGCCTTGCCGCCTTGCCGCTCCTCCCGCTGTCTCGGTTGCCGTCGCCCCACTCGTCTCCGTCGTCGCTCCGCTCCGGTGCCACCCGCTTCGCTGCCTCGGTCCCGAGTCGAGCTCGCCGCTGCTTCCCACATCGCCGCCGGTAATCCCCGCTCGCCGCCGCTTACCGCCTCACCACCTCACCGCCGTCCGCCTCGGGTCCGCCCTCTCTCGCCACCGGAGCCAAGCGCCGAGCCGAAGAATCCCGCCGCCTCCTCATCTACCTGAGCACCGATGCCACCGAGCTCTGTCCTGAGCGTGCTGCCTCGTCGCCGTCCGGTAAACCGCGCTGCTGTCTCGGGGATCGACGTGGCCGGTCCGACTGAGCCGGTCGTCCGGACCACCTAAATGCGGTGTTAATGACCGATTTGGTCATTAACCCATAATTAATGTTAATCAGCCTTTAATGCATCCGGACACCTTAATGTTAAAACAATAATTAGCGCATTAATTACTGAATTTAATGCTTATCACAGTTAATTACTGTTTGGACCCCTTTAATTCTAATGATTGGTCATTAAAGACTAACGGTGATTAATATTTCATAAATGCACTGGTTAGCTTATTAAATCTGTCTCTATGACCTTTGGACCCCACATGGCAGAATTTATGAATTGAATAAAAAGAAAAGAAGAAGATAAATGACAGTGGGCCCCACTGTCAATGACCTAGGTCAGTACTGACTAGAATGGACCAGGGGGCCCACATGTCATTGACCATGGCTAGGTTTGAATTATGTAACAAAAATAAATATGTTTAATATTATTATTTATTTACTGAGAAAATACAAAAAGGATTTAAAAATTGGTTAAATCTTAGAAAATTCATAGAAATCTCATTTTTAATCAAAAAATACAAATAATATATCAAAATGTTCAAAAAATGAGAGCTATTCAAATATGTCAATTTCATTCATGTTTGCATGCTAGGAAAAATATAAATAGCTAAAAACTTAAATTAGAGTTTCCCCGATTAGTCGGAGAATTTCAGATCGCGATATCTTGAGCGTCCGGACTCCGATTAAATTAATTCCACTTGTATTAGTCTTTATTTTGTATTTTTTATGCCATGACATTCATTTCATCCCATGCCGATGTTCAGCATTTTGATATTTATGGTTATGCCCTTTTTTCCGGTGTTTTCGTTCTTCTCCGTTAGAACCGGAGGATCCGGAAGCTTACGATCCCGATCACAAGCAGAGTTTAGTTGCTGAGTAACAAGGCAAGCAGCCACTTTGAACGTATTAGTTGTTTTTAAATTCGTTATCGCATGCGTTCAAATTCTACTTTTCGCTAAGTATTAACCCTATTCCTGTCATAAAAACTTACTTTGTCGCTCAGTCAACTCCACCACCACCCCCAACCTATCTAGAGTAGTGTAGTATGTGCTTTGACCTTGCTTACTATGTTAACTATGCTTAGACATGCTTAGGCATGTAAAAGTCATAATTCCTTGGATGGCAGATGAATCAGCACAATTGGATGGGTTAAGTGGTAGGTGGGTGTTCACCGGGAACTGTCTAATGAACTTGACTAATAATTATCGGGTTAAACGAGAGGCCATGGCTGGGAGCATGGTGGGTTGTCTCGTTTTCCCGCAAGCACTGGTTCCCGACGTACATTGACCCAAGATTTGCGTACTTCTACACGGGTGGGATAATGGACCACCCACGACTAAATAACTTGCCTAGACTTAGTGTATGAGCTGCATAGTTTGCCGTTTCCGTTCACTGGGTGAGTGAAAAATGATGTGGTGGGGTGCCTCAATATAGGTGTAAGGGTTACACACGGTCGAGGACCGGGGATGTATCACCTGCTACAACTTATGGGACCGTGTCGTAGTTGCGGCCGGACTGATGTACATGGACTGGCCCGTAAGGGTGGCTCATACCTAGGTCGAAAGCATTGTAAATGTCGTGTTCAATCACCCTCCGCCAGCACACCTCGTGAAGTGTGTAAATTGCATTGGCATTAGGAGTCGGTTGATACGTGTAGGTAAAGATGTACACCCCTGCAGGGTTTGAATTGTTCGAACAACTGTATCCGCGGTTATGGATAACTTGGTGATTACCTGCGTCGAATTAGACAACTACAACAAACTCTAAAACTTGCCAACTCTAAGGCTGAGGTGTTAGCGACTGCTTCCTCCCAGGGTGGTTGAGGAAGAGTCAGGGAATCTAAGGTGTAGTGATCTGCAGTAAGGAATGATCGTGAAGTGTTCGGCTCGTCTCCTTTCAAAAATATTCTGGTCGTCGGCTTTCATCTATTTACAAAATATTGACAAAGGTAAAATCGGCTTTCCGCAAAAGAGTCCACAATCACCCTTTTATTGATACCTATGCATCTATTACTAATTTCCCTTTGTAAGTCTTGCTGAGTACAATTTTTCTACTCACCCTGCTATCGTTGACATTTTTCTTGCAGAGGAAACTATCCCCTCTGAGGGTGGTTTCTACCTAGAGATCGACGCACACGACGACTAGTCGCTGGAAATCCCAGGCAGTGATCCTGCCCAGGGTTTGGCAGCTCCTTTTGTTCTGCTGCCACTTTTGGCCTAACCTTTTGACTTCTTAGCCATCTTTACTCTTCCGCTATGTAAGCAACTCTTGTATGTATATTATGTTGTTAAGTTTTAAGAACTTATAATATCACACCTTCAGCCATAGAGTTGCTGTTGTGATACCAGTTTGTTCTCACCTGCCTCATATGCCTTGCGTGTATATTGTTGAAGTACATGGTGCGGGTAGGGTTTCAGAATCTATATCATAGAATTGTTAAGTTTAATCACTCATGTGAAGTGACTCTTCTACTGAGAGCTTGAGAGCTATATCATCCTACTCCAGCCGAGCATTAATTTGCCGGGACGAGTTTGGGATTGACGTTCCGGCTAAGTAAGAAAAGAGTGAGGAGACCATATCACCCTACTTAACCTATGCATTCATTTGCCAGAGCAAGTTCGGGGTTGACGTGTCGGGCTATTCAAAGCCATATCACTCCACTCCTGATACCCAATGATTGAGGTCGGGGTTGACGTTTTGACTTAGCGAATGATTTCACTTAAAGCTCTCTATTATGGATTTTGGGTCCCGACAGACTCCTAAATAATTTTTAATTCCGACTCCTAAACATGGTGCCAAATCATCCGGTCCCGGGTGCGCCTAAGGGCAAGCCCGCCGCTTGTATTGCTGCCCCCACATAACATTGTGTTGGACTGTAGTTGGGTACTTGGGTTTTATAGAATATTAGGGTATGTTTGGTTGGGCTGTGGCTGTTGATAAAACTGTTGTTGGCTGGCTGTTTGAAAAAGCTGTTGTGGCTGATTCAAACCATCTACAACATTTTAGGAAATGAGCCCTGAAGTTTCAACACATTGCAAAAAACTAAGCAAACAGCTAATATTTGCACGGCAAAGCCAACAGCTACAGTTGGCAAAAGCTGCTCAAAAGCTGGCCGTTTGGTTGGGCTGCAGCTTTTTCCAGTGGAAAGCTGCTGAAAACCCAATCAAATAAGAGCTTAGTCTTGTAATTGTAAGAGTCTGTTCCTTTTTTAGGCCGGCACTTATGTCAATGTTTTTTAAACATGTTATCATTTTTTCCTCTATGAAGATTATTTTAAAACATATATTCAGTATTGAAGAAACATAGTTGGTGTGGACTAAGCAGCCAGTTTGTTGTTTGCTATCCTTTCGGGTTTGTTAGGTTCTTTAATTTTGTAGGAGTCAGTATATTTCCTCAAAATTTCTATGTAGCTCCTCCATTGGAAACAAGGCCTCAAGGTTTCTTTTGGGTACTTTTGGGCAACTGCTTGAATGAATTATGATATTGATGTTGCATATCAGATATCGACACCTGAAAACATATGGACTCATGGGTCTGTGGGTCTGTTCACATCTTGTATTCATGTGCTTGGGTTAGAAGTTCTTTAAGATGCTGCATGTGATTGGGGATAACGAAAGCACCTGATGAATTGAGATGTATCTCTGCATGGGGTATGTCTCCGATGAAGGAATACTTCTACAGGTACTGCATAGGGAGTGCTTAGCAATATCAATCAAGGATTTTGGACTTGGAAGGCCACTCAATTGCAAACCTGGTCACTGTTTGGGAACAGAAAAAGACAAAGCCAGCGAGCTTCACATTTAAGGTGCATTCTGTCTTTGCTGTTTCATGCTTACAAATTGCCTATCAGATGTTGCAATGGCAGATAAAATAAAATTATCAGACTTGGATGAGATAACATTATTTGAAGGTTCGTCACATGGTCATACATGGAACTGTTGAGCGATCATTATTCATTAGTTTTGAAAGACATTGAGTAATCTTTAGTAAAACAAAGCAATTTTATGCCAACCGCTCCTAAGAATAGTTGCAGGATGTCCAAATGGTGAATTATTGCTCACTGATCCTGTATTATCCATTGTTTGATGATACGACATGGTACAGAGAACTCTATCAGTGGCAGAAGACAAGCCCATATGTAGATTCTTCTTCTGCTGGATCGCAGTGGGACATTGATGACTGTATGATATGCTACTGCTTGAGCTAGCTGCCACTTCGATATTTATTCTGGATCTTACCTATGTATTTTGAAATGGTGAGATCTCAAGGCCATGTTAGATGTTTGTAGCTTGGATGGTTCTGCAGTACCTTGCACTATGGTGCAACACGACAGCTTGGTCTAAGAATGGACAATCCTGGTTTTACAGGAACACAAGATGGAAAATTTATTGTAAACTAGCACTTAATATTTCGTTCATGGGGGTAAAAGGATGTCCTTCATTGTATCTTCATTTCTATTAGAAAACTGAGGAAGCTATAGATCCAAGTTCCGAAAACCCATAATGCTTTGTTTATCCCTGCAAGTATGATAGCCTATCTTATGTAGGACAATCATGGATAAATCTTTCTTATGTTCTTATTTACATTTATCTCGAGTGTAGCAACTACAGTTTATTTACCTCCTCTTCTTTTTTGCGTATGGACTCTTAAGCTGGAAAGTAGATCTGTAGCTGAATTTAAGCTATACTACACATATCATATCATTCAATTTGAAATTCCTAGCCACACCTGCCGTGTGGTACTACCTCTTTTGTGTTCTCTAAAATCCTTAGCCATAAGTTTGTTAAATGAACTGTGCTTAAAATGCATCAATTGTTTGCTCGGAGTATCTGATAGAATTTAATTGCAGAAGTAGTCAGCTGGCATTAGCAGTGCAATTTTTCTTTACAGCAACCAGTTAAATTTCTGGAATCGAACAGACGGCTTAGTTGTTTAAATAACCACGTGGCCCTTTGTCATACATTTTTTAAAAAAATACAGGTGCTCTCTGCTTCAATTAGACATGGACATAGAAGTGTTGCAGCAACCAGTTCTGGCGATCAACACAGGAGTATTAACACAAACAAAGAAGCTGCCTAAATTACTGAACAGAGGCTTGTGTTTCTGGTGGTTGGAGGTGGCATGATTCTGCAGATCATTCAAGACAAAACCGCTGGTCACTATGCGGGGTAACAGGGAGAGAAAGCTAATTGGCTTCGTGTTTGAGGTACTGAAAAGAAGCGGTCGTTTTCTGACCCAACCACTAACCGATCAAAACTCAAAACCCCACACCTTGATCGGCTCGTGTTAATCTAACCAATTGTCTGACCCATTCGCTTCCTCTTTTCTCTTCCCGAGCGAGCCATCTCCCTCTTCCTCTTTGCCTCTCTCTCTCTCTCTCTCTCCTCCAACCACAGCGCGGTGGCTGACGACCTCTGCCACCGCCGAGGGTCCGTAGCCCAACCCTCCATCGTGAATGCCTGCTGTCGACACCGGCATAGGAAGCCCAAGGGATGTAAAGCAGTCAGATCTTGCTAGGATTTTTCTCTTTTTCCTTTGTATTTTGAGTTGGAAGCTCAGATCTAGTGAACTAAAATTTGTTCTTTGGATGAATTGAAACTATATTTTCTTGGATTGAAAGCTTATTCACATTCGGGTTGAAAGTTGATCGTAGATTTTTGAAAGTTGGTGAATTTTTCTGAAAGCTCCGATTTCATATGGTGGAAAGTTTCTATTCACATAGTTAAAAGTTACTGATTCATATAGTTGAAGATTTTAGTTGAAACCTCCGGTTCTAATAGTTGAAAGTTTTTTTTTACTTCACCTCTGGCTTCGGCCACACGGCTACTCGCCAGAACTGGAGGTGAAAAGCGGAAGGAAAAGGGGATGTATGGTGGTAGGGTCAAGGAGAAATGATGATTCACAAGAGGAGGAGATGTGGGGAAAGCGAGTCACATTTGAAGGTCACTCGTTTTGATAGTGCTATCATAACTGTCGGAAATTGACCGTCTCACGGTCGATCGTAAATTAAGGACGCCCTTATGTACATCATCTTTTTACCCTTTTCTTGCTTACAAATGGCTTATCAATGTAACAAATGATTGAACTCCAACCGGAATATGTTTCACTTGCACAACTGTTTGTTTGACCCTCCGCCGCAGTTTGCACACGATTTCACGTGTACAATCAGAACCATTACAAAATGAGAACATTTTGAACCAGGGTAAGATAGCATCCTTGGCAATTTAGCAGGGCTGTCACATGTTCCAAATGGAATTGCTCCATAATTATTAATTAAACAAGACCTTTTCCCTTATGACGGTTGTATTTCCAGACATAGAGCCTGAACTCTTAACCTGTCTTGTGGAGAGGAAAGATGGTCTATCTCTGTCAATAGTAGCTTTATTATAACTGCGTTACACACATGCAACATTAGTGATATTCCTTAACAACCACATTCAGTATCACTTATTATCCAACTAGGTCTGTTTAACATAATTAATTATTGTCTCTTGCTCACGTGGTGGATTGTTTCTTATAGGTTTCTCCTATCTTCTCCATGGCTGGCTGATGCGACGTTTTATGGAGGAACTCTAGCAGCAGCAGAAGGCAGGTACGCCCAAAAGCAGCATGTAGGGTGACAATGAGACATCGGTGCATGGAAGCTCCTGGCTGCATACCTGTATATATAGCATCTCTTCGCCGTTCTGGGACTACATGTGTGCTTCCAAGCCATGGATTGTGGATTTCTCTGTCTTCTTAGTTGTCGCTACTCCTGTCCCAGAAGAGGTGTTTTTTGCTCTCTATTTGAGGCTTCGAGCTATAGTGCTTGCTGTTATGAGACAGCAGGACAGCCATGTCTAAGTCCCAAGACTGAACGTTAGGGTGAAGTGGCACATGCAGAAACGAGGATTAGGACAAGGATCATTTTTCATTTCTAGTCACCAGACTGGAGAGCGGAGGGGCCTGTGTTTCAACAACCCATGTACGCTGCCAGCTGAGATCACAACAAGCGTGGTAGGGGACGGCTTGTTTTGCTTGCCAGAGACATTGGAATGGTAAAGACGCTGTTCACTACACTGTGGTGGCGATACAGCGTTGTCGCCCTGACACCACGAGGCTTGGGAAAGTGCCAAAATGGTCAGCTAGTTTTAGTGCAAGATTCGGTGATGTACGTGTCGTTGAGCTGAGGTTAATTGGAGGCTACATCACTTTCAGTGATAGCGGGACTTTCTTCGTTGCACGGACACGGAGAATCCTCCGATGCAAAGGTTTTATCGCTATGGCTCAAACTGATGTAGGTGGTGTATCTTGGATGATCAAGGAGGTAGGGAAATCTTAACATGCTCCAGGCGTCCAGGTGGTTGCTAAGCAGGTGCAAAGGGAACAGCCATCATATGCAAAGGCTGGATTTAAGTAACAACACCATGCCTTTCTCTCGCAGCTCTCGGATTAGCGAATGTGTTTCAAACTTCTCCGGATGCCGCGGCAAGTCAGTTACATCAAACATCGGGGCAAGTCGTAAAGTGGTTGTCAATCCGGAGCATCAAATGTTCCAGGTCGACCATTTGAAGACAGGGGAAGGCACGGCAAAAGTCTCCACCTGAACAACCTGGCTAAGGGTTAGATAAAGAAAGCCTGTGTTTGGAGCGCAGAAATATTATTAATGTTTTTCTTTTGCAGTAACATTATTGTTCCCTGGCAAACTTCGTATGTTCCATACAAGAGTATATCGTTCGCTAGTGACTACTCCTTCATTGTCTCTTGTAACCCACGTGAGTGCAAGCCAGTCTTTTTCTTTTTTACTAAGACATCTATTGATTTAGCTGCGTTTGGTGTTAGGACGGATTACAATAATCTGTTTATCTCACACGCTTTTTGTTTATTTTATTGTGTACGGTTGTGTTTGCAGCGTGTCAGTTCCTCAGTTCCTTGAGGAATTGTGCAAACGCTTTTAGATGCGGAGTTGGCGGCATGCTGCGAAGGCCTTTCTTTGACATACCAATGAACAAGTAGACCCATACTGATGGAGTCGGATTAGGCGGAGGCTATCGCGATGCTCTCCTCCAGGCGCCCAAACCGTCTAATTTTGCTTATAGCATTCAAGAAACGAAAGAATTAATTTACGGTGAAAGAGATGTTAAGCTACAAAAGGTTATTAGAGATCAGAATAGAGTGAGTCATGTCTCAGGCCTTGGTAAACTTACAGACCAAAGGGCTTGCTGGCTAGAAAGTTGTCCAGCTGACATTGAGCCTATTGTTGCTCGTGATTGTATCTGTTCTGGTTGAGTAATATCATATATTTTTTCAAAAAAAACCAACTATTTTCTACTTTTATGTCTATTTTTCACAATGAATTAGACAATACAACATAATTCAACTACCACAAACTAGACAATACAACATAATTCAACTACCATAAACTAAGCCTTATATAATAGCTACATTATCCGTAAAGAGGGAAATAACAAAAGGCAGCGTCTAGGGAGCAATGTTTTTATAGAGAGCTTAAATCTAAGCACTTAAATCTTTATCCAACAGATCACACGCTCTCGTATTCTTACCTATAATAAAAAAAATATACAATTTAAGTGTTCTTAAAGTAAAAAAAAACTTAAATATCTATGAGCAATTTGCATTACCATAATAAAATTAGGTTGCCTCGCCGAAACCGAGATGCACGTGCATAACGTTCGAAGGTTGCCCAAAATTAGTGGAACCCCTCCCAGGAAGGCGCATGCTTTATTTTTCTGCTGCCCAAAATTATTGTACACCGACGTAGCTATATTGACATGGAAGTTATGCAAAATCACATACGGTACATAAACTAGTATGTCCCTCCGTACAAATACGCGTACTTACTCAAATTCAGAGACAACTATTTATTAGCTAAACTAAAAGAAAGAAAAATGAAAACGTTGCGGTTTTCAAAATCGCCTGATGGGTTTCAGATCGCCGCCGGCCGACCCGACCGCCAGCGAAACGGCCTCGGCGAACCTCCCCACCCGCGCCGCCACGTCCGGCGGCAGCGGCACCGCCGGCCGCCGCGCTCTCCTCGGCCCCAGCAGCGCCCCGAGCACCTCCACCACCTCCTCGGCTCCCCACCCTCCCCTCCTCAGCTCCCCGCAGCACCAGTCCACCTTCAATGCCAATGCCACCACCTCACCGCCGTCACCGGCACCTCCGCTGGGCCCTACTCCCGTCACCTCCTCCACATCGACGTCGCCCCAACCGCCGCGCCTCAGCACGGAGCCTGCCCATTCCAGGTAGGAGCGCAGCCAAGATGGCACGCGCGATGCCGTGGTGGCAGTGGTGCCGGTGTTCTTGGTGTCTGTACGGACTTCCAAGAAACGGTCGCCTGCGGCGGCGGCGTCTGTCCAGAATTCGATCCAGCGCGGGGCCCTGCCGGTTACGGAGTCCAGGCTCCGGCGGGCGGTGGACGGCTGCGCCGGAGACAGCGCCGGCGGTGGGACCGGTGCGGAGAGCTGGCGCCGGAGGGGCACGCCGGGGGCTGGCTCGGCGGTGAATGCGTGGAGAAGGAAGTCGGCCATATTGGCGCCGGCGAAGGTGACGCCGGAGTCGGAGACGTGGAACACTGGGTTGCCGGCGAGGCAGGGGGTCGCCGGCACGTAATGCCGGCCGTGCACCGGGACGAGAGGCGGTGGAGGCGGTGCCCGTCCTCCTCGCCGGCCGGGGAGGAGGGGCAGCGTCGCGGCGACGGCAGCGGGGACTTCCTGCGCGGCGAAGCGGAGGAGACGGAGGCCCGCGGGGGAGCGGTAGTCCGGAAAGCCGTCGCCTGAGGGCACGCCGAGGGCGAGGAGCTCGCGGAGTTCGGGAGGGAGCTGGATGCCGCGAGCGCGGGCCTCAGCAACGGCGAGCTCAGAGGCCGAGAGGCCCGGGAGGACGGATACGCCGGCAGCGGCGAGGTGAGCAAGTACGGAGGAGGGGGAGGGGGGCAGGGCCCGCCGCGGCGGAGGGAGACGGCGTAGCTGGGGTGCGCGGCGTAGATGGGGCGGACGCGCGGTGTGGAGAGACGGCGGAGGCCGGCGGCGTGCGAGGGCGGGCGAGGGAGGGCCGTGCGGGAGTGCCGGCCGGCGATCCACGTCGACCATCGGGTAGCCTGGAGATTCGTGCTCGCCGGCGATGTCGGTGCGGCAGGTGGAGAGTAGTTGAAGTGTTTGGGCGCTGAAGGCAGTGGCCATTTGGGTGTTATAGGGGTTTTGGGTGTGGGTCCCGCCTGGTGGGGTAGGGGAGGGGTTTGGCCGTTTAGCTTGGACCCACTAGGATGCTGATGTGTTTTTTGCCTCTTGCTAAAATTTCAATGTACAATCTTGAGTGCACATGTTTACCATGAGCTTTCATAGTACGCTGACGATAATCACTTCATAATAAAAACTCTCTTTTCTATTGTTTGTTTACCTCGATTCCATCTTCTTCCAACGAAAGAAATCAATAAGGTTCACAACATTGGAATTTTGGACCCTGAGTTGCAGAAGTATCATGTGGAGCAATTCAATTCCACAAGTTTTTGCGATAACCTAGCATTCCAAACGGGTCATCAATAATATATTATGAACTAGAATAATTTTGTACGAGTTTCTCAGTACCATTCGGTCGACTGCAAAATGTTTAAATACTTTATTACAACATATATATACCATTAAGTGAAAGGAAAATGTTGGCTTGCCTCCCGGGCACGATACCCCATTCCGATGCCGTCCGTTCGGTGCTTCGAGATTCGAGCGTCTAGTCATCTAAGTTTAGTATTCCCCACTAAATACATCAAGTAAAACGTAATTGAGCCGACAGTTGCAGTGTGCAATTGTCCATCAACAATGGATGTCGCTTTAGATTATGTAATAATGTAAGTGCTTGGAGAAATACTTAACAGAATAAATCAATTTTTTTTCCACATAGGCTAGTATTGATACTTGTTTTATGGTATGAGTGCTTAATTAGACACCCATACTTAAAAAGTGCTTATGTATTTAGCTAGTACTATTAATATATAATAAATAATCTAAACATCTTTGAAGAGAAGATTACATTAGAGTAGGTAAAATTTACATGATGCTTGATGACGTGACTATATTCTCTCTTTTCAACTACTCATATATAAGCACCTTGTATTGTGCATGTTTTTACCGTTAATAACAGACTCTCATTTACTGAACTCACCTTGTATTATGCATGTTCTTACCGTTAATAACAAACTCTCATTTACTGAACCACATCTAAGTAGCAGAAGATAAATACACTCCTCTGTTATTTTTTACACATCTCTCTTTCTCTGGTCTCTCTCCTCCACCACGAGACACGGGACATGTTAGCTCCGGCGAGGCAGGCGAACGACGGCGGGAGTCCAGCAACCGGAGCTCTCTCCTTCTGAGGCTACCTCGTCTCCGGCGACCGGATCCGTCTCCCTCACCTATGACTCATTAAAAAGATTTCGTGTGTTTCCCTCTCAGAATCCGTAGTTCCACACACCTAGGAGGCTTGCTGGTCGGTCGGTGGTGCACCGTTGGGAGGCGACAAGGCGGGGCGCGCGTAGGCGTAGCGCGGCTGCGCAGGAGCGACAGCAGCCACGGAGACGGAGTCGTCCGTGATAAAGAAAGTAAAACCAAAACGAGGCTTTTGATGCACCCGAGCCTGGTGTCTGCTAGTGCCTTGTCTTCTTTTTACCGATGTGCGGATTCATGAATAATGGCTGCATTGACATCCGAAAACCCTCCTTGATCTCCGTGACGCCTTGCCGGTGCTGTCCTGATGCTCCCGCTGCTCGACTCGAGGCTGCCAGGGGTCCAAACTTTCTTGGTAGCGAGGGTCTAGGTGCAGGACTGGTGATTCTTCAAATATCTTGGAAATTCAGATTGTCCGCGTCACATTCCAGCATTTGCGCTTGCTCCTGTCTAGGCACCATTTGCAACAGAGAAAATTTTCTGTATAAATTAATTCGTTTCTCGCAAAATGTCTATACTTTAGATTCAAGACCAAGTATACATTCTGAGCGAGGTTATTGACATCGAGCGCTGTTTCTTTATGCAAAAGTTGATCGTACTCATAATAGGGTTGTACATACATTAGCTAATTTTTGTTAGGTGTTTGGTTGTTCGGTTCACCAGATTCTGTTCCCTCGAGAAGAACATTATGCCAGGATATTATTGTCACCAATGAAACCGAGTAAGGAGATTTGGAGCTTTGCAAGTAGAGAATGGTATCATGAGTTGATGATTCTCCCAACGTGCTGATGTGCCGGGACCACTCCTCTTGAGATTGACGCTCCCAACTCCCAACTCCCGACTCTAGAAAGAGATACTAGGAGCGAGGAACGACGTAGAGACAAGGGCCTCTTCAAGCCCTCAACTTCAACTCCACCTGTACAGGCTGTGCACGTCCATGTTTCCCTCGTGTTTTGAGTCTCTCCTCAAACACAACCAATCTTCTTTCCTTTTAATTATCCTTTTTCTTCCTCCAATGAAGACTGATTGATCTATTATCCGGTTTTAAGGAAAACCTTCAGTTTTTCATTTCTTAATGTGAGTGGTACTCGAAAATAAATACTCCCTTCATCCAAAAATGTAAGATGCATTTTAATTGGTTAAGATAAAACTTTAATCAAGAAGTATTCTACTAATATATGATTTATGTGATATAAAATCGTAATTATAAGTAAGCACTTTTAAATATGAATATAATGATATCAATTTTATGTCACATAAAAATTATATCAATGGGAGTAAGTGTTGGTCAAAACCTTGTCCTAATCAATCAAAATACGCTTTACATTTCTGGATGGAGGATTAACCTTCTAAAAAATGTGCAGTTGAACTTTTGAAGTTTGACTTGTAATATATATGAAGTATTTAAAATGTTCAGGTCAAAATATTACTATTTGAGATCACATAGTATCAAGCTTTATAAATTTTTAGCAACGTATCATGTGAACTAAAAGTGACGGTTAGAGTTATACTAGAAGTCATATACGTGCAATGCAAGTATCGATAAGTGCAAATTAAGCCGCATTGCATCTCATATGTTGTAATAAAAGTGTTAAACCTGCAACTAAAGCATTGAAGCATGTAAATTTTGCATCACCATAAGACATAATTGACAAATCTATCCATGAAACCTAGTAATAAACAGAGAAATTCTCATATGAACTTTGGAGGTGAATCCACGAATCTTTGTCCTTCAGTTTCAGATCAAAACAATGCAAATGTATTGGTAACATTTGTGAGAACTTTGGAAGCGAACCCACTAAATCTTCATCTATCAATTTCAGATCAAAGCAGTTCTTGGAAATGGGAAGCTGAAAGTGCATCTAGGCCCTTAGACTTGTGTTTAGTAGTTTTAGTGAATAGTGACAACTAGGTTTATGGATTAACCATTTTCTTGATATGTATGGGTTAGGTTCCACACCATGAGGTTGCATCAAGAGGATAAACCTACAAGTCCATGATTAGTGATTCGCAAAGGATTTTGGATGGTTCATGTGATAAAGACCATCAAATCAAGCGATGATTTATCAATGATCAAGGAGTTGAAGAGGTGAATCATATGTGATCGAGAAGAAGCATGAGAAGTGAACTTCAAGATATCAAAATTGTGTTCAAGGCGTGAACTAATATGGGCATCAAGAGAAGATGAATTTTGACCAAGATGAGATTCATGGATGAATTCGAATTGGTCCACATCGAGCTTAAAAGATATGCCACTTGTGATCGTGTGATCAAGTGGATTTGGTACCACTTGGTGAGATGGCATCAATATGATGATCTCACAAAGTATAAGTAAAGATTCCATCTTGTGGAGATGGGCAACTAAAGAGTGAGTTCAAGATGTGAACCAAAGTGAAGTTCATGAGAAGAACAAGTGTTGACCAGGATAAAGTTCATGGTTGAATTCGAGATGATCAAGATTAGCTCATGAGATGAGCCGTGTATGATCAAGCTCTTGAAGCATGAAATTCAAGAGAAGAATTCTATTATGTGGCTTCAAGAGAGCATCATAGAGTTTAAATGATGTGCCACTTGTGATCGTGCGATCAAGAGGAATTAGTAATAAAAATGTGAATTGCACTTCGTGGACTAACCCATTTTTTGTGAGAAAAATTAGTATATGGGTTAGGTATCACTTTGTTAGATGGCATCAAGAGGATGATCTCACCAAGCTCGAGTCAAGATTGATATCAAGTGATGATGTTCATCAAGATGCAATGGTCATCACCACAAGCTTAAGTAGACAATCATTAAGAGGTGCTAAAAACAAGATGAGCAAGGAAAGTTTAAGTCGAATGCCATATGTGGGAGGCGAATTTGAAGCTTGTGGTCCATCAAATGGTGATAGACATATGAAGAAGGTCTTCAAGAGAATTTTAAATTTTCTCCTAAGAGATTATGGGGAGCCAAATGAAATACTTCATCTAGTGACGGTGATCAACGCGATTCTAGCTTGGAAGCATGGATGGTCGTGTTCATCAGGCTCAAGTGGAATGCGCAAGGGAAAGGTATGACTAGGCCAGGATTTGCTAGTTTGACTGATCTTAAGGTGTTTGGTGGGAGACTAGATTATAGGATGGATAGCCGTAATATCAAGAGGGGCTATCAAGTGAATAACTTGAAACAAGTCACGTGTTGAGTGCCAAAAACCTTTGCATGAATTGCATCATCCTCTTTGTTGATATTGGTTTGAATCTTGTGTGATTCATCATTCTTTTGTTTGCCTTTGATGACTCGATTGCACAATTGCATCGAAGACAAGAAATTTCTCTATTCGGATCAACCGTTTGCCTTCTAGGTAGTTTTTATTATGAATTTTGCAATTTCAGAATATTCAAGATTATTTTTGAAATATCCAAAAATTAAAGTCAGAATATCCGACTTTGGGTTTTGGAACCTCCGAGTTTGAATGTCGGAAACTTTGAGTTTAAAGTCGAAACCTTCGAGATTGCCAACTGGAAATTTGTTTTTAGCTAAGTTTCTTCAATCTCAGAACCTTTGGGTTTGGAAATTGAAACTTTTGAGTTTAAAGTCGGAACCTCCAAGTTTAAAGTCAAGACCTCCGGGTTTCCTCTCTGTCCGGTGATATACTTGTTGGTTTGAATCCCAGAACCTTCGAGTTTGGTTCCGGAACCTCCGGATTTTGCGCAAAAAGTGCATAAGGGTTAGTTGGTTTGAATCCCAAACCTTCGAGTTTGGTTCCAGAATATCTGGCATTTTGCATAGAAAGTATGTAACAGCTAGTTTTTGATGGGCTATAAATAGCCTCTTTGGCCAGCTTGAGGGGTTGGCTCTTGCCTTTCGGAATAATCTGTGAGTCCTTCCTGTTGGTCTCCTCCACTTAATAGCCTATAGTGCATGGCTTGCTCTTAATGAGGTGTGAGAGGATGTTGTGCATGGTGTTGCACTTGATGATTACATCGGTCGCATTGGTTTGAGCTCTCCACGTCAATTGTGTTTGAGTGAAAGTCCAGGAGATTGTTACTCTTGGAGTCCACTACCTCTTAAACGGTTTGGTGGTCTTGAGCTTGGTGATCTCTTCAAGAAGATCGTGAAGAGGCCCAATGACTTGTGAGTGGTTGTGGAGGTCACCATGTTCGTGGCGGAGGAATGAGCTATCCATAGTGAGTGGTTCTTGTTAGACGCAAAGATCTTGAGGGAAGAGCTTGATTCGAAGCCGACTTGTTCATTGGAGCAAGCTTCTCAACGGAGATGTAAGATATCGGTGGATATCTGAACTTTGAGAATAAACATCATTTGTGTCTTGTGTCTCCTTTACTTTCTTGTAATCTTAATTATGTAGCTATCTTGTGTAGAAAGTGCTTTGCTTGCTTATCTCCCTATGATTATATATCTTCTTTCAGTTAGGGCGTTGGTGCACTTAATTGAGCCTAGTATTTCTTAGGATTGATCTTATAAAAATCCGTTTAGTTAAATTCCACAATAAGAATTGGCCTATATCGTAAAAAAATTAAAATATCTATTCACCTGCCCCCTCTAGGTCACATCCTAGATCCTTTTAGAAGCATTCCGCAGGATGTAAGAGCATGGAGATGTGTTGCATGAATCATACAGCAGGATATGAAAAGGTGCACCTAGTGAGTGGGGAGGCGAGGAAAGGAAAGTTAGAAGTGGAAAGTGGTTATTAAGAGGATCAATTTTGTAATTAATATAAGAGTGATTAGTAGAGGTCTAACTTTACGGACAGCCGTTGGATGGGAATTATTAAAATAGAAGAAAAAAAATTTGGATGACTAATATGAATAGTATCTCCCCTTAATTCGTGTTTTTTTATATTGGTGTAGATGTTGGGAATTGTGTTCAGACGTCATTTACTTATGATCATTGGAGTAGATAAGAGGATATCCAACCAAAATTTAAAATCTTTAAATACGGGTAAGTTGATAAATACATAAATATCCTGCTGAGCTTGACATTGCCATGCCTCAAGTTATTTCGCGATTGCCTCCCTTGCTCCTTGTCTCCGACCTCTCTCTCCCCCTCTCTGGTAGCCATGACAACCAGATCAAGTGGGAAGGGAGGCTCGGATCCACTCTCTACTGCAATGTATATTACTCTAGTTGCTTCAGAGGCAACGTCGCCTGCAGGAATAAAGGCGATGCTCAGATCCACCATGGTTTCTGCACCGCTCCATCTTCCTTCGACTCCAGCTCATGCTTCCTTCTAATCTGCAGTTTCCCCTCCGAGGCATCGTTGGGGCTCGCCTAATGGTGCTTCTCCACCCTAGTATCCCTTTTTACTTCCTCTTGGTTTTCAGCCTTGCTTCTTCGTCTTGCTAAGCTCAGTGGACTTGCTTCTCCATATTCTTCTTCTCTAGTGAGTTTGTCTCATCGTTCGAGATTTGCCTTCCTCCAGGTCTAGGCAGGTTGGAGTGAGGACAATGCATGTCTTCATCTTCTATTTCCTAGCATTGTCCTCTTCTCTCTTTGATGATTTGTTTGTTGTCTCTCTCATGCATCGGAGTAAGGCCAACTACAGGTTCGATGCTCGTCAGAGAACTGCCACCACCCTCCTGAACTTCCATCTTGGAGGTCCATTTCACTGTTTTAGGGTGGGGCAACTCTTTAGTGTTCACCAAGGCATGCCTTGGCCACCAGATTGAGGGCACCAACCCATTCCAAGGGTGAGTTCAATTGGTCGACGTCGAGTGGATCTCCAACATCATATGTGGCGACAACCTATCCTTCCTCTAGACCTACGGTTGGGTCATACAGAGGATTCATGTTCTGCCTCCGTACCGTTTTATTGGTGGCGACAAAGGCTTTGTCTCGCCAACAGGAAGATCTAGCTTGGTCGGTAGTAGCGACACGTGGAGAACACAGGAGGTGTCTCGAAGACACCTCATGCAACCTTGGCAACTGGCAGGACACATGGGCTTCCTTTGGTTCATCGGCTGTACACGTGGCCCTTAAGGGCTCTCTTGTAATTGTACTTTCTGTTATGGGTTATCCTTATTAAGTTGTATCTACAGATGGCCCGCTCTGGTGCTCACTGTTGCTTTAATATAATATATGCAGCGTGCGTTAATTTTTTAAAAAAGTTAATTTTGCGGGTAGTAACTATGCATGTGTACCGTGTTGCATTCATGTTTTTCAAAACGTATTCTCTACTGCTACGAACTGTAATGTAATGTTAGAGGTCTACAATTTTCACACCATTGTTCCGACCTCAACCTTGGATCAGAGAAACAACGGGTCAAATCAAACGATACAAGAAAGTCCTAGAGTGAATAAGTCAAGCGCTTTGATCTGTTGCTGTAAGAGTATTTCAATAGTTTGTGTCAGTCATTTTTGATGATGTAGATGAAAAAAAATATAAGAAGAGAGATAGAACTGGTTTTTCTAAAATGATTTTATTGCTAATATTAAAAAGCTCGAAACATATAAATTTATTGTTAGAGGTTATAGTTATTTCTTAAATGATTTTTTTCTGAAAAATCTATTGGAGAGCTCGAGAGATTTTAGTAACAAGATGAAAAAACTCTATATTGAAAAGATATTATCTTATATGGGATTATAATTTTTCTCTCCTTTTAGTAGCAAAATAAAAAATAATTTATTGGAGATGCTCCAAACCTAGGAAAAATCCTACGAGGGTGGCCTGAATTTCTTTTTATACGATCCCTACCATGGTCAGAGGATGTGCATCCATCTGTTTCTTTTAAACGACGATAAGCGTTCTGAGCCTAAGAAAAATTTAATCCGGTAACGGATTATTCCGTGCATGACTATTTCTGCATACTGATTAACATTGACGGGACTACCAAAATTTTCTAGTCCTAATTAAACTCGTACTACGTACCAGAGTCACAGTGCATGCATGATTCCTTTTTGGCTATAGGAGCCAGAAGTCCAAAATCAAAAGCACGCCGGGAAAAGGTGAGAGAGAAAGACAGAAAATGTCATGTACTCCAGTTTGGTTTGATTTGATTAGCCACACCATGAAAGACAGTAACATCTATTTCTATGAACTCGAAGTCGTAAAGTTGGATGTCCTTCGAGAAAGAAGTGCTTCTCACAAAAAAATTAAAATAAATCAAAAGTCGCACCTAAAGCCAAACCCAAAAGCCTGCAGCAACACACCAAACAATATAGTAAGTGCTGAATTTCACCTCAATATATTAGGCAACAGGGGGAGAAAATAGTAATTACAACTAGGAGTCACTTGATCCCAAATGACTGTTCAGAAAAATTATTTTCACTCCGAGCCAAGACGCTAGAGCAACTCATGTAGAAATAAATAAATAAAAGACTCTAGAGCAACTAGTACTAGAGACTAGCACTGACAAGTGCCACTGTATTTTCGAGATAAGGCCTTCCCACGTAATAAAATGGTCAACTAAGCTCTTGTTTGGATCAACTAAGCCCTTATTCGAACATTGTGAGATTGAAGCATTCTTGTAATTTAACTTTGACCAAAAATATACTCCTTATATCACAAAAACGTGACTTTTGGATATTAATAGGGTCTCTAAAATATAATTTTGACTACTAATTTCTATTGTAATATGTGTATAAGATCCAACAAGTTCTACTAATTTCTATTATAATATGTTATAACATCCAACAAGTTATAATATTATAAAAATAATTTTTGAGACAAACTTATACGAATTTTTTATAAAACAATATTTTTTATATTTAATTTAAAATTAATCCTATCGGTAAATTATTTTCAATTCTGACCCTTTTTGCGGTGCCACAAACACCGGCGCCATAGAAACACTGAGTGGCGCCGAGATGTCGTGGCGTGATGATGTGGTCACCTCGACGATGCCACGAATTTTGGCGCTACAATAGTGGCACCACGCATCTTGGTGCCACAGTTGTGGCGCCGTGACCCCTGACGTCGCAGGGGGTTTACCCATTTGAACCGTCGCAATCGTCCTCAGTTTCTTTTCAGTCCTGAGCCCGACCCCGCCTAGTGCCGCCGTTTGCCCCGTCCCCGAGCTGCCGCCGCCTTCCCTTCGCCACGTTGGCCGTCGAGGGATGCTGCCCGCCATGCCGGGCTCCTCCTCCAAGCCGGCCACCGCGCCGGCCTCCTCCTCCTCCTCCGCCAGCATCCTCCTCTGTAGGATCTCAGGGTGTCGAACTAGATGGGGGCGAATAGGAGGCTTTTAAAGACTTAACCAGATATGGGGTTTTCTGTGATTAATAGGTCAGTCCTAGTGGAGACAGAGCAATGGTTGTAATACAGATAGCTAATACATGTGACAACAACAACTGTAATACAGGCAGGCAACACAGGCATGCAAAACAGATAACAGGAAAAACATTCTAACTACGAAACAAGTAACTGACATAGGTAGATGCAGAACAGGCAAATACACAGGTAAGCTAAGTACTCAGCTGTGACACATGTGGATAAACAGATAGACAGTAGTCATGATATAATTGGCTACCACATGCAGATCAGATCCTAACACAGGTGAACAAAACAGTAGCAAAACAAGACAATCACACAGTGCAGGAAAGTAAATGGAGACAAGGAATTTTTCACCAAAGTTCCCGCTCCCGCAGAGTGGTACGTCTCCGTTGGGGAAGTTTCTCCGCAGAGTAAGCCGGCACCGAACCGTGCTCTTTCCCCGGATACCTGTCACAGGCGCCCTTCACTCGTGGGTAGTCCTTTCGCTCAGCAGCGGGCAGACTCCGACCGCCTTCACAAACGCCTGGGTCAGCTCCCACGAGTTTGAGTGATCCCAGCGACTCCTACACCTGTCTAGGAGCAGACGCTCCAAGAGTAAAAGGATCTTCTCTGTGATCTCTTAGAGGAACCAATGCCTTAAAGCCCTCAGGCTTAACTCACTCTTTCCCCCACAGTCAAGCCATTTCCCACTCATACGCTCTCTCTAGCTCACGGAGACAAGGTTCTATTTGCTGGAACGTTGGAGTGTAAGTTTGGCAAAGGTTGAGGCAACTGCCTCCCTAGACCCACTATTTATAGAGGCTCCTGAAATCTGACCGTTACCCATGTGCCATGTCAGATGGGTCGTCCCACCTGTACCAAGTGCCTGTGGTACAGATGAACCATCGGCAACGGTAACATGTCAGACTGTCGAGTCCCTAGCTGTAGCACAAACGCTTACACAGCTGGTGACCCCGCTATACTTCACAGACTAGCTAGTCCCTTAGTACAGACTCTCGGGTGTGACTGCCGGTACTACAGCAAGTAATACAGATAGCCTTTGGCTTTGGGACACCAGTGCAACGATGAAACTAGTACAATCACAGTCCTGCTGATGTATCAGTCTTACGACTTCAACACAGGCCAAACAGGACTGTTGCTACAGGGCGACTGAACTCAAGGCGTCAGTGCCACTCTCCAACACTCGAGAGTTTAGGCATTAGCTCCTTCAATCAACCTTCGATCGATCCCCCCTTGATAGTACAGGTTTCCCTACAACTCAAGAAACTAGCAACTACTAGTCTTTAGGCCTACAGGCTGCAATCACGGTCCTTGAACGTATCCAAGCCACCATCACTCCATGTAGAAGTCCCTTTGTACCATGAGCTTCCTCGCACCTGTATCACAGCCAGGCCAACCGGCTGCAATCACGGTCCTGGGACGCACCCACGCCAACCTTCACCTTCCTGCAAGTCCCTCTGCAATAACGGCTTCTTCGCACCAGTATTACAGCCAACTAGCACAGCCATCTCTTGATCACCAGGCTACTCCCTTACTCTTTTTAGGGTCCACCGATCTTGGCTAAAGCCTGTTCATACACAATGAAACTGTTAGATTTCTAGTTGACTTACCATTAACCATCAAAACAATACCTTGGGGCACTTTCATCCTCCATGCTGGCCTTCACGGTCTCCATCTCATAGGCGTAATTTCTACTCCTCCCTCTCTCTCTATTTTTGTAACTTTATTCGTAAACTCGAATTAAGGGTTAGATCAATTGTGTGTTAGGGTTTCACCATGAGAAAAAATTGACACGTTGGGGTTAGATTTTGGGTTACTTTATGTGATTGTGTGTTACAATGTGAGATAAAATCAATAGTGATTGTGATTGTTAGTTTTTGTGCTATGTTTAGGGTTAGAGCATAATTTTTTCTATGCATATTTTGATGTGTATATATGGAATTATAGGAATTTTGATGTGCATATATGGAATTATAGGAATTTTGATGTGCATATATGAAATTTTTGTGATGTATATTCAAAAGTTGATCATATTCATAATAATGGAAATTTTGATATGTATATATGTTATTTTGGTACTATTATGCAGATATTAATTTAAAATTTCTTAGAAAATCATGCTTGTAAATAAATTTGTTGTTAATGAATTGCGTATGCTTTGTTATAGTGTAGATGGATAGAATTGTTCAAGCTTATAATTGCTCAGAAATATATGAGAGGGGATGTACGAACATTGATTTCACGTCGATGTCAGCGAGGGTAGTTTATTTTTCGGGAGGCACCAACCCTTGGTGAACTAGTAGCTAGGATCAAGTGTGAAATTTGATTTTAGCAAGTTCTGTTGAAGTGGAAGGATGATATGATGCTAGGTTTGGTATGAAGAGGTACCTTTGATGATGCTCATTCGATCACCTAGTGATTGAGACACTTATATGGAAATTGTTCGTGCTTCAGATGTTAAGTCATTGGAGGTCTGTGTACGGAGAGAGCCACATGGTTCAGTCGATTCTATGAATGACGTTGAGCCAGGTCCTGATCGTGACCTACCATTTGTTGTGGATATCTCTCAACCGCCTTTTGAACCAATATCTCAACGAGCACTTGAAGAGTTAGCTCCGCAAGATGGTAGAGTCGATGTGATTGCAGATCAGTTTCTAGGACTGTTGGTACGTCCAATGAACGTGCCACCAACTTTCAGTGCCAGTGTTTCTACAGTTAGTCAACACGCATAGGAAATCATTGGCCCATCACATGGTAATTTTGATGCGGCAGTAGTGAACAACTCAACTGATGGTGAAGCTAGCTTGAATGACAATGATGACTGCCCAAGCGACTCCGATGAGGATTGGAGCTCTACCGAGGATGAAAGGGTGGAACCTTGTTTCACTTCTCAGCAAGCAAGAGTGGTAATAGAGGTACTAGACGAAGAACACACAGGGCATGCTTTCGACGACGTTCATAACATCGGCAAAGCCGTGTGTAATGACAGCCTGTTGGGAAGCTCCGCGGACATGGCACATATTAGGAGAGACGAGGATGGAAAGCCAATCCTTCACAAGAGAATGCAATTCAGGATTTTTGGTGAGTCGAAGGACTTCATTGTCAATTACTCTGTGAGGCACCATAGGCTATATATCGACTATCACTCTAACATAACAGAAGATACACGGTACATTGCCAGAGGGGATGTGCATGGAAGGTGTGGGCACGGTTGATTCGTGATAATCTGTGGAAAATCTCCCACATGAACGAACCACACACATGTTGTACATTAAAACCGTCGGGGCTACATATATAGGTCACAACGAAGTACATTGCCACCCGCATCACCGGAGTGGTTTGTGTTGATCCAGATGTTTCTGTAGCTTCTCTAATCGAGATGATATTTGCCACCATACATTATCGGGTCAAGTATGGGAAGGCATCGAGAGCAAAACAGTTGGCGATGGAACTATTATGGGGTGACTGAAAGGAGTCTTATGCTAGGCTCTACCAAGGATATTGATCGGTATGCAAACTACAAACCCGGGGTTAGAGTTCTAATCGTTCCACAATAACCATGTAGTTATTAAAGATGGTATTGTGAAACATGTTATGCAATGGATATACTGGCACTTCCCGCAATGTAAGGCCGTGCCCCAACACTCCCGACCAGTCGTGACAGTCAATACAACGTTTCTAACTGGCAAATACTACAGCTGCTTGATGATTGCCGTTGGTATTGATGCAGAAGACTAGTTAATTCCACTGGCATTTGCACTATGGAGGGTGAGAACAATGACAACTAAGAATGGTTCCTATGCATTTTTCGCACGAAGCTTGCTGACCCCTCAGGTGAGTTATGCATCATATCAGATCGGCATCACGACATCCTTAACACTGTCAATCATAGGTACCCAGGGGTCCAAGATGTCCATCACCGCTGGTGCATGAGGCACCTAGCAGCTAATTTCTATAGTAAGTGCAATCAGCTGGAGATTTTCAGAAAGTTCAAGGTCATGTGCAAAGTCTTGGATAAAGATGACTTAAAAAATATAGGGAGCTTACTCGACTGTGCAAGGCTTTCGGGCTAGGACATGGTTGAAAGAGCTAAAGCCATAGAGGCAGCGCTAGGCCCAAGCTTATGATCGTGGTGGCCGTCGTTACGGGATGATGAAAACTAATATCTCCGAGGGGCTCAATAGTGTCCTTAAGGGGATTAGAATAATGCCAGTTTCAGCAATACTGAAATTTACATTCACGAAATGCAGTGCCTACTTCATTGACCGATGGAAACTTGCAAATGATTTGGCCTGTAGCGGTGTGGTATGGGGTAGATTCGTGCAGGAACAACTGAACATGGTAGAGGAACAATCTAGCTCTCAAGTGGCGGAGGAGTTTGATCCAGATTGCATGTATGGCATGTTAGGTCTGCTGGTGGGACATCAATAGGCAGGGAGCGCTACGGCGGAAGAAACTATAGAGTTAACCTAACCAAATGTTCATGCAGTTGCCGTGTCCCCGAGCTGCTTCACATGCCATGCAGTCACATCGTAACTGCTTGTCGTACTCGATGAGTCACCCATCTTTCACCCATCTATATTTCTCCAATTTTCTGTAAAGAAGTCACACTTCAGACTTGGTCAGCTAGGTTTGAGCCATACCTGGACCCTACACAGTTGCCACCCTATTATGGAGAGGAGTATGTTCCCGACATCGATATGTTGAACAAACAGAGGGTCATGGTAGGCGAAAGAGGTTGCGCAATGATATGAACAATGCACATAGTTCAAAAGACAAGTATAGCCTCAGTGACTTCGATGATTTCTCTTCGAGGAACCATTGCTCTGTGTGTCATGCATTCGAACACCCAGAGCTAAGCATACACAAGAAGGCAAAATAAAGATAGTTAGGCGTACTGCTAAGGTTAGGACATTAATTGTTCTTGTTCTTTTAGAAATATCAATTTTTCGTTGCATCTTTTAAGTCAGATTGCATATGTGCTGACCTTTGTATTGTACGTCGATAATTGCATGATAGCTCCGCACCCTCACTACCCCCTCGTTGACATTAAACTTTTTTAGTTTCTATCATCTCCATGTCAATCCATTCCTCGAAATTACATAGTGGAGGCATGAATTCCTAAAATTATGGGGTTAGGACAGGTCGAGATATATTATAATTTTGTACCGCTTACAGTTTATCTAATATTTTAGGTTACATATGAAATTTTTGGAGCGTCAAACGGCTGCTGGCATATCAAATTCCCAATTTGCACACATTTGGTACCTTTGATGGTACATGTCATCGATAAAACCATCTTGCATGGGTCATCGCACCAACACGTCAGCGGTGCACCGGGTTTCGCACGACCGTCCATCCTATTCCTAGATTTCAAACAATTATATTATTCCTAACGAAATATATTAATATAACAAATTGCATTCAAATGAGACACTACAAAATAGAAATCAAGAGGATGGTAAGCAATGCCCTTGAGATGAGGGGAGGTGGCCCGAGGAAAGCACAAGGTGTGCCGAAGGAGGTCGTGGAGGTGCAAGGAGGGGAGAGTTCAGGGGAGAGGTAGGCCGGGGAAGGCTTGGGGAGGGCCGGCGAAGACAGTGGAGGCACATGGAGGGGAGAGCGGAGAGAAAATGAAAGAAGCGTGCAGAAGAGGGAAGTTAGTAGAAACAGGGCATGGGTGAGGGGTTATACACCCTGTGGCGCCAGGCCTCACGGCGCCACAGCTGTGGCACCAAGATGCATGACGCCTAAGTGGTGGCCACGTCATCACGTCACAGCAGCTCGGCTACCACAGTACCAAGGTCTGCGGCGCCACAGACCTTAGCGCCACACAGTGTTTCTATGGCGCCAATGTATTGCGCCAAGAAAAGAGTCAGAACTGAAAATAATTTACTATTGGGGTTATTTATAAAATAAAGATAAAAATATTATTTTATAAAAAAATTAATTTATGTATATGATTTTCAAGTACTCAATCTAAATATTTAGAACGATAATAGTAGTCAATGTTTTAAAAGTTTGACTAGAGTTATGTCAAAACAAGACGTTTTTGTTACACAGGGAGAGTACGCGGACATTATATGGGCATCTAAAAAGGTGAAGTCAACCATTAACTCTCCGACCCCTCCATAGCATCTAAAGTTGATATTTAGATAATTCATGCAATAGGTTGTCCTTTAAATTAACCTTACACTAAGAGTTGGCAATAAATACAATGGCATATAAAAGCAACGAGGTCAACTATATAGCTTATGTTCTTCGTAGAACCTGACTCTTCACAACGAGTCAGATTTATTCTCGCTCTTCTTCTCTTCTTCACATCAATAATTATCCTACTTAGCAGGACAGAAAATAACTTACATCACGTCTTTGTAGATGGCCCACAGAACTTGCTAATACAACTTCGGACTAGCCCAACTTTTGGACAAAGACACATGAGAAACAGAACTTCTACCCATTAAAGAACAAACTATGAAAATCTTCACGGCACCATTGTAACATGCCCCTGTCTTGTTATTATAAAGTCAAAACTACAGTCACTGCAGTTGAGTTGCTGATAATAGCACAATCGCGACATACACTATTTCTACACGCTACCAACAATGTTGAAAAGGATCCAGGGCTTCTCTGATTGGTAACATAATACAGGACACGGGAAAGCAAAAATAAATAAAACTAAAGCACCACCGCGAAAGCAACCATGGAGCTGGAATACTTTCAGTGTCTTGATCTGCTTCTGTACCTGCAGTGCCATCACTCCTTAAGATGGTATCTAATGAGTAGGATGAATGTCCTGAATCTTGTTGAACATAACTACCCTCGATA
The DNA here is from genome assembly GCA_019208055.1 of Stipa capillata. Classification (NCBI taxonomy): domain Eukaryota; kingdom Viridiplantae; phylum Streptophyta; class Magnoliopsida; order Poales; family Poaceae; genus Stipa; species Stipa capillata. The sequence continues at coordinate 1,675,584 of JAGXJF010002193.1, forward strand.
CATTACCTCGGAGAGCGAGAGGGCGAATTTGAACGGGACAGTGAACGAGAATGGTATCTTCTTGGGCTCCTGCTCCTACTATGGCTTCTGCTATAATGTCGCCTTCTGCACAAGGAACCATGATATTTAGTCAACATCAGGTGTTCTCATCAAAAATTATATTTTGCTAACAAGATATTTTTAATTAGTAGTAATATTGAATATATAAAATATTATTTTGGCAAAATTATCAATGGAGTAACCAATTGCATAGCTCAGGAAAAGAAGCAGCTTCTATTACAGACCTCAATTAGCCCACAAACTTAACAACATTCTCCATCCATAAAAATATCAGCAATGTCAGCATGGAAGCGACGAAGATAGATTGAAGTACCTTGGTGGAGAACGGCTAAGACTTCTACTCCTGCTACGATGCCTGTATCGACCTACTTCTGCAAGTTTTTCCTTCCTTTGCCGTTCCTGGTCTCGCTTCTTTGCGATCTCAGCAGCAGTGTCTTTTTTAACTGTAGAAATAAACAAAAGCTTAGTACGCCTAATTACATGTGAGTTAGCATTGCCCAAGCTCATTAATGCAGATAGGTATGCAAAACCTAAATAAACACATACTTTGTTTGTTAAGCTGTTTGCTCATTATCCTTTTAAGTCGTTCTTGCGGTGTTTCTTTCTTTTCAGTCTGGGGAGTTTTACCAGGTCCTCCAGAAGCACCTTTGCTTAGTTTGGCTAGTGCTGATGTACTGTCAAAAGAAAATAGATCACAAGTTAGTACACGTCTAATAATGATGAAAATACAGGTAAGTATCCTGGTACCAGATAGATGCTCAAGTTTAGACAGTGTATCGTGACTGCAAAAATGGTGTAAAGGCTTCTAGACAAATACAGGATATCAATCGCAAGCAGCTTGGTTGCACACACACAGCTGCTCTCTCTTCATAAGGTTATAATCATGTTGACAAACCTGGCGAGTGGTTTCAAAATTTTTGCACTTCTTTCCTGTTCCACAGACAAAGAAGATGCAGGATCGCTGTGAAGTGCCTCAAGAATTTGGACACCTGATGACCTGCAAGAATGAAGGAGCATTATAGGCACACAAAAAAAAATTGTAGGAGCAAAGAAATTTAGGTCAGAAGCTCCACAGCTGATAGTAGGTGTATGTACGCTAAATCTTCTTCATTCTCAGTAAACATAATACAGACTCTTCCTTGTCATGTCTACCTACAAATCAAATATTTTATGACATAGCAATACTATCATGGCCGTGTCTTCACCTATCCTAATCCTGACATACTCAGCTTTTAGAAAGCAAGACCATGACAGAAAGGTGCAGCAGAGAAAGGATAGCCCAATGCATCTTTTTGCAAATATTAAAGGCGAGTTCCCCGACCGGTTAGGTATGTCAACTCGTATTGGAGATGAAGGCGGAGAGATCCCTGCAACTTTCAGGTCACTGGTGTTGTCTGAACCTCCAAATTCAGTAATGTATTCCACCCTTGGAGGCTTCGGCTTGCTCCGGTAGTTACTTTCAGCATGTGTACCACGGGCATGACGTCTAGAATAGGAAGGTGAAGGAGATCTTGATCGTGACCTTGATCTGTCCATTGAGATAATTATCCAGGTCAAAGCAAAGATATTTTGTTTGGAATAAGTTCCAGCAAACAAGGAGCATAGTAGCATACCTTCTGCCCCTTGAATATGCTTCATATGATGGGCTTCTCCTTTGTTCCCTGTATTACAGTATATGATGTTAGAGCATTTTAACCTTGTAGTCAATACAACTGTCACTTTGTTCTTTCGTCTCACTCATTAGAAAACTGATTGATAATGTTACCTATAAGGGTCATGATAAGATATCCTTCCGACAGAACGTACTGCCTCCCTCTCTCTTTCCCTCTCAGTTTGAGAAGCTTTCCGTCTTTCTCTTCGGCTCAACTTTTTCTGCATAATTTATCATGTTAGTTCTTACAAAAGGCAAATAAAGAGGCCTATATGTGAAGCTATTTAAGTACTAACAATGGAAGGGTCGCCTTTAATAATTTCTTTCTGCCGTTTCTCCTCTTCTTTAGCTTTTTTGTCCATGTACACAAGCCAGTTATATCTTTTTACGCCAAATTCCTTTGCTATACTTTCCATTCGCTCATCACTGCTATCATCACTACTGAAGTCCTTGTCATCCTCGTCTTCTTCTTCCTCTTCCTCTTCATCATCACTGTTTAGATCTTCAGAATCTTCATTTCCACCCCCTTTATATGAGTATCCAACCTGTGAATAAGCACCTTTGCTAGCCGGAGCCTGTGATGATTGAGGTCTGCCAGAAACAGGAACAAAAAGTAATTAAGACAAACGGAGCCAATGAAAGAAAAGGGCAGGCCTAATAAAAAGGAAGTCCAACTAAAGCTAGGTACCTTTTCATAGCAGCGATGATATTAATTACATCAAATAATAAAAAGCAAACACTAACTTCCGTCAGTTAGGCTCATTTACAATGTAAATATGCAATGCACCTTGATGGATAAAACTGATTTACTTCTGAGACTTTCAGCACAATGGAAAAATTAGAAATGGTCCAATCATTGATAAGCTCATTCATGCATTCATGTGGCTGGTCCAACCAAGGGCGTACTTTTGAGTTTGTATTGCAAGCCAGATTACTGAAATTTTGACTTATATGCACAATAGCTTAACCAAATCCATTTGATAAGATCTATTCTTTTTGGATAAGCAAAGATTATAAACCTATGTAAACTTGTAATAGAAGGCAACAATTTTCTCACAGGTAACCCATTTTGCAAACTTGAAAGAGCATGCTCATATTGGTATATTCAGTCAAAAAGGTGGACATTTGTGGTCATGTGACTTTTCGACTGAGAAGTAAAATTTGAACAAAGTACCACTATATATTTTATTCTGATAGAAAATTGTAAGGACAAAACATTATATACTCCTTTAATGCCAGTGTAGCTTTTCTAAGAAGTAAAGTCCACAATATAGCAAACAAATATGTGGGTTGCAAAAATTCTGAGGATTGAAGTAATTTATTTATTCAAAAATTAAATTTAAGAAAGTGCTTCTATGCTCCACAAACATAAAATCACATATTTTATAGCATCAGGAGTGGTGAGTTTGGGGGTGAACTTCAATACAATCACCCGTTAGTAATCAGTAACCACACGTGCCTTAGGATTTGTGCAATTTTCATTTGGTGTACCACAGAAGCTCTCCACTTTAATTCTTGTAAGCATCACTTAAGATATACGTGTAAGTAACAAAAGCTAACAACGAAAGTAAAGTGAAGCAGTAGACTTACTTCTCAAAGCTAAAAGGAAGAATAGTTTTTGCCTCCAACTCTTGGGCAACATGCTGCAAACCCGCCTCATCAGAAACTGCAGAGAAAAAATAGGTAAAATAACTGTTTGCGTAACTGGCATTAGGAAGTGCAAAGAGCACACAAATAGAAAAGTAGGACTCTGTACATTAGGATGAACCCATAAGTAAGCAAATGTAAGAGGGACAGCAAATTACTATAACAACAGCAACGGAACAGAGAAACCAAAAAGGTACCGACATCCTCTACGACGATGCTTAATCAAATCCCGGTAACGTTCAAAATTAACAAATTCTTCTAACTCCTCCTCTTCTTCAGACTTTTCTTGAACTCGGAAAGGCCGAGAGCTAGAGTCACGGATGAAGTCAAGTAGTGCTCGGCCATCAAATCTGCACATTAAGAGAAGGGATATCAATTCTCTCATTCTTAACATTCTTTAACAACTCAGATAAGAAAATACCTGTCAATCAAAATATCTTGTTTCCCATTCCATGGTATCCTGCAACACATTAAGTCGGATCAATAAGTAGTACCACTCAAGCCAAAAATGTAATACCTTTACTTTCCTAGACCAATTGGAGTGCACGCCGCAACACAACTGATATATTCAGAACTTCTACCAGAGCTATATGTTGACACATGTCATTGCCATGTTGAAAAAAGAATTCAAACTGAACATAGTTTAGTAGTAGTCCAACACGTGTCAGATGAGCTGTCAGGATCATGTTACACGTCCGATAGATGTAAGAACTCAGAAACATGTACACTTCCAACACTCCCACAACACCAACAGATGCTATGTTTGGGTCATAGTACAACTTGTAGGGTATATGCATGCAATACACTTCCTACTATATGCACTGATGCTGCCTAGATTTAAGATGAACAAAATATTAGTTATAAGACAAAAGTGGGTTGAGCTCAGATTAAACTAAATAAATGCTGAAAAAAAGAGTTTTGCTAACGATGAACTTGCTTCTACAACTATGTAGCAAGAACAAGTTTAGCTAATTTTCCAGAGCAAGCAGGGACATACTGTATACTTCAGCGTTGATGAAAGGATTTAATTTAGTCCAATCAGCATGTGAAAAACTAATTCCTGAAATTAAACATCTACACATCAAATCCGAGCAAGACACCTAAAAATAATCGCAGCAAGAAACTAATCAACCTATCCCTCGATGCATGGCTCAAACCAACCCATTATGGACACAAAACCACATTTCATCAACTTCTCAACTTCACCATACCATCAAACCAACTCAATCAACTCTAGCAAGTACCATCACTAAGCATATAGCTCAAAACTGGAAAGGAAGTTCTGTGAATCGATTCCCAGCCCTTCATAGGATGAGACGGCTCACAAAAAAGTATCAGACACAAACTCAACCAGTTGATGAACCACCAGCCATCCCCGTCTACTATCACTACTAACACTTGTCAGAGGAATCCACCAGTTACGCAATATCAGGAACCTAATCCGCATCCAATATAGTGCAACGCCAATTCATTAGATGGCCAGCCAATTCGATCAAGTCCAGCATATTGTTACCACGACAACTAAGAAGCACATCACATCACGTCACATCACATCAATCGGAGAGAGAGCGGCGGCACGCACAATCCCTGCTGGTCCTCGGTGGCCTGGTAGAGCGCGTCGTCGCGGTGGACGCGGCACCTCGCGCCGGAGGCCTGGAGTGACTGGTGCGGGTCGCCGCGGCGGCGGGCGAGGTACACGGCGCGACGCTGCGCCCGACGCCGGGCGGCGTCCATGAGGTCGTGGACCTTCCGCTCCGACCGCCGCGCCTCGTGCCACATCGCGCCCCTCTCCTCCCGGAAGGTTCTAGAAGCCGTGGGGAGGCGGTTGCGCTTTGACCTAACCCTAGAGGAAGGTACCAGAGGCTACGGGTGGAGCGAGAGAGATGACCGGGTGGCGGGTGGCGGGTGGCGATTGCCAAGCGGGCGGGCAGGCAGGAACCAGGATGGCGACTGGCGAGGCCCCGGACCGGGAGAGTTCGTCTGAAAGGTGGGGTCACATGTCAGCTTACCGTGATAGTAGTAGGAGTATTTGGTCGTGAGTGTGTGACTCGTCAGAGCGTCCCCGCTTGTCTCGGTAACCTGCGTGGCCGTCTAGGCTTGTGCAAAAGTCCTGATGAGTTTAATGGCCCCTAAAAACTCTAGTATGTAGAAGTTTTAATAAGTTTCTCTTCCCTTCTAAACAGTTTCTGAAGTTAGAGCTTATGAGCTGAGGTCAACGTGAAAAGTCTGCACTATCCTTGTACCTTATTTATTTGTTATTTGAATGATAACAACACTATTTTCGTCTGTTTTAGACGTAGTTTACCACCGAGATGAGATATAAAAATAGAAAAATCATGGATAACAATTGTTAAGCTCTCATAGAACTAAATAATTACACATATAAATTTCAAATGAGTTACAGAAAAAGTATACACATGGATAAAAATTAGCCAGCTACCACAAAAAAACAAGTATAACCATCCCGTCATACTAGTTATTTGTCCAAGAAAAAAGATACAAAATACGATCATCCGGTCATACTAGATATTCACTCTCACGATACCAAGCCCACAGCAATTACATCGCGTATTTGCCCCATAGTGCCATCATCTACGGGTGCAGCATTTCCCACACTATTTGGAGGTGGCCCATCTTGTAGAACATACTCCTCTCGCTCAATCCTCTCGAAATGCTCATCATGTAGAACACTATCGCGAATGAAATTATGCAAACAAATACAAGCGGAAATTATCATCTTCTGCTTCTCAACTGGATAGCTTGGTATGCCTCCGAGAATACGTCATTTCATCTTGAGAACCCCGAATGACCTTTCAATGACGTTCCTTAGTGATGAATGGCGATGGTTGAAGATCTCCCTCATCCCAACAGGAGCCGCCTGTTGAAATTCAGGCACATTGTATCGTTGTCCCTTGTTTATCAAATTGGCATACCCAACATTGTTTAAACATTGGGTTGGCCGATTGTTCGCTTGCAGTTCCTCCACACAAATATCAAGGAAGACCCTATGAGTAACGGCATCCCACGTTGTTTTCCCGGTTTTTGCTTTATCCATCTATGAACACAACATAGACCATGTTTTTAAAATCTCTATTGGTCGTGCAATTTCTAGCCAGAATCTCTCTATTCATTCATACCCATTTAATTATAAGGCGCTAGAAGCAGACATTCATGATCTCATATCATGTTCAATAAAAAAATCAAGGATTCAAGGGTGCTAAAACAATCCCAGTAAGGTTCATCATATTGGTATAAGAACAAATATTTGGCTACTTGCTGCTTGCCAAAAGCCACTAGAACAAGAACAAAGTGAAGTACTAACAACGAGAACACATATGATTTATTTGCCACACAAACACAAAACCCTCAAGAAATGTCTACATCAGTTCCTACACATGACAAAAATATGCATCCATCGATGATACTTTTCACTTATTTCCTGCATCCATAAGTAAGAGATTACAAAAGCTTGGAAACTAAGAAAAGGCATACCGGAATTGCTATCATCAGGAGAGTATGGAAGTACATTTGAACAGTTCTCTTTTTCACAATTCAGCTTGAATCAACATGCATATCAGAGTGCACCCTGGAAGTGAGCTTCCAAGTAATATTGCTACAATCAGATTTTCCCACTGCACATTATGTGCTCATACCTGACTAGTTGAATTATCTAGACACGAGTAATTCTTGAATATGAACATTTCTGAAAGGGCATGCTTAAATCTGAACTATGTAGCAAAAAATGCTTAAACCATATCAATTTTTTTACCATTGTTACACATACATATACATGGATTAATAATTGATTATAGCATAAACATTGTTCCCACACGGCTGTAGTAAAAAAATTGGAAAAAAAATGCAACCTTGGCCGGATCCGGGGCGAGGTGGCCGCGGCTCGTGTGGCGGGCGGGCCGGATCTGGGGCGAGGTTGATGGGAGGTGGCCGGATCTGGGGGGAGGTCGACGGGAGGTGGACGGATGGCCGGCGGCGGGACGAGTTCTTCGGGTACCCGCGGGCTGTTGAGGCAGAGGAGAAGGGCACGGGGAGGGGACCGCTGGCGGCGGCAGCCGACCTCGGGGACCGGCCGAAGGTTGAGGGAGGCGGCGCGGCGACGTCCGGACCGGCGGCTAGGGGAGGAGGACGGCAGGGGGCTCGGGGCACTACCGGCTGTCACGGGGGAGGGAGGGGCGGCGGGGAAGGGAGCGGCAGCGTGAGGGAAGGGAGCGGCGGCGGGGCGGTGGGTGGACCGGGAGCGGCGGCGGGAGCAGCGTGAGGGAAGGGAGCGGCCGCGGGGCGGTGGGTGGAACGGGAGCGGCGGCGGGGAGCAGCGTGCGCGAGGGAGAAGGGAGCGTGAGGGAGAAGGGGCGTGTGGGGAGCCGTGATGAGAAAACTGGTCGGATGGGTAAGGGCATTTTCGTTGCAAATTTTTCGAAAACCAGGGGCAAACTCGTAATGGGTTCAAGTTAAGCTCGGAAAGCTAGGGTTTGGCAGCTTCTAGCAATACACATGAATTTAGAGGGGCTTATCCCATAAGCTCTATTGCAATAAGCCCTCTAGAAGGGGGGCCATAAGCTTGCCAAAAGCTCTCTAGAAAGGGGCCAAATCCCGGCAAGAGATCGGGCTATCCATCCTAGCTTCGGCTTCAGATTGTACTACTTTAAAAACAGTTTTATTAAGATATAAAAACACTTTAGTAATACACATGTAACAAATTTGTAAAATCACTAAAAGAATAGTTTACATGTAACGCATCATGTGCACATGATTTTTAAGGAAACTAATTTCACATTTAATTGGAAACAAAGCCATTTGTTTCTTCCAACTAATTAATGTAGCAAATAACTATTGATTTGTTTCCAGGGCATGTAATTTGCTACAACATAAATAATATTTATTTTCTGTGGCACTAAAATTTTCTTTCAATGCAACTGAAATTTATTCTGATCTGAAAGAAATTTTTGTCTTATGTAGTTGTTATTTTGTTTCCAAAGTAACAAAATTTTGTTGCCGTCGACTAGAGAATTTACGTCAATTTACGTCCATGACAACTGAAATTTGTTTCAATCTAACATAAAATTTGTGTCAATGTAACAATATGTTGTGTTTCCAACAAGGCAAAATTTTGTTTCCAATCGACTAGAGAATTGCTTCCAACCAAATATGAATTTGTTTCTGTCAAATAGAAAAATGTTTCCATTGTAATGATTGCATTTTTTCAAATAAAATTGACTTCTGTTCCAACAAAATGGGAATATGTTTCTATGAAACAAATCCAAAAGGCCGCACGACGGAGATAAAACTAGGCACAACCTCGGCCGTAGACAACGGCCATGGTGCCGCATGCCACGGCCACGGCCCAGCCGCACCGCATGTTCCTTCCCAATTGCAGCGAAGTACGCTCTAGATGCACGTGCTCTCCTAGCCACCAACGATGCGCCCGCCACCATCAGCCCGCTTGTAGGTGACACAGGCGGGCCCCGCCGCACGCTCGTGAGACACCAGATCAACTAGCCTATGCTGTCTCGTGACCATGTCTCGCATGGCGCTCGCTGTGCGGGAAGATCGAGAGTCACCATCGGTGTTGAGGGATGGAGGAGGTGTCGGTTTCGTTTTGGATTGACAGTGTATATTCTCCGCTGGTGATAAATAGTAATGTGTCGTGATTGAAAGGATGGAAGACACATGCATGTTGATCCATGAGTTTAAGATGGACTAGAGAGGTGAGATGGTACATGGTTTATGATAGACCAAACCCTCTCATACACTTTTTAATCTCATTGATTTAATTTGACTTGTCTTAACTTGTTTTAATTGACTAATTATTTGTTGCCTCGTTAACTTTATTCTACATAAACGTTATATAGAAGTTGATAGGCTGGCCAACATAGGATAATTTATATCGCAACAAATACGATGCATATGTTCTCTACTGTCACAAGTCCTTGCTATTTATACACCATATGGTGATGGCCGACGCATGGGTGCCTTCAAAGAGCAGGCGAAACGCCCATCCGGTACGATAAAAGCCAAAAAACATAAGATTGCACACGTACACACGGTAGCATGCACTAGCTATCACCCGACAGCATGCATGTTCTCGATGCATGCAAACGTCAGCGTTCTCTCTATTTTTGGCATACACATCCACGTAAACACACCACCTACTCGTATGTTAGAATTTGACATGAAATCAGAATTATTTCATGAATCTCACTAAATTTTCATTGTATTCATATATGTATAAACATGAGCACTAGAATTTAAATCCTAATGAATATAGCGATGCCCCACAACTACACTACCTCATGAAAAAGTAGTTGTCTATGTTCTTTTTTCTCGATGCATGCAGGAAGTGACGAGTGTTTATCACACAAACAAAAAGCAGTCATACAGCCGGCACATGTTACTTATCACACATAATTTACAACGGTTGAAGTTAAGGGAGAAGAGAGAGAATTTAAAACCCCATAATTCTACTTCTTCAGTCTAGAAACCATCCACTAGGATCACTCAAGCAGAACCGTTTAATTACGTACGACGCAATCACTGACTCAATATTGTGCCAGCTGCAAAGTCTACATACTATGCCTCGGTGGCACCTTATTTGCCTGGGGCCGTCACGATTAATTCCACTTCACTTTCGCAGGAAAACTCTTGTTTCTCCTCTCGCTGGCACGCAGATAGGTGGACGAGTTGCGTGCTCGATCGCCCTTCAACCACAACGACCGCAAGAAACAAGGCGAAGATACACGTCCGCATAATGGCATATCCAGCTAGCTACCACGTGCATGACATCTTCAGTTCGCAGACACTTTTTGCATGGATCGCTTCTCCAAAAGCGAAACGAATCCTGCCTCCTCTGGTCTCGTGACAGGAGATCGATCGATAATTCGATATCGTGTGCGTGGACGTGTCCCTCTTCTAAATGTAGCGTAAGAAACGTCAAAGGTAACAAAAGTAGGAGAAAGATCGTGCTTTTAGAGCATCTCCAACAGCAGACCTAATTTTGGCTACCTAAATCTATTTTAGGTAGAGGAGAGAGAAGATTTAGGTAGTCAAAATTTTTTCTGCTTTTACAGCATACCTAAAAAACTAGATACCCATATTTTGGCCTTCTTCTTCTCTACCCCACAATTGTATATATAAAACTATGACATAATATTAAACTTTTCAACATCGCACCACACATAATCAACCACATTTCAAATCCAAGTTCAAATCCACAATATTTCAAGTCCGAATTTGAGCCTAAAACCGTAAGCATTGTGCATCACAAACACAAACAAAAGTGCATAGACATGAATACATAGAGCTCTCAAATGTCGTTGCCTCCATTGCCATTACTAGTGCTTGCATTCTCTCCCATGCCACCATTGCCACCATTGTTTCCATTGCCACCCATGCCACCCATGCCTCCCATGCCTCCAAACCCTCCCATGAATCCTCCCACGAAGCCTCCCATAGACCTTGCCGCCAACACTTGATCACGCATAAGCTCAAAGTATACTCTTCCTTCTCATCGAGACCACTTGGGTCCATGAACATGAGCTTTTGCTCATTTTCCAAGCTCTTGATTCTTCATCGTAAGCGACCTTCCTCTCCTCGGCCGCCGCCCTCCTCTCCTCGGCCGCCACCCTCCTCACCTCGGCCTCCCTCCTCTCCTCCATTTCTTTGTTCTTCAATGTCGCCCTTTCCGCGGCCATTCTCCTTTCTTATTGCCATCATGTTGTCCAACGATTCTTTGTAGTCATTGTCTCCTCCCTTCTTCAACTTGTCCTTACCTTTCTTCCTCCCATCGGGCCTCTTGGTAGCAACCGAGTTGGAGTGGGGCTTCTTTTTCCCTCCTCGGCAATTGATGCATCATCATCGTGTCAACTTGTAAAGCATCTCCACCGAGCTATGCGACTTCTTCTTATTGGAATTCGTTGATGAGGCGGTCTTCCACCGCCTATTCCCTCCCCACTTAGCAAGCCATTTACCAGTCACGACCCTCAATATGTTTTGTAAGCACTGAGAGTGCCATGTGTCCTTTTCTTTACATCCTTAATAAAAATCTCTTTCTTCTCCGCACTCGTCGCACACGAATTGAACAATTCTTGAGCACAAAATAGAAATGATTCCAATAAAATCCATCCAGATGCTATAGTATAATTGGGAATGATTTAATCAGTCATAACTCTTAGCGAAGCACACATGAGTGTAGCGACTGTAGTAGGAAGAGAGTACGAAAGACAGAGATTTCGTGAAGAGAAGTCTAGCCAGTCCTCATGTCATTTTTTTCTTTCTGCTATAAGAGATGATAGATCACTACATATATGATCAGTGAACAACGAATTTACACAATATAAATCGTATCATTGTATGCCCATGACGTGTCATTTGTACACATCTCTATCGCACCGTCATTGATGACTTCAGTAATCTCATTTACAATCATTTAATGAACATATGCAGACAATCCACAATTGTTAGAGATGACATGATACCGAAGAATAAGACCATTAGCCGTGACCACTTTGACACTCCGCCGATTAGAATGTGATTTACTAAGGAAAGCCATGCTTCGTGTCGTGGAGCGAAACTTGTACAGTAGGTCCGGATTGGATACTAGCACACCAATCTTTTAAATGTATGTCGTTACCGCCACCGATATGGAGTCAGTACATCAACATACTGTTTACGTATCGATCTCGCACAGAATGCGCACTTATGAACTATATATATAGCATCCTCATCACATCGTGCCCCCGACAGAGAGACCGGATCAAAGACACGCACACAGTGACGGTAATAAAACTATCATGAGAATACACAAACAACTCACCAATGAATATCTGGTGACGCAGCTCTGACGCACACAGTTATCAGCAGCCTCACTTGGACGTTATCGCAGGCAGTTGAGTCATAATTACTACCGTCCTTCAACAATGGCAGCACAAATACAGCATTTTCACGCCTATATCAAACCAGCTCAAGATTATATAATGCAATGAAAAGAAAACAAAAGAAGAATGAGGAAGTTATTCATTGATTTGATATATTCACATAAAAGCGACTAGTCAGCATCCTTTACTTTGAGTTTACATGAATAATCCTATGTAGTGCATGGAAATCTTTTGATTGTGAAATTCGGGCTATACTAGATGGCACCCTGCAACTCAACTTGTATATGTAAAATGTATCATTCATTCCACATACATACTAATCAAATGTGATACAATATACACACATTATCACACCACAATCTAGCATAAATAATGATAGAAATATAACGATCCGGTTGAAATTTTAGCTAAGAAATAGCAAGGTAGGGTGAGATGCGATGCGAGACTCGATAGACTCAAATACACCACTTGGCGAGTAGATTCGGCTAAGTGGCTGCGCTACCTAGCTACACACATGCTAGCTACATGATGAATGAATGCTGACTGACATATCAGAGTCATCATCTCAGGTATAAATCATACATCAGGCACACACTGTTAAAATAACAAACTAATCAGAGACAGCTCTGTTACGGAAATGGATTTGATCAGCTCAATAGTCTCACGGCAGAGTAACACATGGGACCACTACCTACAAGCTTGGCCACACGTCATAGCAGAGGACACTGAACATTAAAAAAAAGGTTTAGACCTACGCTATAGTATAAAACTTCCCCAACCCAAGTAGCCTAATTGAAGATGCTAATCACAGCACTATGTAAATAATAGACTGCATACAATATTAAGTAGAGATGTATCTTAAAAGTAGCTAGACTTTTGGTGTAGCATTCCAATTCGATGACTATGAGCTCCAATAGATATCACTAAACTAGCTTGGCAACAGCATCTTTCAGGTATATAAGAGACGTCACTCTTAGAACCATAAAATTCAGCTAACAAAAGCTGAATCGAGTTATACGAAACAGAACCCCTGTTATACCAACAATTAACGCAGTAACACCCAACATGTTTCTTGTTCCGTTTAAACTCTTCATCTAATATTTCACTTATTCCAGAGTCACAAAGCGCCGTGAATTTCATCACTCAACATTTTCCTTTCACTAAAACACGCCAGAGCGTTTGCCCACCTCTCGTATCATGTTACATACAACAAGTTCGATCGCGTGACGCGGGACGATGGCGCGGGGAGACGCCGGCCGATCTCAGGGACAGGCAGAGGGAGGTGAGGAGAAGCGGGCCGAGGCCGGCATGACTGGAAGAGCCCGGTGGCGCGGCGGAAGGTCGCCGGCGGGAGCCGTCGCCGCAGTCGCGCCTTATGTCTGTCGCCCGACGAGGCCGACAGCCGCGTCCCGCTGGATCCCGCTCGGCAGTGTGGCCGCTTCACGGTTGAGCTTCTGTCGCCTCAAAAAAAATAAAAAATCCGACGAGGAGCAGCCTTGGCGAGCGACGCGAGCGGTCCTTGTCGGGGGCGGGGGGGAGGGTTCATAGGCTCTTTGCAGGCCGCTGGCAGGCGGTTATCGGTTGCGCGGCACAAGACAGGTCTGCGGCGACGGCTTCGGCTTCGGCCCAGCGGGACATGGCGGTTACGCACAGGTTCTTATTGTTGGAAGACAGCCGAAGCGGCGGCCAGCTTTTTACATTTTGTCCGGAGCTGCGGGGAGGCGGCGGCGGCGGCGGTCGCATCGGGGGGATGCCTTCCATTGCGTTCCGGGTGGCCGGCGGCGGTTTTAGGGGGCAAGCCTTGGCGGCGGGGCGGGAGTGTTAACGGGTCGCCGTGAGATGTCCCGCGGCCGGAGGGTTGGTTTGTAGTCTTTGGGTACTGTGGTAAGGGAGGACCCAAATAATGGGGTGCTGGGTAATTAGCAAAATTTGGGTGGTACCAAATTTTTGGTCCCATGCACAGGAATTCTCATGTGACTTGTGCTTGAGAGTCGTTATTTTTTGCAAACTATCTCCCCTCAAAATTTCAGTTTTAGGTCTTGGGATGTTTTTTAGTCTGCTGTTGGAGATGCCTCTTTAACATGATTCTTTTTCCTTTCCGAAAAAGCTCGACGTAACGACGCCAATCGCCAGTAGTACAGGTATCGGAACGTGCGATTTTGCCGCGGAGTATACATAGTACGTTACGTTAATGTAGAAAATTGGCTCCGTCACGCCGAAAGGACTCTACTTTTGTCTATATTGAAAACGTCTAGTCACTTCGATATATATATTTCTAAAGATGACCAGCCACTATCTGTTCTTAAGCACTCGTCAAGCACCTGTTAGCTTTTGCACCCTTCAGAGCCTCTTTCCTCCTCCCGACCCCTCAGCCAGCTCCCTCCTCTATATCCAGCTACCAGCACGAAAAAAGGGTTATGCTCTCTAACGATTTCTTCTCCTTAATTCTTTTGCACTACAACTAGGTTCTCACGTTCAAATATCACCGTCTTCCAGATGGCACCTTGAGGCCGACTGCCACCTGTGCTCTAGACTCAAAAGTCACAGGTGAGCATGCTATTGGCGTCCATCGACCGTCCAGCCTCTTTCCAGTTGAATGTCTTCTTACATTACCCTAGCCTACTCCTACCAAGCCCATTACCTGGTTTTTTTCTCAATCTGTTATCGCAACTGTCGACATCTTCTACCATCACGAAAGAAGGCCATTAGATTCCATTACGACCCACGGGATATGGCATCAACTCGGTGGAGCACAATGACTTTTGACGGTACGTGTCAATCCCCATTGCCATCCCTCATAACTCCCCCATAGCTCAAGCAGAGACTGGGAGCCCGGGGTGACTAAAGTCAAGGAGAGAGATCACACAGACATTGTGTGCCAATGCCCATCGTAGTTCACCAGAAGCTCAATAGCCTTCAAGCTCGTTCATCGGTCGAGAGTTGTGCGTAATGTATAATCAACACATACTAAGTCTTTAGACCTTAGAATAAGATTGATGTAGGCCACAACTATATATTATTAATAATATGTTGGTAATTTTGAAACCTCAAAATCTCTGACTCTTAAGAAACCAAGACTAAAAAAAAAATTTTATTACAATGTTATCAGTTCATCCATTAGACCACAATGTTTTTAAAAAGGATAGACAATATATTTCAAAGGTTCCGTTCATAATCTTTCGAGTAGTCGACGAACAGGGAGGAGAAAACTGATTGCTTTCTTTTTAGAAATTGGATTCAGCATAAGATAAGGAACATACACAGTACAAAAACGTACAGGCTAGAGCCCGGAGAAGCCTGCCAGTTGAGGGGAATCGTCATGTCTCCCTGGATTAACGAAAATGCCCCACAAGAAAAGAAAATTTACACGAAGGCCCCTGGGGACACCCTTCATCGATCTGCTCATCAAACAACATCACAATGCAGAAACTTCCATTCACTGCTGATCGAGATGCGCAGAGCACGAGAGAGTACGCGAAGACGGCACTACCAGTACACTGGCACAGACCTCGGACGAGGACAAGGCCGAAGAACCACTCGCGACAGAAAATCGCTCCGTCACTTCCAGCCGAACGGCGGGTATAATGCTGACAACGAGAGACTTGCAAGCGCACATCAGCGCAAACGTGCGCGAGCCACCCGCAAACTTGTCCAGTCTAGGCACGAGCCGGAAACGAAGGCATCTACTATGCACAATACCTGGCACCAGAATCGGATTCGAGAGGAAAGTCAGCGGCAGCACATCCTACGTACGCTGCATCCCAAGAACGTATAGCTCGCGACTAAGCGCCACACATCTAGACAAGGGAGAACCCCTCTACCAGACTACCCAAATACCGAGCCTGGCCCTCAGCCATCACAAAGAAAGAAGGAGAACCACGTGAGCCTCCCTCACCGTCATTCGACGAAGGCAAGCGCATGAGCCGAGGTGGCAACACAGGAGCTACCGAAAACTTACATGCCACCACGAAAAAAACCGTATTGAAAGCGACCTAAGCACGATTATGGAGAAGGTAAGACGTAATGTTGACCAAAAAAAGCGAAGCCACCATGGCACCTATCTACAAACCGACAGAGGCGCTCGTTCCTCCCCACCTCCCGGCGGCTCACAGGCTCATTGAACGGAATCGGACGAGTGGAAAAGCCTCCCCCAGGACCTCAGCGTAAGGAGCACCATAGGTCGCGAATGAGCAGTCGATTGGACGACCGCTTTTCCGACTAACCTCTCTACTGCTCAGAGAAGAGAGGCGGACATAGCAGTTCTTATAGAGAACCCAACTGATTGCATTCCTTTTATTCGTGCGTCGAGATCTCTTTGTATAAAGCGCAAGCCAGCTTGCGGCAAATCATCTTGTATATCTTATTGAACTACAATTTAATAATATTTGCCTTGTCACCGCAAATCCTATAAGCAGACTCGCAAGATGCTTTCTAGGCGACTGGCACTAATACCCTTAAATAATTTATTATTGCCGAGATGCTAAGCATAGGCAGAGACTAGGCGGCTATACTGTTACTTTTCTACTGCCAGTACCTTTTGCTGTGCAATTACTTCATGGACGCAATCACATTGCTTCTCTCGCGTCATTTTCATTTGCAAATTTCGATCACGGTAAGCACGAGGAGAATCATATATACTGATACTAGTAATACTCTACACTAGGCTTACGTATGCATGATGTCCTAAGGCGCACATGATGCAAACACTGCAAAGTCAGTATTATTTTGCTAGCGTCATAACGGATAAGAGCCAGAGGAGCCTAGTATTAGCTCTAAGATGGTTTATGGTGTGGAAATTATATTGTCTAAACATCGTAAACTTCTTGAATTAAAGAACACATCGACCGAGATAGCTAGTAATTATCGATAAAATAGATAATTAGATTTCACTAATATTACTCACTCAGGATAAAGACAACATAGACTAACTATATTTGCATCTCGAATGCAATAATTAGGGATACCTATAAAGTACATCCATAAATACTATGTATCATAGTAAACACATGAAAAAAATACATGCTCAGTAAGACAGACAGATCGAAGCCAAGAAAACATCGCAAAGTCGTTTGCATGTAGAACACCGTTAGAGTCTCTTGCACGATCACCATATTAGAGTTCACACTATAATATTTCTACCTTAAAGTTATTACGAGTGATATCAAGGCATTAAAGCGCTATTAATTTATAATCTTAGCTCGGACGTAGTTTGTAGAAGCATATTTACGAACACACTTAACTCACACAAACTGACAAGCCGCAAGCTTTGTACTATACTTTTTGAGCTACTCCCGCAACTCAAGTGCATAGGGCAGCCTCATGCACCGAGCGCAAGGGATACCACGCTAATAGTCGATGAGCGGGGCGCATGGGTCAGCGGCGGGAGGGCGGGCGTGAAAGCGCCATTCCGATATGCAGAATTTATCTGCCACTGTGCGCGCAGCAGCTGGGAAGGTCGGCCCAGTAGCGAAAAGCGACCATGCCACGCAGCGATAAAAAAGAGCAATGCTTCGGCTTCCTTTGCAATTTATAACAATCTAAACTTCCCTCTAAATCTCTCCCTTGCCCGAGCAGACAAGGCGCGGAGCTCCACTCTACGGCAGAACCACGCTGACGGTTCGAACAAAATCCTCCTCAGACACGGCGGGGGGATGGGGGGGGGGGGGGGAACAGGGGGAACGGACACTAAGCCCGTTCTAAGCGTTCGATCACTCCTCATTACACTCCAAGATCCATGACACAATGCGCCTGCCTATTCGCGAGGAAACGCAGGTCCGGATTTCGCTACACGGCGGCGCGAACCTGGTGGTAGGGCGAGGGGCCGCCTCCGATCCGCTGGTTTCGGGGTAATTAATCTCTATCGTAAGGTCACCCCCTGCCATAACTCTTTACTTCTATCGGGGCAGATTCGATGATATTAAAGTACTAGGATTATTGCGATGATCTATATTCTAGACCATCACGTGTGACGGCGGATTTAGCGTTGATTCTGATATTTCTTTTTTTTTTTAAGTAGGTAGGAGGCTACGCGATGAGACGCATAAGCATTCGCGCCCTCCTGAGGTGCTAGCAAAATTTTCCTCGCTTCGGTAACTAAGAAATGCATCCTTGACTCCTCGCGCTGGATCATGCTGTCAGCGTCGACATGATATGGCTATAGCATGTCAATAAACGCGTTAGCACATGAAAGCATAAGAGCGTCGCACAGAAAAGCTGCGAAGGATTACTGAGAGAAATGCAAACTGGTAATCGGATCGTGCTCTGCCGATACGAAGTTACTTCGTCTCTCATACGCCCTCCTCCTGCCTGGCGGAACATATAACTAAAATTGTAGTTAGTAGCTCGCGCTTCACTGTGGGGCTTGTTTAGATGATCTTTTAGTAGATTCTATATAATCAACACTATCATTTCAACCATAGAATTGAATTTCTTTTTATACGCAAGCGTCGTATTAACGTGAATATTGGTAATTACGCACACAACGAGTTCCTAAGCTAGCCTTTAAACCATGCGATTTTTTTTTTTTTTTTTTTATTTATTTGATTTCAATCTGGCACAATTCATATATACTTGAACAGTGAAATACAAATTGAGACAGTGAAAATTGTTGGGACACAAGCTTTCTCGATGCATATCTTAGTCAACAGGTGAAATGAAAAGATCAACTGTGCTAAATGTGCATAAGAATGCAGTTCATGAATTTATTTGACGATGATTAATAATCACATCTTAAATTTGCCTGGAATAAGCACCTTGCAGCCCAATGCACGATTAGGATAAGTGGGAAATGCAAACCATGCTAACCTTGCTGTACAAAAAGTAGAAAACCATGCCATTAGAATATACACTAGTCATGCCATGCATGATCTCTATGTTTTGCAACGAGGGTATTGGTGGCTGGGCGAAGTAGTAAGTAACTAGAACTCATAGTCCATGTCCGCAAATACTGTTCATCACTCGCTTCAATACTCTCCTAATCAACAGCAAAGCAAAACAAGGAATTTCGATAGAGAAGATATAAATACAGTCGTGTAAGCAGATTGATCTATAAGATATTCTCACAGCAGCACGCTTAAGATGATTGACACCTTTAAATTAGACTACAAAATACGTATAGTTTAGTATTCAGAAACTACTCGCTGAAATATTAAGATTAGCTAAACTCAGTGCCTCCAACATGCAATGTGTCTGGGCATATCGTCAGTAGAAGCTAAAGAATACGTGGAATAGGCAACTTAGGGATCCCCCGATCTATTCAAACATCATCTGACCGTCTTTTATTTCATTGACTGTTGATAGATAGGATAGTTAAGCCAATGCTAGACAGTTCTGCAATCATTCAATAGGACGCTAACTATTTAGATACAGAAGTTCACACATGTAATTATCAATCACATCACTATGTAGCGCAATGATATCAAGAATTCATAAACGGACCATAGGGGCTTGAGTCAACACTAGACAGGCATTCTGATCCAACGGCACATAACTTTTATTTGTGATGTGCGCTTCAATGAGCGATTAATGCATTAGGAGGTCATAACATAAACGGAGGATTGGAGCATGTATGCTGTATGCCCTGCCGCCCTTTCTGGAATTGAGACGTTAAACAGCTACGCCCTGGTATATCCCCACGTGAATGGATGAAATTATTTACTTGGTCACACTTATGCATAGATCAGATGCTGACTCTAGCCCTCCGGTTCCACATTTATTACACCAAACAGACACAATAAGTGGTGATTCCACATGGCACGCTTAAAGATCTTACTTACGCTTTAAGGAGTTGGGGAGTCACGTTGACTACAAGATAGATCGATTTGGTAAAAGATACGCAGAAGAAGTGTGTCAAGAAAAAAACCTAACCCGGATAGACATTACTTAGTTTCATGCTGCGATGCGGACCGCAGACATGACCCATGGCGTCAGTACAAGATTGTATGCGTAGAGTCTAATAGATAATATTATACGCGCGAAATGCTACGGAAGTACGGATGACGCCCATCTCAATGGTCATGTTGAGAGGTGGTGAAAATTTGTATTGACTGTAAGACTGGAAGTTTGATCATGTTTTCTATATCGAATGTGAAAAAGCGAAGACTCATTAGTGATTAAGACAAGGCCTATTGCGCAAACAGATAATGGGAAATAGGTTTAGAGTCAAATAAAAATTTTCGCAATCTTCATCAAAACAGAGAATATGCTATAATCTGTTAACGCACGTAGTCTGTCGTAATTTATAATAGCATAGTAGCTTAAAGTCAATGCAAAAGACTGAAAGAGCAGTTCCTCTACTTGTATGATAAATCCTTCGACATAATGCTACATACATTTCCAACATAGATTGCCCTTTCCAACATAGATATGATAGTTGAGTGTCGCCTGCAACTTATGCTCATATATGCCCTTTGACCATAGATAAATCAGCTGCCCACAATGGGTCTACTTGAATAATGGCCTCAGCTACCTAGATTCTTCTTTTTGGTAATAATAGGATTTTTACTTGCTAAATCACAGATCTAGTTGTACTCTGGATTCGCCTTAGATTACAAGGCCTATACTTTTTCTTAGAGATTTCTTTGTATGAGTTGTTTGCAGCGGGAATCTTCTCCGCAACGAGCGACGGTACAAATATAGGTTTCGCTTTCGAATTGTACGCTTATACTATGGGAGGTAAGGTCGAGAACATAGTCGTCAGTACGGAATCCAATGATACAGCAATACAGAGTACGGATACCAAATTATGTGGCTGAAGAAGGTGAACATGTTATTAACATTTACTAAGAAATAACTACGAACTGCAAATATTGGAATACGTAATGTATCTTCTCAAGTGCATTAGCTGCATTCCGCTCTGAGCCATGGCTAATTCGCACGAGTCATAAGCGTACTATTCACTCGTGCACAGGTGTGGCCGGTAGTGAGCATGATGCATTGTAGGTGGCAGCTCGTTATATTTCGCAATTAATGATGATTACTGCGAAAATTATATTCACAAAGTATTATAACAAAATCATTTTGCACGATACAGAAAAGCTCAACCAGACAGTCACAATGCCACATGAAGAACAAGCTAACCAGCTTTGCGTATGGGCGATAATGTTAATTTAACCTCCTTAGGAAAAACATCAGAGAGGAACACTGGCCAGATACGCGCTTTCATAGTCGAACACACATCACTACCAATCATTCGCTATACAGAGCCTGAAGTCGTAATTATATATATATGAGAGTTTATTGAGAGTGTTCTTTCCTTTTATTTCTTAGTACGCCTTAGTGATAACTTATGTCCTTACCTTCTTTCTTACGTTCTAGCATATTCGTGGTTGGTGTTTTTCGTAGATAGTGTTGTTTCTATCAATTAGACACACAGACTTGAACCACCTAAATGACACCCGTTGTCATGCCCAGGACACACAGGTTCTAGTTATTCCTACAACTCTGCAATCATAAGACGACCAGTGCATATTTATCAACGATAGCGCACATCGTACTTATGCTACTCATTTTGGACTAAACTCCGCCGCCGACGAACTCCTCCTGACACTTATAGACAGCCAGCCTGAACTACATCAAGCTCAGCCTCTATGAGCCCTGGAGCTATTTTGGCGCGCAAGAGATATGGGTGCGAGTTCAAGCGTGGTGGAAAGCAACACTACAAGGTCGAAATACCAGGTTTTAGTGCCAGCGAATACTACCCCTCTCTTGTTGCATGCAACAGGTCGTCAAATTAGGCAGATGCAACATATGCCTGCACTTACTATATCCCATTTCGCTTATCTAATACACCCACCTGCAAAATCAAAAGTTGTAACGCATGGTCATGAGAAAGCAATGCGAAATAGCTATCAAGCAATGAGAATCACTGATTAAAGCTTTTCGTATCGAATGATCCTATTATATGCGTAAAGGGAGCAGTGGCTTCTCACTTAATTATTCTACAAGATACATAGTCAGCGATCTTAACATGTGTTTTTGACGGGATACCAATAGCCAAGTCTGGAGTAGCTAATTCTCTACTTCTATAAGTTACACAAAATTCAATGCCCTAGCCATTTCATGATATCCAGTTATGATTCAACTCAGGCTGGACTTTCTATAAATCGCTAACCAAAGTCGAATTTCAAGAACTAAAACTGCTGAGTTGCTGAACCACTACTATAACACTTCAATATGCATTCTATTAGCAGACCTCTCCTTTAGCTTTATCATCTTAATTTGAAGACCTTAGATGCAACTGCCAAATCGCGCATCCAGCTTGTTAAAGACAGGATAGTCTAGAGAACTCTGCGCTCGAAGTAATGGACAGCGTTCACATCAACTACTATCTTATTATTCTTATCGATTCAGCATCTAGAAATGTTCGTGCTTAGAAAATACTACTGCAACAATGTCATGTCTACTACCACATGCGTGAGTTCTAGCGCAGTTTACGGTAGTTAGCATGACAATTTGTTATTTGATTCTGTGCTGATACTTGATTTCACTACTTATAGCACGAGATATTGCTTATTTAATTGCAATATCCCAACGAATCAACATTATATATAGGCCACCTATTCAGTCAGCCACAACACGACAAGCCTCTATTTGGCAGCACAAAATCGTACAGTTATATGGACAATATTTGGTCGCGTTGATTGTAGCTCAAGTTTTGCAGCTGAAATTGTGGAGTTTAGTTAGTTCGATGGATATCTTTGTTACACCTACCAAAAAAAACGTGCTTCCCAAATCTAACTCCTATATGGCAATATAATATAGATGAATCACATAAGTGCTATACTGAACAAAGCACCGCATGCTAACGGAGCCTTAGTATAGAGCCAGCTTAAGCACGCTGCCATATAAGCATGCCACTCACAAGGACATCTAGGATTCACTGAATGGTTTCAGCTCCGAACCTTACCATGAGGCTGACCGTATGCAACCTATCACTAGCAATAAAATAATGTGTGAGACTATGATAAGCGCAAGCATAAAGCCAACGGCTAGGATGCAACAGACGAGATAGAATGGTTAAACACTTCTGCATTTCAGTGACTGAGCAGCTCAGCGCTTCTGTCGTCATTATTGTCTTTGCCACTGGCCATGGTTGCTTACTAAGTCCACCCTGCACTGAGTTGCCCGCTCGACCACGCCACTTGCTTGTTATTCATCGTATCTGTATAAATCAGCACAATTTCAGTTTTCAGTATAAATACGTATTATAGTCACCATTATCATGGTTCATTACATTGATCCTAGCTAGCTTGTCTTAGATTAATGATATTGCTACTATACTAAGAGCATGCGCCTTCTCACATAGCTGTACACAATAGGAATGACTACACTGACGAGTTATACAAACAATAGCCTTTCCTAGTTGATGATTAAATTAAGTCAGATCTGTGGGCAAGAAGCAATTGATTAGACTTCAGGTCCTTGAGACCTCCCTAACTATGTTAGACTCCTACACGAACTGCCTTAATGCGTGATCTGAATCCTTACCGGTCATGAACGCTTCAATGATTACTGCGACTCATCATGACTATAGAAAGACCTCATCTGCACAGATAAATAACTTGCAACTAACTAATTCTTACCATTTTTCTTTCTATCAGTACACATTGGATTGAATGCAGAGTTCATCAACTGAGCGATAATGAGCAACAGCATATGAGACAGAATTAGCATCTATATTAGCTCATCGGAGTCTCATCGAGTTTGTTAGCTCTAATTACATTTATGACTGTAGAGTCACTCTAAATTGGGCGTGTGTCGGGTTAGGTCTCCAAAGTGTATGCTAGGGCACCTCGAAAACTTCTTATAGATTAATGAAGATGCACTAACGATACACAAATGGTCTCCGATCAGTATACATGCAATACTTCAAAATTGTCTCTATCTTCTCAACAAGCACATAATGTGTTGTCCTAGTTTTGATCAATACAAGAAAGATTGTTCTCTTGCTATCAATCAAACAGCAGGAATATTGGAGGGACAATAGCCCAGTTGAGGATGTACGGAGCTCGATCGCAGAATCTCAAGCATGTCTAAAGAGGACCTATTACTGCTACACCTTCACAGTATTTTCGGTGAATCTAACGAGAGAAGCAGTTATATGGATGAATAATGCATCAACTATTTGCAACGCAAGACAGTATATTGATAGGATCAGTTGCCATTCATCAAGACGATAAGAACTCTGGAGCAGTCTTCCTAGCCTCATTGTACAACTTGGCCATAGGGCATCATACCCTTTAGAACCATGCTAGCTTACTTCGCCCGGCATGATAGCTCCCCTAGTACAGTACTATTATAAACGTAGTGTTTTACAGGTAGCTGATCATAGTACATTAGGTCTCCGAGAATTTCCCAATGAAAATTGTTTATACTATAGCAGGCCTAACAACTAATCTAACTGTCGCTAGTCTTCACAGATAGTGATCTTTAGACGCCGATAATTTGGCTTACCATCTATTTACTCTGAAGAAACTAAGATATCGCAGCTCAACTCAAAACGACTCTTAGAATATGAAAAGGTTATCGCCTCGTACATGCTACCCTATCACAACAAAGTGGCAACGCTACTGTCTTTCAAGCAGCGAACAATAGTAGCATTTTACTTTAACGGTAATAAAAGACTAATAATTGCTGCTAATACAAACCTATATCTGTACACTCCGGATTAGCACAAGTCACATCTATCGTAGCTGCCGTCAATATCCTAACCCATGCCTTATACCATTTAAGCCGACCAAACTTCCCGTACGCCCTCTATCAGAGTTATAAGCATACAGAACTATCGTTGACGATGGACGCAAAAGTCTCCGTGTGGCAGAAAGCAATGATGTAATGTACATAAATGCAGCAATAACGACTAGACATGACGATGCGGATACAAAAACAGAGTCAACGCCGTAATGAAACATATATCCTCCATATCATTTTCTTCGTGCTGCCTATCTTCTTCTCGCGACTTAAGCTTTATAGAACTTGTTCAAATCCATGGCCTATATAATAGAATAGCTCCGCTCATCTGGAAATGCCCAGAATTTATAACAGACGGTCTTACTAATCTGGAGAGTTGAATACTAGTGCCAGCTCATCAGATTTAGTCGACACACTCAGGTCATGATGAACGCAGATGCCCCTGCATCTTGCAAAAGCCATGGCCATCAGAGCATATGTCCGTCTAATGTATTCGCGAGTAGCACCTAGAGCTGCAAAATATTCAGATAAGTAGTCAACGCAGTGTGTTTCAAACAAGCAGAGACCACGTAGTTCTTCGTGTAGCGATCTACAGTGTATTCCATACTCTTAGATAGTGCAAGTCAAACATAGCCTGGTTCGGATGTTACACATTATGTCTGCAATTAATGTTAAGGCGCATAGTATGCGCACACGCTTCTGCAGCTAAACCCAGTACATAGCGAGGCAAGATTCTGATTGTATGATAATTCACGATCTAAGAGTTGCTGCTAAAAAAGTGTGTTGAACAAGTCTTTCTGCCACCAAAGCGTATTTTCTTCCTACATACACTATCGTTTGCAAAATACTGTAATGTGCCGTCTAGGATACATGTATCTATAGAGTGCCAAAGCAATGCTGGCCTCAAATGGATAAAAAGGTCTCTCTTCAGACTGCAACTCCTCTTCAAACGTACAACATAGATTATTAGAACTCATCGAGTTCGATTGTCACAGATAAGGGGTGTCAAATGCAACTATTGCCCCTGTGACCATTCAGCTTCTCCATCTCACATCTGTTAGCATTTATCTAGGCAGGGGCCTTGATAACTGT